>CM018036.1:25423075-25893761 GCA_008638375.1 Nyssa sinensis
TTAGAAGGGTAGTTTTGAATTTTAAAGATTTTGGTTTGGGCCTTAGTGGCATTTTAAGAAAGTCTCAAGAGGGGGGGAGGGAGGGGTCAAATCCTAAGTATAAGAAGTTCATTTCAGCCCTTGTGATAACCAAACATCAGATAAAGGTTATCAGAGTTTAAGATATCTTATGTTCGGTTAATTGGACTACCAAATAGTCTATATTCCCAAAATTGGTTGCTTATTCAGGTTAAGGATAGAGTTAATTTCAATTTGGTCTTTATCCCTGTAGCCAAACACTCCGAATTTGGCTTATCTCTAATTGGGATATCCTATTCATGGTTCTAGGTTATTAAGTTTGTGACCAAACATACTAAAAGAAGGGTTTTAAAACCTTAATTAAAATGATGAAGTTTAAGGCATTTATAGCATGAAACAACAACGTTTCAAGCTAGGGTTTAAGTTATTTTAATGGTTCAAAATGACAGCTTCTATTGTCGTTTTGATCAAAACAACATCGTCCCACTAAAGTCCATATTTGTTTACTTTCTGGTTTGGGCCAGACCCGTTATCGACTCGACGACCCGCACTATTCATCATCATCCCTAATGGAACATTATTGTTCCTCCCAACCCTAAAACTTTCAAGCACCATTTCATGCCGTTTAAGTTACTATTTTGCTCTGTTTTTTATTATATTAATCTTCTGAAGGTCATAGCTTTAATTTGATATAGGTTTTATGCAATGAAACGAACTGTGGAGCTCAATTCGAGTTCTTATGGCTGACTATATTAAGGTCTGTTTTGATCTTGTTTCTAAGCCAAATCGTGCGTTGTTTGGCTTATTGTGATCCTTAGATCACAATGTTTCATTCTATATTCATAAAGCTGAGGTTAAAGCTTGTTTTCAACAATTCGAATTTAGCCCCTCTACCATTTTAGGTCATTTTTCAATGGTTCTTAGGCCATTTTTCCTAATTTTTCTTGTTATGTAAATCATTTAGTATCTAGTTCAAGTTCCAAGCATAAACTCCATCGATTTCAAACCAACAAGTACATCAATGGCGGTTCTCTCCTAACTCAATCATTTTAGAGGCATACAAGCTTAAATTATTGATCTAATATGTTCTAAATTTACATAGGAACTTAAGGAAACCAAAAAGGATTCGAGTTCTAACCTGTTTGAGTGATTTTTAAAATTTTTCTCCTTATTTTCTCTCTTCTTTCTTCTCTGTGCAAATAGCTTCTTGGCCTCCTCTATGCATGAAATTCTCCCTCTCTTTCTCTCAATTTCAGCAAAGTGTAGCTAAGTCCTTTGGCTTGTATATTTATAGCAAATTTTTTACTTCACTATGAAGGAAAGTGATGCTTTGATGACCTAGGGTAGCTATGTAACTTTGTTGCAATTTGCAAACTGTAAGGGGTGGCTATATAGGTTTCACATGGGGTGGCTGCTGCAGGATTCCATGCAACCATCCTTTCCTTTAATTTTCTAAATTTTTCATCCTTTATACACACGCACGCACACACACACACACACACACACACATATATATATATATGCATGTATACACATACTAACACACTTGTGTGTGTTCAGCCTCCCCTCATTATGTGCGAGGCACATGGTGAGTAAAAATAATTTTTAATTATAATTTTTTTCTTTTCTTTTTTTCCAATATATATTTCTATATATATATATATATATATATACATACCTATATACATACTTGGGTGTGTATGTGTATTTGAGTCTTTAATATCATGTGTGGGTCACATGATTTATAAAATAATTTTATATATTTTATATATATTTTTTCATTATTTTATGTGTTTATTTTGTATTTTCTCTATTTTTTCATAATTATTAAATAATTATTTTATTTAATAATTCATAATATTTGTTGTAATATTTTTATGACTTTAGGTTATTGATGTATTGATCACTTATCCAATAGTCTCATTAACCTAGGTTAGGTTAGATTGACTCATGGTTAGGTTTGATTTTAGCCCTGTATTAGGTTATGACCTTGTTAGGTTTAGGGCCTACTATTAGGTTATGTTGGCTTTTAACCCTAGTTTAGGTTATGTCATTGCTTAGTGCCCAAAGTTTTTTGAAAATATCCTTTATTGACATAACCCCACTATGTTACCCTAATCACTGAGTGTGGGTGTTAGAGTAGGGTTCTTCATTATTCAAATGTCTGAAGTGTGTTCGTTCAAACACAATTTGTGCTTTCATTCGAAAGGATGTGGATGTTTGTCCGTTTAAATGTTTATCAACTTCGTTCGAATGATCGAGCTATTGATAGATTTAATCTTCATGTAATTTCTCAAACCTATTTTTTGTCATTCAATAAAGAATTTTATTAAAATAAAATTAAAATATTTTTAATATATAAAAAACTACACCCAAGGGTTATGAATTTAACCTTCTCAAGTAATTTGAAAAGTCACATAACATAGACTAAATTAAGACACCCAAAGTAATTTATCACTCAACTAGTTAGATCATGTTCTAACATATTCATTTCGATGCTTATAAGTAATCAAGTTCACACACATATCTCATATTTCAAATTAGATAAGAAGTTTATAAGATTTACACGAACTTCGAGACCAAGGCAGTTAGACTAGACCAATCAATTAAACATGATATATAACGCCTTCAAATACTTATCTACACATCTCTTTATTATTGAGTTCCTTGATAAAGCATGTCAACCAAAATTGATAATGAATGTGATACTTTGAACTTTTTATCTTTTTATTACAGAATATTTCTTTGTATTACAATCTTTTAAGAAGTCAAGACTTGAGTCACATATATAGTCCAATTTTATGAAAAAAAGATTAAAAATTAAGTGCAATTAACGCATTGAACACAATAACTCATGTTGTCTCAACAATACCTGTAGACACCTTATTTTGAGACCCTTAATTGTATAAGGGTAGTTTCACCATTTTTTGGAAAGTTATTACAATATGTCCCACCTATGGGTACTTTAGTAATTTCACATTTCGCCCATCAAGGGTATTTCGATCATTATGCACATCGAGGGCATTTTGCCCATTAGGGACATTTCGGTCATTATGCCCACTAAGGGCATTTTGGTCATTTGGTGTCATTTTGCCATTTGGAGGACATTTTGATAATTTTAGCATAATCCAATCCCTTATCGGCTATTTTGATCATTTGAGGGCATACATATAATTTCTATGTCATTTTACCCATATAAGGTCAATTTAGTAATTTTAGCCCTTACGGACAATTTTGATTTTTTATGTCTTAGTGGTATTTTTATAATTAACATATTCCTAAATTCTTTACCGAATTAGGGGTGATATAGTAAATATAGGTATGCACTAAAACATGCCTATTTTCATCTTTTGCTTGTCTCAAGGGAGTTTCCTTAGCAATCTCCCTTGTTTTAAGGGATTTTCCTTGATTTGTACACAAGAAATTTTAAAAATCTCGTCTGCATGCACATTATGGCTTAATTTAAGTCCTCCATCCGTAGGATTCATTATGGACCTTTAGATTAAACATCCTTACTTTTCCCTATATATAAAGTCCCTTAGCCACTATAAACAAGAACAAAAATTTTAAAGTTATGCTGCTGCAAAAATTCTCTCTCTTTTTTCTTTATATTTATCTCTCCATATTTTTGAATCCTTGTTCTACACAAGTAAGAGTTTTGTCTAATCCAAGACAGAGTTTTTCACAATTAACGAATCATATTCAAGGAGTATAAGACAAAGCCTTGTCTAATTAGCTACAAATAATCAGGTATGCTTCCTAAAACCCTTTTTTTTTTTTCTCTTTTTTCTCAATTCAATTCATCCTATCACTATTGATAGAATCAATTGAATTCGAGAACTACATTACCTCTAATTCTGTTATCTAAACGGATACGTAGGACGCCTCATAGGCTTAAGTCTACTATTTTCCTTATCTTATTTATTTTATATCTTTTTCTTATTTTATTCGTTTATGTTATCATTATCTCTCTCTACTTTTTTCCTTTTCTTATTTACTTTATATTGTTTTTTATCTTATTTTTTCATGCAATCGTCATTATTCTCTTTTTTCTCTCTTTTATTTTATGTCATGTAATATATGCCTTATGGATGAACACTAGAGACCAGTCCATTAGGACTGGGTAAGATGGGTGCCTAACCCCTTCCCATCTCATAACTTAGCTCCTAGATTCAAAATTCTTTTATTCCCTGTAGAATTGTTTGCTTTACTTTTTTGTCCCATATTAAAGGGTCTAGAATGTAATTACGACCAAAGCATTGTAATTTCTTAAGTTCTTTGATATTTTCTTTACATGTATTATCCATGAATTGTATCAAGTTTGCTTGTTATTAGCCTAAAACAAGCTGACCCCCCTTTTGCATTCTCGTGCACCCTAATTTGAAAAGAGGGCATTCCTCTCCCACTTCAAGTGACCAGGCAACCAGGTTTTTCTAGCGCTTGCGCTCACAATACCAAATTTGTAATCAAAATTCATATCTTTCTTTTTGTCTCACTTAATGAGATTACGTAGTCTAATTAAAAGGTCTAACCTCTAATACTCTAGATTTTAGATTTCACGTAAAAGATCATAAAATTCAAAACAAGTAGATAATCTACAATCAACAATGTATAATTATCTTGAGTGTTTTAATTAAACTATTTTATTAATTAGCCAAGCACTATCTATACTTGTATGAGTGATAAAGCCTACTTCAAGCGATTTCATTTAATCATGGGTTCACTCAAAAAATTAAATTAATATCTTATCTAGACCCAAGATAAATAGATTAAAAAAAAGTTCCTTAAAAATATTTTTTTTTGTATTTTTTATTTTTGAAAGAAAATAAAAGACTTTAAAAGAAAAATCTAATCAAAAAATTTTATAAACAGTTCATAGGGCTTTAACAATTTAGAATTATGAGTCAAGGATACTAAACAATGAAATTTCCATACCTGTTAAGTAGAAAAGAAATATACTTTTTTAAAGTAAAAAACATATAGAGTGTAGTTCCCTAGGACATCCTTCCTAACCTGAGCTTTTCTAACTTGTATAAGACTAGATGTATTATATGCTTGAGATGGAACATAATCAGGCTTATTAGTGTTTTTCTTTTTAGGAGATGGGTCCTTCTTAATACTAGGAGATGAGAAGTAACTTCACCAAATTTTGTAACTAAAAATGAACATTCAATTTTTCCTTTAAGTAACTTCACAAATGTTGCATCCGTAGAATATTTTATCTTTTTAGGTTTTAAGCACTCTTGCACCACATGCCTCTTCAACCATTGTAAGCACAATCACTGGAAAAGGACCCTCAGTATCACGCCCTGAATTTTCGCGAACCTGAAACGCGAGTAACGAAACTAAAAGAAAATAAAAATAATAAAGAAATAAAGGACAATCACATGCATTCCAAACACTAACCCAATTCCTGGTTTGACACAATCCATAAGGCCTTGCTTGTTACCTCATAACATACAAATAGCATGAAATAGTCTAAGGCTTATGCCCTTGTACAACATCAAAATACGCCCCCACGGGCCAAATATAGTTTCTAGTTCTTTCTTTCATTAAGACATCACTAAATCTTACGTAGCCAAAGTGTCATCTGAAATGGTATCCCACGAATGGGTCAGCTCACCTGCTGGTACAATATAATGCTAATGCAATAAACAAATTAAGGTGTGGCATATGCAAGTGTACATTTATATCTACATGGCATTCAATATCATTAATGCAGTATATAAACAGTATGCATGACGCACCCATGCAATTCCATGCCACACCTATGTCTCGCTTTATGGACCTTCCCCATAGGCCTACAAGTACCTCAATATGTCTCGCTTCACGGTCCGGAACCCGTTTGGCATGCGAGTACCAATGGCCGATTTTGAATTTTTCACCACATGATCTACACCCTCATAATGCACAGCACCGCGTGCTCAATTCACACCATGTTCCAAGGAATCACACTATGCCAATATGCTCTGATTCTACCATGTCATAATGCAATCTCAATAAAACATCTTATCCACACATAAAACATGCTTTAGACAATGCATTACATAATAACATTCTAATCACAAAATCCTTTCATCAAGGGTACATGCCATACATAGTTCACTTAAACACATGCTTTAATTTACACAGTTCATAATCTTAACAATTCTCAAAAATATAATTAACACGTTATGCTAACACATGGAATATACATATAGTCGTGATCCACATTCATCACTTAACCAAACATTCAAAAAGATAATAAAAATCACATAAGCATATAAACAATCAAACAAATATGTGAATCATCAAGTCAACATGGCAATTATTCCTAACTTAATCTTATTTCTTACTTAGCACAATATATCATACATGATGGGTCAGTCTTAACCCGTCTCAACCCAAAAAGGCATACTCGTAGCGTAGCGGAACTAACAGTAAGAATGCAGAAGGTCAGACCACCTTCTCTTTGCCCTTCGGTGTTCCTAAAATCATGAAATACAATTCAGTTCAATTGCTACTTGAATTATGCTATTCATCAAATTTTATGTCTTTATTTTATGAGTTTCTATTTTGCTAAAATAAACTCTACCGTTGAGTCCGAAAAGCCAAAAAAAGTTAGTTTAGGCTTTCGTGGAATTTAATTTGGGCATCTGAGCTAAAAAGGGCAAAACGGTCATTTTACACTTTTACGGGTCCTTACATCCCGAGACCTCTTTTTGCAAATCAGACTCCACGGTTGAGTCCGGAATGGTTGAGATAATAAAATTTCACTATTTGTTTACTTAAATCGGAGTTCATTTGACTGTATTTTAACTCAGGAGCATTTTGATAATTTTTAAGGTTCCTACAGGTCTTTTATTTTTTGGGACCTCGTCTCGTGTCACGGACCTCACCATTGGTCTTAGGAGGTCCAAGATAGTCAGAAAACACCTATGATTTGTCTAAATTGGGTTCCGGGCCATTTCGGGAAATTTAATTAAAATTAAATTTTAATTAATTAAATGAGATTAAGTATAATATATATATATATATATATATTTCATGCCAAATTGGGCACGGGATTGTCCCGTCCTAATTGGCTCACACGTGCCCACTCCCTCCTTTTGATCCCTGGTTCGAGTCGCAGCAGCGACATTGCCACCTTTTTTTTTTTTTCTTTTTCTTTCTTTCTTCCCATTTCCTTTAAACCATTGGGCCCAAAACCATTTTAAGCAAACCAGGCCCAAAACCCTTTTTAAAACAAAACCAGCCTAGATTCTTTTAAAACCAAACGGCCCAACACCTTTTTAAACCCATAACAGGCCCAACTACGTCGCAGAGGGGGGGGGGGACACTGTTCATCGTCCCCCTCGGCTTTCCGACCAAAAAACCTTAGGGTTCTGTCGCCACCTCCGGCGACGGTGACAATTTTTCGGCCACATCCCGACCTAAACAGTATGTCATTCTTTTCCATTTTTCAAGGGGATTCTACTTTTAACCTTTGTTCTCAGTTTGGTTCACTCAAACTTGCGAATAGGGGTTCAAAACTCTCCGACCGACCCTCCGGCCAAGTTCAAACATCCATTTTTCTTGGCTGTTTCTCCCCTGTTTCAAGCTCAATCACCTCCGTTTGTTTTCTGCATCTCATAAGATTAGATCTAGGCTGTTTTGGTTAAGTTTTATACATAAAATACCATAAATCCGTATCTTTGTAAGCAACCTGTAACCCTAGATATCTCGATCATCCCTCAACCATTTCAGTCGATTCTTTCTGTATTTTAACCTACGTTTCATGCTCTACAAAACCCTATAAATCAAACTAAATAACATGCTTAAAATTTGAAAAAACATAACTGAGCCACTTACCCACTTTTCTGGTTTTCTCTCTTGTTGCAGGTCTTCTTCTCCCCCCTGTCTCAACTCCTTGGACCCTCAGCCTCCCCACGTTGCTTCCTCTCTTTCTCAGAACTCTCTCCCTCTCTCTCTCTACCAACTGAACAGCTGTGTGTAGTGTGCACATAATATTGTATACATGTATATAGGCATACTCATGATTCTTACACATTCTGACTTGCCCCAACCATCAAGCAATCTCATTGCTTGCTGCAGCAGTTCAAATGAGTGCCTCCCCATGCATTATTTCACTATTTTGGCAGGCTATCATGGTGCCGTGTGGGTGTGTTTTTGGGTCACTTATTTATATATATATATATATATATACATACACACACACACACACATTATATCACAGACACACACACGCACCAGTCAGCGCACACACACACACACACTTTGTGCACACATGTATATTTAAATACCTGCACACACACATGGTATATAATATTATACACATACACATACATACTACACTATTCATACACATCACATATACACATACCTTTTAAAAAAAAAAAAACAAATAAATAAATAAATAAATATTTTTTCCCAAAAAAAATAAATTTCAAGTTATTATACTCAGAAACTCGAAACTCGGTTGTCCCTTTCCCTAAAGATGGCAAAGAATGCCCTAAAAGATGAAGAGAGATGAGAGAGGAGTCATAAGCCATTTTTGGGCAATTAAACAAACAAAACCGTTACAACTAATGAGAAAGAAAACATGTAAAGGAAACCAAAAAATGGAATTAAAGAAAGTTACAATACTTTGGATCCTAATACATTCTAAACCATTTGACATAGGTTATATAAACATAAAGCACAAAAATTATGAACCAAAGAAAAACTGAATCCGAGGGCTAAAGTATTGGGTGGGAAGGTCTTAGGAACCCATCCTGTCTGGTCCGAATAAACTGGCCTCAAATGTTTAAATGCAAGGCTCATTCATTGTAAATAATGTAGAAATAGTAAAAAAGAAAAAAATGCAGAGAAGTAATAACATATAAATAAAATGGAAAGCAAAAGGAAATAGGCTTTGAAATCGTCCTATGATCCGCTTTTATCATTTATCAATGATGATAGAAGCCAATTGATTGCCATCCCCTTTTATCAATGGTGATATGAGGTGATAGATTGGGCTTGTGGGCACATGTCACCCACTTTTATCGATGGTGATCGAAGATGATGATCGGATGATTAAAGAAAAAATAAAAGATAAATAAGTATACATATATAAAGATAAAGAAAGCAAAGGTAAAGGGAAAAGGAATTTGACTCAAGCCTAAAGGCTTTTTACGTATCCATCCAAGAATGGAATCGGAGTCACGTATTTATCTGGTTTGCCCACTTTTATCAAGAGATTGTCACTCGAGCGCAGTTCTGGCTTACACTTCTTGATTTTAGACTGTTAATCTAGAAAGGCTTCGGCCTTGAGAGAATTCTAGAGAGGGAAAGCTATCTGGAACTAGATTAACATACGACTATAAATTTATGGCCCTCTAGAATGGTTACCAATGGGTCTATTTATAGGTAAAATGTGGAGACTTGATCCAAAGGCTTATAATTAATCTCACAAATGGAGGGTTAGGATCATGTCTTGAGTGATAATTACATGATTAAATAAATGAATAAATCAAATAATTATTTTAAAGAATGAATATCTTAAATTAAATGATTTGCAAAAAAATATGAAAATACAAGAACCAATAAGATTGATGTTTACATACATAAACAAATGTAAGAAAAAGAGAGTTTATTCCTAAATAAACTCTATAAAATACAACTATTTAGATTCAATGTATCTCTAAGGGAGGAAATGTTTAGAAACTAGATTCAACAAAACTTTAGAAAAAAAACTCCTAATTATGCACAAATGATGACCACCGGTCAAGATTACTAAATTGCCTTCAATTTGGTAGAGAATGTCACATCCCACACCTCACCCTACGCGGATGCCAAAGATGTGATGCCAGTTAGCCGCCTTGCCAGTTTTCCCGCCGACAGTGCGACCAACCAAAGGCAATCTTCTGAATCGTACAATGAATTGCACTCCAAATGTAGGGTCAGAATAACGGAATTTAAAACCTTTTTATCTCGGGAATGCAACTCGACTATTTACCACATAAGTATGTACCACAGAGCAAGTCTATAATCAAACAGTTAATAGCTCTAAGCCACAGATCACATCTATAACCAGACATATAACACAGAGCATGACTAGTCTCTCAAAGTACCATTATCATGAGTCATGTACCAATATATCTAATGCATACCAATGAATCTAATCGTATCGTGTCACTCACCTGAATAGCCAGAATCAATTCAGTAGAACCCAAGTCTCCACAAATCCATGCCATCATATCCGTACTTGAAATGTCTCTCAGTCTACACGTATCATGTCATTGTGCTTTCTAATCCAATGGAGATGATTCCTAAAAAATGTTAGATAAATGAAATGAGCTTAAACAAGCTCAGTGAGTAACATAGGTTCCTACCATAGGTTTCAAAACCAGTTCATATATACATGTATGCTCCAAATGCAGCTCAAATAGAACAATGCAGCTCAAACAGATCAGATCAGAACAGAATAGAACAGATCAGATCAAACACAACACAACAGAATGGACAAAACAGATCAGAACAGAACAGAACTGAACAGAACAGAATACCAATCAATCAAAGGCATAGCATCAAATGCTTGAACCTTCCCCAACTGCCCATAAGCGGACGACTCGTGGGGCCTCTACCCTCTGGGGTTAGTATCAGAGCGGAACAGAACAGAATTGAGCGGGACAGAAACAGAACAGAATGCCAATCATACAAACGAGCCTTCCCAGCTGCCCATAAGCGGACTACTCGTGGGGCTTCTACCCTCTGGGTCGTGCTCTGGCATAAAACCGCTCAATCCTGTGGTGGACCCAGAGTAAAACTCAACATAAACAAAATAGAATCGAACTAGACTCCAAGGAAGGGTAACAGAACAACAGACCCGAACAGAATCAACAGGATATATCAGAAGGCAAGATAGAACAGAATCATGCCACAAGTAATGCAGTACAACAAGCATGCGTGAAAGCATATGCATTAAAACAATATAATGCATAAAACAATTTAGCATATAAAGTAGTACAGTATATGGATTTAGATAACACAGAAAATATGCACCAAGTCAGGAGTCCAAGTTACTCACCGTTCGTTGAAATTAGTTCAATATCCCTTCTAGCTGATCCTAGATCCGAAAGTCCTAGAACAATAATCACGGACATTAGTTATTGATGATAGTGTATTTTGCCTATTTTACTAATTTCCTACAGCCACCTAAATGGTAGGTTTGACGCTTAGACTAATGGGAATTACATTGGTCTAAGAGTGACGTGTATGAATTAAATGTTATATATAATAAAACTCTAAAATTAGATCATGAGTTGAGTCAACCCAACTGCCTCAGCTTAGCCCCAACATAAGGTATTGGAGGAAAAATTATCAAAACGTGTGTATGCTAGAGTTGGCTCCCCGAGGAATGTTTCAGAATTATTTAGAGCACAATGCAACAAATTAACTCTTTGCAGCTCACATGCGGCTTATAAATTACTGGGAATTATGATTATTGTTAATAGATAAATGGTATAGATCCCAACCAAAGAAGTTGGATATAGCTGCAGCCATTTGCTGTTACAAGTAATCAGTTCGGGCAGTAGCGTGTGGGGGAAAAAGGTTGATAGTCAGGAAATTCTTAGTTGCGGCTATAGGGATGAATTGCACTTGAAAAAAATGAATTTTTAAAGCTGTAGCAGTGGGGTACCAGGTTTGAGTTTAATTCTATTTTGGTAATTATATAGGAGCAGTCCATTGTTTTGTTAATTAATTGTTTGCAACTTCTACTGATGGGTTGTCAACAAGATGGTGGAAAAGGTTGGTGGTTTTACTCATCACTGGTGCAGGGACAGAAGTGGTTTCTGCCACAGCAAAGGTAGATGTTTAGGACAATTTTCCTGATCAAGATGGTTTATAACAAGTATATAATTTGTAAAGAGAGCAATTAAAGGTTATATAACAATTTCTTTTATGTTGGTCATGAATGAGCAGATCAGGCATTAGAAAATTTCAGAAAGGGGTTTATCCAGCTGTCATTTAACAGTTTCACCACAACAGGCTAATCGCTTCCTAAATAAAGAAAACAGATGATACCTGTACTAATTAAGTCTAAATTGAAAGAAGAATTTGGAACAATTACATTTTGCACTAGACATAGAGATTACCATTTGGACAATATCCGTGGGTAAAACACTAACTAGGGAAGCATCAAATAGAATAAAAACTGTTTTAATAGGTTAATTTATACTACTGTACATAATCACTTCGCCACGCATAGTTCCACCCAATAGCTAGCAGGTATCACTGAACTTTGAGAAGAAGAGTAATTAAATCTCTCAATTAAAATATTCACATTCACTTATTTATATCCAGGTTTTGTTGAACATCCATGTTCACCTATTATTTCTTTTATATACAGATTTGAAATAATATTCAAAGCAATAGCTAGCAGCCGTTAATTCAAAAGATAAATCAATAGCTGTACCTATATCCATATCAACAACTAGCGGCTGAATCTGATTTTTTTTTTTTTTTTTTTTTTTTTTTATAATTGCAGCAGAATCACAGTCACACATTTCCTAATTTTCCCCAGCAACTGATCACTGTTATGACTAGAATGAAATTCTATTAAGGGTTATAAATTCAGACAATAGGAGATATACCGGCGTTCAAATTGGACAGATTGTTGGAGAGGAAGAAAATCAAGAAAACTGGAGCTGCAGTCGCTCAACCTCCGCCCCAACGCTAGCAGCCAAGAGCTGCTTCTTGCGCCCAAAATCTGATTTATACAGCTGGGTTAATTTACTGGTTTACAACTCTTAAATCAACCAGCCTTCAAACGTTTATGCAGAGATCTATCCAAGCGCATTAGCTTACCCAATCGGTACAAAACAGACAAAGGAAGTGTAGGGAAAATCAGGAGGTAGGCGAGGATCAGAAGATGCAGATCAGATCGTGGATATCTCGAACTAAAAGCCGTTTCCTGTGCGACGTTCCATGGAAATTTACGAACGATGGAATAGTCTAGAACTGAGGTATGCCGGTTATTTCTATGTCGGCTGCCGCTAGTTGCTTCTAGAATATTCTACCCAATTCCTCACACGAAATCTAAATTTTGTATATATATATATATATATATAGATGTAATATTTTTTTATTATATCTTTCTTTTGGATTTGGAAGAGGGACGGCTGTAGCTTCCAGCTTCCAGTAGCTTCCTCTGGGAAGCTTTCCTTATATTCAATATAATATTTACTTGTATAACGTACTGAATATATATATATATATATATATATTTTGTGGTTGTATTTTTCTTATATAAATATATTTTCGATATATTTTGTTGCACTTAATATTTTTATTTCATAAAATATTACTTTATGAAATGACGGTATATTTGGTATAAAGCTAAGACTCGGTACCATAATTATTTACTTTGCCAATATTGGGTTATCTCGAATTATTAGTGTTACCGAACCTATTTTTATTAGGTCAGAATATAGTCTGGATCATGTCGAATTTTCAGGGTATTACAGAGAATCTCCAAGTCACTTGGGAAATGACCAAATTGCTCCTTAAGGCATGAAAATGTGTCCAATTTGTCACCAAAGGCCTGAAATTACCCTGAAAGGGGTAAAATGATGTAGAAATTATGAAATGCTTTCCAAGTGGCCAAAGAGACCCACTAAAGGTAGGATAGTGCAAAAGATTACCAAAATGACCTCAAGGGGCAAAATAGTACCAAAATTATCGAAATGCCCCTAAAGGGTAGAAGAGTCATTCTAGGGGTAGGACTATGGAGAAATTACCAAATTGCTCTCAAAGAAAAAAATGGTACTAAACTTACCGAAATGCCCTCAAAAAGGCAGAAGAGTCCAACTAGGGTAAGACTGTCCAAATTACCAGAATGCCCTCAAAGGGCAATATGGGGACAAAATTATCGAAATACCCCTAGGAAGTGGTAAATCTTTAGACTTTACCAAAATACCCCTAAAGGGTAGGAAAATTCTAGAAATCACCAAGGATGCCTTTGAGAACCAAGAAATGTGCAAAATTACGAGAATAGCCTTGGGGGGTAAAGAATTGAGTGAAATGACAAAAATATCCATAGGGACTAAATTGTTTGTGAAATTACCAAAACAACCCTAGGTGGGAAAATATCTTAGTAATTCCTCAAAATGATGAAACTACCCCTAGTAAAGGGATTTCTCGAAATAGGCTACATAAATGACTGAGATGCCTTTAGAAAGCTGCAAAATTATGATTTTGCCCCTATACGATCAAGAGTCACAAAATGAAGTGTCTACAGAGAGGCCCTCGTTGGTGGAGCATACAACCAAGCGAACGTCAAAGCAAGAAAAAGAGATACATTTGATGTGGTTAGACTTATTTGAATATGAGATTGCTATGTATCACCCTAACATGAATTCGATCATCCGTAGTTTGTGAATAATAGAAATGAGTGCTACTCATGAAGCTACACCCTCATAAATTTGGAAAATTTACCTAAAGGGAATGCTATCCTAATAGGTCTTTCATGAGGTTACGTCTTTGATGGATGGCTTACCTAAAAGGAAAAACGATACAAATAGATATTTATGAGGTAAACAATCATTACAAAATTTACCACAAAGTTAGGAAAGCAAAGGAACATAGTGTTACTAGTGTTAAGTACATTAAGAGCTAACTAGTGTTAAATTACAAGTTCTCACTAGGGGGTGGCATAGGAAATCCAACTTTGGGCAAAGTTAATGCATTTAAAAGAAGAAGGGAGTCATTAGCACTTTCCTCCCACCTAGTGTACACAAAAGTGAATAGCATGTCAAATAAACATGACACCGCCAAAATATTTTGTGTGATTGTAGTTTTACGCCCACGAAATGATGTTTGTTTAATGGTGGGTGCCCACACAACCACATGAGTCCCATCAATTGCACTTACGCAGTCCTAGCAAAATAGATGGGGATTATATATTTATTTTTACAATACTGGTCAAATTATGTTAAATTATTCGCGGTTAAGATACATTTAAAAAAATGGTTCAATTTTGGATTATTCAAAATTGCTGGCACAGTCTTGTACAACACCTTTGGTCGAATTATTAAAACAACTAATTTGACCAAATCTTGTATCACTTCTATAACGTGATGATTGATTGTTTTAGTAGAATATTGAGATCTTTCATCTAAAACTCTATGTCTAGTATTGTGCCCTACTGTTAGCAAGAATATGGCTACAGATTCCTCAATTGGGACATGACTGCGGGGACTATCCTCAAGAAAGCCATTCCTCAATGTGTTGTAAAGGTCTATAAAAGTAGGTGCAGTTATACAAAACATTTCATAAATTTGCATTGGATGACTGAATATTAACTCTTGAACATAGTTATACCCTATTAAGGCAGATGTACTACACGATTATTTTCCTATTTTATTTGTCATATGGTTATATATCTGAGTGAACATAAGAGCATTCATCATCATATCTAGATCTCTAATATCAAGCTCATTCTGATCATCTGTAGACATTGTGTTGGATTAAAATAAAAAATACAGATATTTATATAGTGGCTATCAACACACACGTCGTGCATTTAATTGTAGTTGCTAAACATATATAGAAAGAAGACTAATCTAATAGGGCAAAAACTATTCAATTCATATCATAATGGAAGCATGGAGTAAGAACAATAGAAAAAAATTTAGACCATTTTTCATTATGTGAAATAAAATGAAAAAAAATCAACATGACTTAATTCTAGGCAGCAAACATGGAGCAATTGTTTTTTAAAGGTACCATAAGAGGGTATTCAATTAATTTAATGAGACAGCCCTAATGGAATGTCTAGATGGTGCAGAATAGACCTAGAAGGGTAAGTACATCTAACAGGAGATTTTAAAAATTAATCTTATTTGAATTAAAAATTTCTTTAAATGTGATTGAGGTTCCACTTTAATTATGTGCAAATTAGGGTTCTCATATGTGTAGTACGTGTTATAATCAAAAATATAAAAAAAGTAGTAAAAAATTGCAAACAAATTTTTGTTGACGAGGAAACCACCACAGATCAACTGTATCTGCTTTGGAAAACTCCAGGGCTTTGACCCAAATGCACACATTCCACTAGAAAAACTTTGGAACGAATACTGACACTTACTAATACACCGACTTAGTCCCTCAATCCTTGCTCATGGTTTGAACTTCCTCAAACTTGAATCCTCAAGCATTTTTCATGTGCTTCACCACTTTCAAATCCTTGAACGACTCTCTCAATCACAACCGTGAATGCCCACACAGTATCAAACTCCACCGATCACACAAGCCTTTAATGCCACAAACTTGCACTCCTCTAATGGTGTAGATGATGATGATAGAAAGGTTCATGATATCTTGGCTATTGATCTATGAAGCACATAAGATGCAATGAGAAGCTTTTTAGAAAATGTTAGAAACCCTAGAATGGAGCCTCCAAAAACTATAACTCATTCTTGTATCAAAAGTCTTTTATATTTAGGTTATTGACTTCAAAAAAACACTTCAAATCACAAAAAAGGGTAAATTACATTGACCTTCCCTAAGGTTTATGAAAATTACACTGACCTCCTTTGAAATTTCTGAAATTACAGTGACCTCTCATACTTTTTCTAACAAACTACAATTACTCCCTTCTAGTCAAATGTTTTCTTCAAAATGACGAAATTGCCCATCCATGCTTTTTTTTTTTTTTAACTTTTTTAAAGAAATTTTTTTATATAATAATAAATTTAAGGTAAATAACTTATTTTCATTTTATATAAAAATAAATTTAAGAATTTAGTTAATATTTATTTGAAAATTAAAAAAAAAATCAAAAAAATAAGTCCAAATTGAAAAATGTAAAAAACAAAAATATGAAAGGGCAATTTTGTCATTTTGAAGAAAATAATTGACTAGAGGGAGGTAACTGTAGTTTGTCAGAAAAAATAGAGGAGCTTAGTGTAATTTCAAAAACTGCAGGAGAGGTCAGTGTAATTGTTTGAAACCTTAAGGGAGGTCAGTGTAATTTACCCAAAAAAAAAGAGTGCTCAGCGCAGGAGTTTGCTAGAGCAAACTAGCAAGCGAGCTAGGGCGAGCAACTCGCTAGAGTATGCTAAAGCAAGCTCTGGAGCTCGCTCGAGCTCACTAATTTTCGTTGTTGTAGTGCCCCAGTTTCAAACAACGATATCTCACTCATACGATGTTGGTTTTAGGCATTTTACCTATCATTTCGGGGCTCTTAAAGTATAATTTCCCATGAAATTGGTCTCACTTAAAAATTCAAATTATTTTTCAAGTTATGATCAAAATATTGAAGATATGTCATTCTAAAAATTGTTTTCAAAATTCATTTTGCCCGACTTTCTTCCAAAAAATCATGAGACCATTCTTCAATGTTGAAAAACATCCAAAACGCACTTCTATCTTTAGAAAAGTATTTACAAATCAAATCTAAATTAAAAACATTTAACTCATGATGTTTTCAATGCAATCAACCATAGGTAACGTATCTGGTCTTTTATTTCATGCTTACCCTTGTGAACTCAGCACTGTAGAATTTGTCACTGTGTCTTGGATGCATGAAGAACACAAGGCTTGAGAACTAAATCACATAGACTTTGACATATTACAACTCGAAAGATTCTGTCAACTCGAATTTGCAAGCACAAAAAATGACTCATAGTCCTAACATTTAATAACAAGCATAAAATACCACATGATTGCAACCATCAAAAAAGCATGGTAAATTTTTTTGCAATATTTACAAACCGTGTAGTTATTTTTTAGGCAATGCAGTTGTATGTGGTATCCTACAATGAAAAATGTAATCACATAAATGGAAAGAGATGTGCAAATAGACATATAATATAGAAAGCAACATTACATTCATTAAATAAAATTCATATTTAAAGATGATACATTGAGAAGTCTTAGTCTTAGACGTACTACTACCAGTACAAAGTAAAAATAAACATAAAACAACATAGAATTCATATATAAAATCTTAAAAGAGCTAACTAAAACAAATTAATAGCATAAACTAAAGACCAACATAACTAGTATCAACATGAGTCAGCGACCATATGCATTGCACCAACAAAACCACTTTGAACCACCCACAACAACAACAACAATAACAACAACAACAACAACCACATCGATGTACACCACCGCCAACACGATCACCACAACCCACTAATGCTTGCTCGACCCTCGCATGTGAATGAAGTTGTGATGCCACTTATATTATCCATCACTAACATCATTCAAGGCATCCAAGGGATCCATGCGAGCCCCAATAGAGTAAAGATTGGCAACGGTGGATGAGGCCTCAACATATGGGCTATGGTTTTCAATTTTCTTGGTTTGAGCCTTAGAAAAATTTATATAGGCTTCTAACATCATTTCCATTGATGATACCTTACTAGATTTAGATGGTCTATGAGATGTTGGCTCAACAAGTCATTTTTTCTTTACTAGTAGAAACGTGTACATCTAGTGGCAATGCCTGCAAACCTATAGTGGGTGAGATGTGAACACTAGTCTGCATAAAATCCTCCTCTAAAAGTCTCTTATCATTTGAAGTGGGAGGCAACATGCAGGAAGATTTGGATAATTTTCCAATGGCAAATGTGGTGTTGAAAATTAACCTTAACAAATTGTAATGTTCGTAGCCCTTTTTACAAAATTCTGGTGTATGAGGGGCTTGCCTATAAATGGAGATGAAAGAAAATTTGTCACATCCCGCACCCCACCCTACGCGGATGCCCAAGATGTGATGCCAGTTAGCCGCCTTACCGATCTCCCGACCGACAATGCGACTAACCAAAGGCAAACTTCTGAATCATACGATGAATTACATTCCTAAAGTAGGGTCAGAACAGCGGAATTTAAAACCGTTTTATCTCAGGAATGCAACTCAACTATATTCCTCATAAGTATGTACCACAGAGCACATCTATAACAGATATATAACACAGAGCATATCATATTCCTCCAGAGTACCATTACCATGAGCCATGTCCCTACACATCTATTACATATGAATAAAGACAACTATATCATCACGCTCACCTGAATAGCCAAGATCAATCCATTAGAACCCAAGTCTCCATATATTATTGCCATCAGATCCTTACTTGGGAATGCCTTTCAGTCCACTAGTGACATGTCCTTGTGCTTTTTAATCCAATGGAGATATACCCTGAAAAATGTTAAATAAATGGAATGAGCTTAAACAAGCTCAGTGGGTAACATAGGTTCCTGCCATGGGTTTCAAAACCAGTTCATATATATGCACGCTCCAGTAAAACAGATGTAATTCAAGAGAACGAATCGAATCAACATGGAACCAAATAGAATAGATCAATACTGAATACCAATTAAACAACGGTATATCAACAAATGTGCCTGAACCTTCCCCAGGCGATGTGGGATGGCATTACTTCCCATCCACCCCCTCCCCCACACATGGAGGGCCCGCGTCCTGGCGGCACATGGAGGGCTTCATATCGCACACCTCCGGCTGGGGTCGGTATCAGAGCGGAACAGATACAGCTCAAACAGAACGGGTACAACTCAAATAGAACGAATACAACTCAAATAAAACGGATACAGCTCAAAGTGCCTGAACCTTCCCCAGTAATGTGGGATGCCGCACAAGATAATACGTCAGTCACCCACCCCACACATGGAGGCCCATGTCCCCACAGCACACTACCGGGTCGGTATCAGAGCAGAACAGACAGGATTGAGCGGATGCTGAGTTCTGGGCGTCCCACAGAGCCAGCTATCCATCTATTGATATACTCAATCCCGAGGGGCCCAAGACTCAACATGACAAGATAAACACGAATCAGACTCCAATAGCATAGACAAGTTAGAACAATAGACTCCAACAAAATCAGAACATGAGATATCAAGAAGCAGGATAGAATCATGCCAAATGTAGTACAATACAAGGGATATGCATGAAAGCAAGTGCATTAAAACAATGCAGTGTATAAAACAATTCAGCATATAAAGCAGTTTAGTATACAGGAAATATACACCAAGTCAGGAGTCCGAGTTACTCACCTGAATATTACGCTTATCTCCATTCACAGATATCTCTCAGATGCGTTAGGTACTTCCATGCATGTCCTCAATAATCGTCATTCTGATGTTGGTACCATCAGATTCACTTGGCAATCTGGGAATCATAATTCTAGTTACCGATTTCCCTCTTTTTGTAACATTTCTCACTGTGCCATCATAACAGATAACAACATCCCGAAGAATGGCCATTAAGTTTTTGAATAAAGTTCCAGGCTCAGTCGACTCTCTAGATGAATGGACAATCACTCCTCTGCTGCAACGGCCACCTCATCGCAACTCCAACAGCAGCCGATCAATCGCCAATACAAGAGGACCCAACGTACCCAACCATATACAGCAGAACCTTAAGCCTTCACAAATTGTTCACAAGTATTCCCCAGCACAGCAAACGTCTCAGTGCTTCGGCCTTTAATTAGGCAATATTCTTAATCCCCGCATCAGGCTCAGCTATACCAAGCTCCTTCATTTAACTAGATTCCTATTTTTCCTCCCCTTGGCGCCTGTGTCAAACTTCTTCTAATTTAAACAGAATTGAATGCAGATAAATTAGAAAAACCCTTCAGATAATTGTATGCTCCTATTTTATATTTGGAAACCGATCAAAACTGAAGTTCACATCAGCCATTACAACTTGTTCCCTCACGATCATCAATCACAGTGAAACCTTCTAGTGTATTAGACTTGTAAAGAAACCAAGCACTACTAACCAAAACTATTGCCAACATGCTGCTGCCCCCCCCATCGCTCAGTTGCACAATTTATCTCTCACCCTTTCTGTATCTCTGTTCTTCACAAGAGGCAACAACGCTAAGACAGCCGCCATAAAATCCCTCCATTCAAACCACAACCCAACATGATTCAGCCCCTTGCACCGCTACACTGCTGTACCAACACGCACACACGTACATACATACACATACCCCTGCTGTAGCATCAGTGCCACTTTTATCCAATCATCTAGCATTAGTTCAGCATCATAATCACCAAACACTTCACCCATACACCTCATAGAACCCATCCACTACAGCCGCAACATCATCATCGCCCCAATAGAGCAGCTCATTCCTCCATATCCCCATTATAACCGCTGCCTGCAACAGCCTCCATTTCCCTTGTTTTCTTACCAACCAAAACAAACAATAACAGCAGCACTAAAACCACATAAAAGTCCCAAATTCAGGTATAAAAATTTGCTGCTTCTAATTTGAAATCAACATGAACTAGCCCTTCAAATTGGAAGGCAGGTGCTGCCGCACCGCTGCTGTCTCTCCCTGTTTTAGTTCCCTTTTTGCCCAATCTATTTTAACTCCACAGTATCACCAACTAAGCCCCGACAGAGACCATCAAAACAGGGAAATCGACCATCAGCTGCTCCCTTAATTGCCGCAGCATGTGCTGCAATAGCAGCCCCGATTGATGCTACAACAGCAGCTCCGCTTGCTGCTACTTTCTTCCCTTCTACAATTCCTCTCTCTCTCAATTCAAACCACAAACAAATCAAATCCAATCACCTTCAATCCTCAAAATTCTCACGGCAAAATCCTCCACTTGACAAGAGACCTCAACAATTTACACCGCTACACTCACACCGCTACACACACAAATATATGTCTCTGCACTGCTAGAGAATTCTAGAAATTCTCTTTTCCTTCTCTTTTTCCTACAGATATATATATATATATATATAGATCTATGTAGATATGTGTGTCGGTGGGAGCCCAATCTAGAATTTTCCAAATCTCCTCAAATTCTGCTATTTCACAGACTCTCTCTCTCATCTTTCTTTTCTTTTCTTTGTTTCCAGTTTCTTCCCGAAGCTTCTCCTCCCTTCTATTATATATATATATATATATATCATATTTGTTGCCCCAAGAAGTCTCTTGACCCGTCACCGACTCTCCCTCCATCTAGCAGCTTCGGCTGCTTTTATATATATCTAACTTGCTAGCTTCTTTTGGAAGCTTCTACATCTAATATAATCATAATATTATATTATATTATATTATATTATATTATATATATATATATATAATATCTCTCAATTCCATAAAATATTAATTTATGGAATGCCGGTAAATTTGTCACAAGGTTGGGGCTCAATTATCATATTTATTTCTTTATTGATTTTATCCGTTTTGGCATTCGATCGACTGGGTTAATTAATTTTATATTTTTGTTAATAATTAATCCCTTCATGGCTTACATTATTTTGAGCTATTTCAAGTCATTAACATCACATAATTTATTTTTATTAATTCGGTGTACACTCTAGGCCGTGTCGGATTTTTGGGGTATTACACAATTGTTAAACTCAATTGCACTATATGCATAGTGGCACCAAAATTCAAAAGTAAGCATAATTGAAGAAATATTTTTACCCTTAAATGTTTTTTCCATACATCCTCTATAGATGTGACGATGTTCGTATCGGGGTCTCATCCGAATCCAGAACATTTGGCCCCCAACAAGGTTACAAACTCCCCTTTGCTTCATCTTAAGGCGATTGTATTTGGTTCTTAATTTTTGTACAGTGTATCACCTCCCAATTTTAGCGAAAACAAATCATCATCAGATTTTTGCCACACCCTCTTATGAAATGTATTCGTTTGTAGGGTTTTTTTTTTCGCACTTCATTCACCATCATTTTAATAAATACCTCCTCAACATTGGAAGGTCAGTTTACAATATCCTTCACTTCTTCTTTTTGTTAGGACACCTATAATATAATAGAATTTCGGGTGATCCATATAAAAAAAGAAAACAACATAAGTAAATCCTAGAAAGAAGCTCACAAAGTTGATTTGTAATCTAGCTGGTTAAGACCATTATTTTTAGTAGTTATAAAACATATTGACAAACCTTTTTTTATCAACAAATAAATATGATTTCATTAATAGAGAAATAATACTCCCAAAATAAAAATAGACACACCAACTTGAACATGCATGGATTTAACCTACTATTTGCAAACTAATCTCAACTAATCACATTGTAGTGACCACAAAATTCATTACAGATATCATAAACCAAACACTAGTAGATGTAGAAAAATGCCATTGTAGACTTAATTGAGATCTATTGCTTACTTATCGCATTGCAATAGAAGAGAAAGTAAAAAAATGTAACGTAATTGCTTTTAAAGATCATCAAATTCCAAGGTCTTATTTTGTAATAGAAACTAACAAATATCACAAGTTCACAATCTTGTAAAAGTAATATCTAGCAGGACTCGGCTCAACTCAATAGAGATTTTGTCGCTAATATTTATGTAAGGACTCGGAAAATCATTGAAGGGTAATTTGAAAAATTACTAGTGTAGACTGAGGTCAAATTGGAAATTAATAAATGATGTGCCAAAAAAATTATAAAATGAGTCGATAATTCATCAAAATGACACAATGAGGCTTAAAATAAAGTTTGGTAATTTATTCAGGACTGGTGTGAGCCTTGGGGCTACATAGTCACCTACAAGACGTAGATAAATATAAAAATTCAACTGATGGAATTTTGGAAAATGGACTGCATATTTGGAATCAGAGCATCGAAATTAGCTAGGGTGCCAATTTTGGTAAAATTCTGAGATAGTTTAAATTCGGACGAATGTGCGCGTAGTTGGCCAACTGGCCATGTGGCACATAGATATGCATATAAAGCTTTTAAAGGAAACTAAATGAAATCTTCTAGAACATGACATGTGTCAAAATTATGGTGGTGTGTAGAGACCTGAATATTGAGGATAAATTTTTCGTTTTTACCGGTAGGGTACTATTCATACACCATTTGTCGATAGGATACTACATATGCATCATTTAGCTATAAGTCATGTTTAAAACATATTTGTAGTATTTCATAGAAGATAAATATGCTTAGAATGTTAAAATACACCTCCTGTAAAAATTGGAGCCTATTTAGAGACAGTTTAAAAAACTGGACCATAAAGGGTATCCGGGTGACCTGAGTGGATTCGGCCAAACCCGGTCACAGGCGAAAATAAAAGTTTTTGAAAAATATCATTTAAAATAATTTTAAGAACTTTGGCTAAAATAAAATATTGAATTGAGGCATTTCGGGACAGGTTGTAGTGTAACGGGGTCCCGAACTCATTAAGGGCAAAAGGGTCTTTTTACCCCTTGACCCCTTTACTATAAATAGGACCCCTTAGTGATATAATTTCATTCTTTGGTCTGAGAATACAGCAACTGCACGTTAATGGAGAAAAGGGAGAAGGAAACCTAGGGTTTTTCAACTTTCAAGCCTCCAAAACACATCTTTAGGCTTGGATTTTCACAAGACTTCCTTCTAGGAAGTTGTTCCCCATGTAAAGGGCTACATTCTCACTAATTGGTTCGGCTGCACAGCGAACACAACTCCCTAGGTTTGAGAAAAAACCCTTTTAGGTATGATAATTTGCTAAGTAAGGAAGATGGTTAAGTTTAGAAGTGTTTTATAAGTTGATTGAATGATTTATATGTTTATTTGCTATTGGAAAGTCACTTAGGATGTAGTTGCTTTGAAAACCTAGAGTTGATTTTTTATTTACTTGTGTGTTATTTGTATTCTTTGGGAATTTGGTAAAGTGATAAACATGAACCATGACTATTTGTATAATTCATTATATTCTAACTTATGTTCATGTAGACAAAATCTTGTAGTTGAAAAGTTATGATTTATTCAATGTGTTGGTACTTTATATATTTTGTAGTCTCTAAGAAATTGTCAAAATGATGAACATGTAACTTGAATATATGTTTGATTCATTACATTGTGGCTTATGCTCATGTGAATAGACCTTATGTTTTGGAAGATATGGTTGTTTAATACATTGATGCTTTGTGTGATTATGTGTTCTTTGAGAATTGGTAATATAGTGAACATGTAACATGAGCATGTGTTAAATTGATTGTATATAGCATATGTTCACGTGGAAGAGGTTGTGTAGTTTGAAAGTTAGAATTTACTTTATGAATGATGCATGATTTAAGGTGTATGCCATGTATTTGATAAAATGTCTCATTGAAATTGCATAGAAAAATTGAGGCATATTGTCCTATTGTGATTCTTTGAAAACATGGTGTGGGTTGAGCACTTTGGTGCTATGCATTATGAGGGTGTAGATCCTGTGGTGAAAAACTCAAAATTGGCCATTGGTACTGATGAGTGCGCAAAAGTGTACTCTAAATACCCGATTATTTGATTAAATTGCTAGAATATGAATAGAAATGTTGGGCTTTAATTGGTATTATTTAATTTAATTTTTTTATTCATAATGAGATGTGTTTGAGCATTATTTAATATTTTAAAATCTCAAATGAATCCATTAAATAGTTCTTGAAAATTTTGCTTTTGAACAGTTGTAAAAAGTGATTATTTATTGAATTGCAGGACAAAATGGCTGAAGAAAGGAATTAAAGCTGCGGCTTGGCTTTGCAGCAAGCAGGAAAAAAAAAATAAAGAAAAAAATAAAGAAGAAGAAATTCAATCTGTAGGGCCCAGTCCATGCGCAACACCAAAAGAAGAAAAGAAATGAAAGCAAAGCAGGTTTGAGAAGCTGACGTGGGGCCTGTTGATTGAAGCAAAAGAAAAATAAAAAGAAGAAAGCAAGCCAAGCTTGCGGCTGGCTATGAGGGGCCTGGTGAGGGCTTGCGCTGAAGTGGGCCCAGTCGCTGGCTTGATGCGGCTTGCTCCGCGCGCAGAACAAACAAGGTCCAGGGCGTTACTGTGCGGCGTTGAAGCAGGTGCGGAGTGACTTAAAGTGGGGCCCGACGCTAAATGCCAAAAGAGGGGCCTGTTGTGCGGCAGTCGACCAAAAGGCGCTGATGGGCTGCCAATATACACTGTGATGCGGTTGGAGGGTTGCAAATGGGTTTGCATGGCGGGCTGTTGGGCTTAAGTGCGGTGAGGCACGCTGATGCTGGGCTTGAAGGCTGTTAACAGAGCTGATATAAATAATAATAATAAAAAAACCCTAATGAGGGGGAGTTTTTTGGAGAGCTGCGGCTGTGGGAGACCAGAAACAGAACAGAGGCACTGTGAGTAGCAGTTGTGGTGCAGAGAAGAAGCCGCGGCTACTCCATGGCTCAGTGTTTTTCCGTGAGGTTTATGTTATCCATCCTGTACATGAGTAACTAAATTCTTAAGTGGTGTTAGGGATAAACTTGCATCATAGATGGCTATTTTGATTTATTTTGATTCCTGTACATGGTTTTAATTTGTTAAATTCTTCGTTGATCATTCTAAATTTATTGTTAGATTTTATTGTCCGAATAATTAAAGGTTTTAGTCCGTTTATAGATTCAGTCATGCTTTTTCTATCGAATGGATTAATGTTTTGATTATTTTTGGAACAATTAAATATTTATATTGATTCAATTCTCTGCTGCAGTATTGCTCGTCGGGTATATTGTCGTCATTATATTTTATCAATGTGAATAATAATTTGAGTGATTTAAAGATGATGAATGATTTTTCGAAGGATTATTTTTAGTCTAATTTTGATGCATAATTTTAAATCTTTCGATTGAGATTTTTGGAATTTAATTTCTCAATTGAGTTATCAGTAAATTAAAAATAGTTAAAATACCATGTATGTGCAAGGGATTCCCGACACTCCACTGTTTGTTAAATTTGAATATTTTCTTCCATTAATTAATTTGTTTAATTATTAATTTGCATTCAAAAATCACTTTTCTATATTTTTATTTTCTCATTATCTGTCTAATACTTTCTTTAGCTTTAGAGATTCTATTTATTATTCTTTTAATTTAGTCTCCCTGTGGAATCGACACCCCAAAGCTACACTACAAC
This sequence comes from Nyssa sinensis, assembly GCA_008638375.1. Taxonomy (NCBI): domain Eukaryota; kingdom Viridiplantae; phylum Streptophyta; class Magnoliopsida; order Cornales; family Nyssaceae; genus Nyssa; species Nyssa sinensis. Next base: position 25,449,962 of record CM018036.1, read on the forward strand.
TACCGCGTTATTCTTTGGGCGTAATCAGGTACTCATGTCCAACGGGAGGATCGTGAAGTGAGGCATACGATTGGTACTCATGCCAACGGGGAAGTTCCGTGAAGTGAGACATGGGTGTTATATTGAGTTGCATGCGTGTGTCATGCATATTGACATTGCATAGTATTGAGGGACTGGAGGGTTATAGCTTCTAAATGTACACTTGCGCATGCCACGCCTTAATTTTGTTCCTTGCATTAGCATTATGTCATACTAGCGGTTGTGCTGACCCCTCGTGGGATATCATATTACAAATGAGGCTCCTGGTACTTGAGACTTGACGTAGTCTTGAAGGAAGAAAGGAAAGAAACTTTGAAGGATATTTGGCCCTTGGGCATATTTTTGTATTTATGGGCACAATCCCAAAAGACTTGTGTTTTAATTTGGAAGAACGGTGAACTATAGGCCTTGAGCCATTTTGAAATGTAAGGATATAAACCCAAATGACAAGTAAGATATATTTTTTTAATGAGCATCATATGTATATGTTGAGAACATTAGATGCACGTTTAATTTTAATGAACTTGTGGCCATCGAGTAAGGATGGAATGTGCAATGCTTGCATACATAAATTGTTATAAAACATTAGGGAAAAAATGCTTGGAAAACAAAGGAAACCATGTAAAAATTTTGTTAGTTAAAAAGAGCCATTAGGTGTGTAAAAATGCCTATGAATAAGTGAGAAAAGTGCCAAAAAGTGGGGGTTAAAAAGCCTTGAGGAAGTAGTTAAAAATTAGAAAATTAGCTTGCAACACTTTGGAAAAAAATTCAAAAAAGGAAGAAGTTAGGTTGCAGCCAAATCATTGTAGTAATAGTAAACTAGTAGACCAGCCTGACTGCCCCAACCCAGCCCCCACGCTCGCCCCCGCGGGTGCCTGCGCGCCGCTTATGCCGTGTGCGTGCTGCGGGCGCCCTGCGCGCGCGCTTGCTGCCTGCCTTGCCCGCGCGTGCCCTTTTGCCTTGTCCTGCTGTACACCTGTGCATAGGGCATGTCATGGGCATGCCATGACTTACCTTTCACGGCCATTTCAAGGCCATTTGATTCCATGTTTGACACCGCCTTTTGGGGCCCATTTTAGGCCACATTTGGGCATTATATCAAGCCATGTTGGGCACCTTTTTGGGATACATTTTAGTCATATTTTAAGGCCATGTTTGGCCACTTACTTGGACTAATTTTTGGTAGAATTTTGACCTATTCTTGGCCTATGTCTTAGGGCCTTTAGGGCCCATTTGGGCCATTGTTCCAAGACTTATTTAGGGATATTTTTTGGGTAATCTTGGAGGCCATACTTGAACATGCCTTAGATTATTTTTGACCATTGGTTGGGAAAGATATTTGACTACCATTTGGAACTTATCTTGGGTGAGTCTAGTTAACGAATTTTTATCCTAAATTTTGGGAAACATGGGGAAGTTAGTGTGTAATCAACTAAATCCACCTTAATGGCCTTCCATTTACTTTTCTTATTTCATTTCGCTCACTCCCCAGGTTTGTAGAAATTTAGGGCGTGACATGGTGGAAAGGTGTGACTGTACCTTAAGGGGACAAAAGAATAACACATTGACAATTAGTGGACAAGCCATCAACTCACATTTTTTCTCACTCATTCTCTCTCTCTTCCCCTTTTTTCAAAAAAAGCCAAATTTCTCTCTCCCTCTCTCTATGTATCTCTCTCATAGCTGAAATAGGTGTATGTGTGTGCTAAATATGTGTTTGAGAAGAAGGAAGAGTGACAGTGAGACATTGTTTGTGTATGTGTGTTCAAGGAGGGGGAAGATAAGAATTGTGAGAGTGCATTATTAGTAAAGGTGCGTGCATTAATGTGTGTGTGTGGGTGTAACACACAACAATGAACCAGCCGAACCAGAAAAGAAGAAGAGAGAAAGAGAAGAAGAGGAAAGGAAAAGAAGAGAGAAATAGAAGGGCTGGAAGCTTTCTCTCTCATCCATTTCTCTTTTTAAGCAACTGGTTGAGGTAAGGATTTTATTTAGTATTTTGAGGTCCATTATAAGAGATATATTGTCATTATAAGCCTGGGAATGTGCTTGTATATGTATAAATGTGTATATGGTTGTGTACGGTAGAAGATAACCGAACTGGGTTCACTCTCGATTCTTGGGGTTTTAAGAGATTTTCAACCCTCAAGTAGAATCTAGATGAGTTGTAAGGCCATTGTGGGAAGATCTTAAATCAAATAGGAAAGAAAGAATGGAGAGATCAATAAAAACATAGGATTTTACAGGTCACTAGAAAATTGAGTCGAAATCGGGTTATTGGTCTTTGTGGCATTTGAGGCGATTTTGATTCACTAACTGGGTCTTAAAACACCTAAGGGACATTAGGGAATTCAATGGTATTAAAATCAGAGAGAGACAATAGTCGAAACTGAGAGAAACTGAGAAATTTCACAATCGCCAAAAAATTAGGATTTGTCGGAATCTGTTGTTTTGACTCTCAAATTTGGGGATAAATGCTATAAATTTAAGTTAAAAGGAGTCTAGGGTGAAAAATGATTAAAAATGGTGAAGAAAAATGGGTTAAAACTCATCGAAAAAGTGAGCTCCAGTGTATCGGCACTGGAGAAATGGACATTATTTCGACTAGTTAACCGGTCAACTAGGTTGACCCTGTCACATCCCGACACCCCACCCTATGCAGATGCCAAAGACGTGATACCAGTTAGCCACCTTGCTAGTCTCCCTACCGACAATGCGACCAACCAAAGGCAAACTTCTTAACTTTACAATGAATTGCATTCCAAATGTAGGGTCAAACCATTAGAAATTTAAAACCTTTTTTGGGAATGCAACTCATCTAAACACATGAGATCACGTCTATAAACAGTCACCTAATATCTCTAGATTACCAATATACATGAGCCATGTCCCAATACATCTATTGCATATCAATGAATTCAATAATATAATTCCACGAACCTAAATAACATGATTCAGTCCACAATAATCCAAGTCTCCATAATTCATTGTCATAAAATTCTTGCTTGGGATGCCTCTGGCCTACTAGTTTCATTTCTTTGTGCTTTCTAATCCAATGGAGATAAATCCTAAAAAATGTTAGGATAATAAAGTGAGCTTAAACAAGCCCAGTGAGTAACATAGATTCCCTGCCATGGGTTTCAAAACCAATTCTTGTCTATAAATCACATGGATAATTTAACCATTTTAAAAGTAACAATTCCAATTAAATTCATGATTAAATGCAGTTCAAGTAGGAAAAAATAGATCAGAACAGAACAAAACAAAACAGAATAGATCAAATCAGAAAAAAAAAAGATCAGAACTGAACTGAATGCCAATATATCAATCAGAAGGCATATCATCAAGTATGTCTGAGCCTTTCCCAACTACCTATAAGCGGACACCTGTGGGGCCTCTACCCTCTAGTTCAGATCAGAACGGAACAAGACAGAATTGAGTAGAACAGAACAAAATAGGTTGAGCCTTTCCCAGCTGCCCATAACCAGACACTCGTGGGGCCTCTACCCTCTGGGTTAGATCAGAACGGAACATGACAGAATTGAGTGGAACAAAATAGGATGCCAATTAGGCATATAATCAAGTATGTTTGAGCCTTTCTCAACTACCCATAAGCGGACACTCGTGGGGCCTCTACCCTATGGGTTTTGCTCTGGCCTACTTATGTCATATCGTTCCGTCCTGTAGTGGGCCCAAGAGTCAAAACATAATAAAACAGAACATAATCTGAATAACATATAACAAAACAAAATAAAACAAAATCAGAATAGAACAGAAGAGCAGGATAGAAGGGAATCATGCCAAGTTTAACACAGTACAAAGTGTGTGCATTTAAGTATATGCATTTAAACAGTCCAGTATATGAAAATACTATGACAGTTAAAATAACACCAAGCCAGAAGTTCCAAGTTACTCACAAAATATATTCATTAAATAGTACAGTATAGAATAACACCAAGTCAGAGGTTCTGAGGTACTCACAAACTTTTATGCTTATCTCCATTTACAGATGTTCTCTAGATACTTCCGTAGGCACATCCTTGTATTTCTTGAATAATCATCATCAATTACAGAAATATAAGAATTCATCTATTCATGAATTATTTATCATCTTAGGAGTCTATCAGGTTACCTAAATAAGTCCATTGGCTTATTACCCATTTATTGGGTTTCAACTTAGGCTATTGAATTCCCTAATTAAGCTTAGTAGCTTTCAGAATTATAATCTAAGTCATTTTGACTTCATTAATCACTTACTTAACCTTAGGGGCGAAATGGTACTTTTTTATTCTTGCCTTGGACCCTATCTTGGTCCTCAAAATATTTCACATGTCCTTTATATTAATTTTTTAGTCTTTTGGATCTTATTTGGTATCTATTTTAGATTATCGGGACACATCGATCATATCCCATTTTATACTTTGACTGTTCCGGAGTCTTATTTAGACCCTCATTTCACATTCTTTTGCTTATGACAATCAATTATATCAGATTGGTCATTTTTAGGATTTATTCGGCTTTTACTTTGTATTTCCTATGCTTAGGGGTATTTTGGTCATTTCACGTTTTAAAAAATTCCGACCCCGAATCATTATTTAGTCATTTATACAATTTCAAAGTTATTTGGACCTCTATTGGTATCAATTTCGTCCAATTTGGACTTCATTTGGACTTCGTATAGTATTAGGGGTAAACTGGTAATTTTACTTTTTACGCATCTTAATTTTTCGGAATCCCTTCCCCTAAAATGGACCCCTAACAGTTTTGATAAATTCTGAAATAGCTTAGAGATTAATTTAATATTTATTTTGAACCCCTTTAATTTAATAAAAAATTACCAAAATGCCCTTAGGCCAAAAATAGACCAAATAAAAGGCAATTAAAATAAAAGAATAATGAAACCCAATATTTTTGGGCATTCTGGACTCAACGGGGAAGTCCGATTTGTGAAATTAAACTCTAAGAAAATACAAACGGGCAAACTGGAATAATTTCAAATACGTCTTAATGATTGGTTAAGTAATCAATTGGACTCCGATGACTATAAAAATACGTGCCTTAACATTTTGAGACATTCTGAACCCAATGGCAGGATCTATTTTGTGAAATGAAGTCCCAAAAATTTGGACACGTGAAACGTAAAATTACCATTTTACCCATAATGATACCCGAGCCAATTAACTATAAAAGATAGCCTATCTTGATTGTTTTAAACCATCCGGACTCAACGGTAGAGTCTATTTCAGTAAACGAAGTATCGAAAAATGTGACATGTAAAAGCATAAAATTATAAAAATGCCCCTAGGCATAATGTAAGTCACAAATAAGTAAATTAAGATCTGGAAATGCCTAATTTAATTATATTCGATATTTCGAACTTGACGGTAATGTTCCTTTGAGGAAAATAAGACTCGACAATAAATGAGAAAATGACGAATACGTCCTTAGGACTTAATGAAGTTACCAAAACTATGAAAACGAAATTAATAAGTCCACATAAATGTTTTAAGGACCAAATAGACTCAAAATGGAGTCTGAATATGTAAATCGTATACGGAGGAACATGAAATATTAAAGAGGGTAAATTACCATAATGCCCTTGAAGGGCCAAATAAGTTATAAGGCATCAGGGAACCCTAAATGGGAAATTGAAGACCCTTAATTGAATAAATTAAGTTCAAAAGAACTTAAAATGCTGAATAACAAAGTTTGAGATTAGAATGAATACTAATTCATTATGCCATGTATATTTTATCCGTGATTTTAGGATCACCCAAATGATGAAAAATGGAAAAAGAGTTATGGGATAGCTATTATGGTAACCGCATGGGAATGTAATGCTAAAAACTCAATGTAAGTAAACCCGAACTCTAACGTGTGGGTTTTCTAGCCATGTCACTATTTATTTCCTTGATGCTGCCAATTTGTAATCCATGCATACTGGTATTATTGATCTCCACAATTCTGATGCTTGTCCTATATTGTGGATTTGTTGAGATTTTGCTTGCCAACATCCTATAGGATTATTTGTCCATTTATATGCCTTTCTTGGATATTGGAACATTGTTATGCCTCTTACTGCTAAGAATTTGCTATTCCATAAATATGTACATCGCTTGTGGAATTATGATGATCATGATATTTTTATGAGTATCAGAGTTGTGATCAGTGACAGCGTCCATCTGATTCACGAATGCTTGATCTATGTTTGGGAATAATACCCAATGCCTAGTCCTTAGAGGACATGATATATGTACAGAGCTCTATTGCTATCCAGTGGTTCGAAGGGGGAGTGGACCTGGATGAGCACTTTTGAGGGTATGCCGGGCCCTATATGTGTCAACATCTATTTTGTTAGTATCTCATATCGTTTATTGATATTCTGATATTGCACTCACGGATTATTGATATGCTTGTAAGCCTATGTTTATGATGTACTCTTGATTCCAGATAGGCTGCGTTGAGATGGTCCGTGGTTTATCTATCGATATACTCTTAATGATACGCTATGTTGAGATGGTCCGTGGTTTATTTGTGGACATAGTATCTGATTGTTGATATGCTTGCCTGCTTAGCTTTGGATTTGAATTGTTATCCTATTATTGTGGCAGCTATTTATTGTATAGGTCGATCCCTACTATTGATCTGTTATTCTACTATAGGATGCGCCTTTGGGACCTACGGGTCTTCTTATTAATTCACATTCTTAGTGACTGGTTACTGTGATGTTCTATCATTTATATGCTTTTGAGATATTATCCTTTGCTATTTCCATTTATCTTTCTTTTGGACTTACCCTGTCCTATGGTAGAGTGAGGGAAATTTACTTATTGAGCTAAGTTAGCTCACTCCATATTTATATATATTTTTCAGGTAGCTTTATAATACAAGAAACAAAATGGGGTGACTTCGTGGCGAGCCTGTGAACAATATTGATGATGTGAACTCCAAGTCATAATTTGAACATGCACTCTATAAGACTGACCTTAACATTAGTTATTGTAATTTTGTATTATTAATGATGATGTTAGACTTGAATAGTGAATCATGATGATTAAAATTATACTTGGAGACATTCTGATTGATGGTTATTGGAGTTCGGTTTGTGATTAGATCAATTGTATTGGTGTAGCTTCCGCATTTAATGATTCAGTGACACATGATTTGCTATATAAAGAGTATGAAAAAAAATATCACTCTTATGTAATTCATTTGATTCTGTACAGCCTGTCCGAGTGGCAGTGTCGATCGTTGCCCTTAATCCGTGTAGGGTGGGTTTCGGGTCATGACAAAGTGGTATCAGAGCTAAGGTTTGTAAATATTTAAGATCCACTGATATCACAGAGTGGTATCAAAGCGAAACGTTAAGGTTACTTCTGACAGAGTCAGAGCGGATTACCAAAGATGGTAACTTTAGGACAATAAGTTGTGAAATGGTTTGGGAACCATTGTCCACATCAAAGCATTAAGTCATGGATTACGATCCAGAGAGTACTTGAGTCTATTGATACTAATACTGAAAATATCAAAGTGATAAGTCCTAATTTTGGAAATTGGAAATGGAATTGTGGAGTTCTTAATAATAGAGAAACTAGAAATAGATGCCAAAATGAATGTGTGATTCTAAATAGTCTAAGGACTAGGCATCAAAATTATAATTGGAATAATGTGAATATGTGCTATAAGCTTAGAAGTCTCAAGGGACTAAGACCTATAAGGTCAGGGATTAAAGATCTAAGTTAAGTAGGAACTAGATCTAGTGTGATTAAATCTTTAATGGTAGATGGTCAATAACGCAACCCATAAGAGTCAATGGGTTGTGATATGATTTGAATAGTTCTATTAGTATGAATGATGATGATAATTTCAAGTCTAGATAATTTTCTAGATTGTATTGGTCACTTAAATTTAAATGGTTGGAGCCATAGTGACATTGAATGACAAGTGACATTAGGAAATGTCGATAATGACTCGAATGATTGTGGACATATCGATTGGGAGGAAAACGATTGTAGGTAAGCCAATTTTGGCATTGATAATTATGATTGTGGATATCACATATGATTGGATGATCATAGGTAAAACCCAAATGGGGGCATATTTAATAAGATGGATGATTTCTAATCATTTGAGGATGATCAACAAATTTGATTTAATGTGGAACAAATCTAATATCGAATCTTGATGAGATCATATATTTTGTGGATTGTAGATCAGATTTATTATAGACTTTTCTGGATTTGATATGAAATTGTATAATTTGAAATTATAGAATAGTGACAATCGGAGACATGTCAGTATAAGTGATAGACTCTTGTTACTACTAGAGGTTAATACTTTATTAAGTCTCGAGATAAAGGTATATGACATTTTACTAAGTCACAAGGAATTATAATCCCTAATGGAAAAAACCCGACTGATAGATGATTAATGTGACTTCTATTAGGATAGATTATTCCTAATAAAATAGAATTTGGACGCTAATGGTCTTGAAATGAAAAGACCCAAATAATGCTACAAGAACACGAGGAAGAAAGTCTAATTAAGTAAGACTTCAAAGAAGAACATAAAGTGACGTAATCCCATGATAATGAATGATGAGTCATCTTTTACCATGAAAGGCAAATCTTAAATCCAGAAAAGCTAATAAGGCATTAAGAGAAAATCCTAATGCAAGTATCCTTATACAGATTCATATGTAATATGTAAAAATGTGAAATTCATAATGGAAAAGTGTAAGTAGAAGAGATTTAGTTGCCGCACTAAATCAAAAGGATCGAATTATTAATGTACCTATAAGGCAAGTTGAGTTTTGGAGACAAAACTCTTTTGAAGGAGGGGAGAGTGTAATACCCCAAAAAAATTCAATATGACTAAGACGGCACCTCAACCTAAAAAAATTAGGTTATGTAACGGTAATGTTTGAAATGGCTAAAAATATATTAAGCCATAATGGGATTAATTATCCTAAGATTCGAAATTAATGAAAAACTCCAAAGATGGTGCATGCTCGGGAAATTGACAACCTGGTCAACCGAATCAAAATAATTTGGTCTAGTGCCGAAATTGACAATATGAGACCAATACGGATAATTAATTATATAAATAATGTGAATATGGAATAAGGCACTAACGGGGACCTAATATCGCTAAAACGAGTAATGATGATACCAAGCCCCGGATTATTACCAAATTTGCCGTTGTTCCATAAATTGATATTTTACAGAATAAATGTCAATGTTCAAGGAGCCAATGTGTATATAACATAAATATACATACACATATATGTATTGGCAGTCAATATATATATATATAAATATGTATATTCAAGGTATAAATAAAGTATACCAATATACGTGCAAAAAACACATACGAAAATGGATGCCGAAAAAATACGCTTATATATACATGTGAATTAATATAGATCTATACATGTATGCATATATATATATATATATATACGGTTACATTACATAAGCTCATTATTATGTAAGCCCATAATGCCCATTATGTATACATTATATAATATGTAATGTGGAGACAGCTGGCAGCAAAAGATATATATATATATATATATATATATATATGAAAGTAACTAGAAAATTAGTGGAGTAGGTGAAGTCTATATATATATATATATATATATATATATATATATATATATATATACAAACAAATGAGTGAGGCAGCAGATGGAACCTTCTGGATAAATATATACAAACCAAATTCTTGAAGCTTCCAAGCTAGAACAGTGACAACCAAAACGTGAGAAATTCAAAAGGGTATTCTAGAAGAATATGATATGCATATATATATATATATATATATATATATATATATAGACAGTTGCACATGTAGTGAAGAAAAACAAATCAAGTGAAGTGAGAAAACAGAGAGAGAGAGAGAGAGAGAGAGAGAGAGAGAGGGAGAGAGAGAGAAGGAAAAATGAAGAAAAGTAAAACTAAAAGGGTTGGCCCAAGGGTTTGAACCTTGGACCAAAAAGTGGGAGGAATTTTAACTTAAAAAGATAACCAACATGGCTGCTAGCACATTTGTGTTTATATTGCACTAGATATACATATATGTTATATAAAAGCCATCCCACTTCCCAACCAACGAATCATAACACATGCAACACCTAAGCATGATGTAAATATGTGTGACATGTGTTATATATATATATATATCATGTGTGTGTTGTATATTGTGCAACAGACCAAAGTGAGTGTGTGCATGCTGTGACAGAACAGTGAGGATGAGAGAGATAGAGCGAGAAAGTGAAGAAGGAAGAAGAAGAATGAGGGGAGGAAACCATGATTGATTGAAAGCTTCTATTTCAACGGCCTAGGTTATGTAAAAACAAAATGTAATTGCAGATATGAAATTCCCCTTTAAAATGGAATTGAAAACCCGTTGAAAAATGGCCAGAAAGTGATTGGCGATAGGTCGTCGGTGCTGGAGCAAATGCCAGAACCCTTGCTGAAGAGTTGGGGACGATGACCCTATGCTGGTCGGGTCATGGGCCGAGTTTCGGGTCGGGCCTTGACCCAATTATAAAATGGTTTTAAACCATTATCAAAACTACTCGTTTTGATTTAAAAAGAATAAAAAATTAAAAAAGGGCTAGGGCTGACGTCAGCATGACATCAACATTACGCACTGTACCGGCTAAACTGGTTGGTTCAGCACAGTTTGGGACTGGTTCACTTAAAAACTAAATAAACCAAATGGTTTTATTTAAAAGGTTTTCCAAACTTATCTTTTGACCCCCACTAGATTTTGGAATTATGATTGGACCCCAAAACCTTCGATTATTTATAAAATGACCCCCAACAGTTTTGATAAATCATGAAATGGCCCAGAGATTAATTTAATATTTATTTTGAACCCCTTTAATTTAATGAGAAGTTACCAAAATGCCCTTAGGCAAACAATATACCAAATGAAGGCCAATTAAAATAAAAGAATAGTGCAACCCAATATTTTTGGGCATTATGGACTCAAAAGTGGAGTCCAGTTTGCGAAATTAAATCCCAAAAAAATATGAACGGGCAAACTGGAATAATTCCAAATACGTCCTAATGATTGGTTAAGTAATCAATTGGACTCCGATGATTGTAAAAATACGTGCCTTAACATTTTGGGACATTCCAGACCCAATGGTGGGATCCATTTTGTGAAACAAAGTTCCAAAAATTTAGACACGTGAAACGTAAAATTACCATTTTACCCCAAATGATACCCGGGCCAATTAAATATAAAAGGTAGCCTATCTTGACTATTTTACACCATCCGGACTCAATGGTAGATGCCATTTCAGCAAACGAAGTACCAAAAAAAGTGACACGTAAAAGCATAAAATTATGACAATGCCCCTAGGTATACTGTAAGTCACAAATGAGCAAATTAAGATCCGAAAAATCCTAAATTAATTATATTCGATATTCTGGACTTGATGATAATGTTCCTTAGGACTTAATGAAGTTGCCAAAAGTATAAAAATGAAATTAATAAGTCCAATTAAATATAAAAGATAGCCTATCTTGATTGTTTTAGACCATCCGGACTCAACGGTAGAGTCCATTTCAGTAAACGAAGTATCAAAAAATGTGACACGTAAAAGCATAAAATTATAAAAATACCCCTAGGCATAATGTAAGTCACAAATAAGTAAATTAAGATCCAGAAAAGCCTAAATTAATTATATTCGATATTCCGAACTTGACGGTAATGTTCTTTTGAGGAAAATAAGACTCGACAATAAATGAGAAAATGACAAATACGTCCTTAGGACTTAATGAAGTTACCAAAAGTATAAAAACGAAATTAATACGTCCACATAAATGTTAAAAGAACCAAATAGACTCAAAATGGAGTCTAAATACGTAAATTGTATACGGAGGAACATGGAATATTAAAGAGGGTAAATTACCATAATGCCTTTGAAGGGGCAAATAAGTTATAAGGCATCTGGGAACCCTAAATGGGAAATTAAAGACCCTTAATTGAATAAACTAAGCTTAAAAGAACTTAAAACACTGAATAACAAAGTTTGAGATTAGAATGAATACTAATTCATTAAGCCATGTATTTTTGATCTGTGATTTTAGGATCACCTAAATGATGAATAATGGAAAGAAAGCTATGGGATAGCTATTATGGTAACGGCATGGGAATGCAATGCTAAAAACCTAATGTAAGTAAACTCGAACTCTAGCATGTGGTATTCCTAGCCATGTTATAGTTTATTTCCTTGATATTGCCAATTTGTAATCCATGCATACCTGGTATTATTGATCTCTAAAATTTTGATGTTTGTCCTATATTGTGGATTTATTGAGATTTTGCTTGCCAACATCCTATAGGATTATTTTTCCATTTATATGCCTTACTTAGATATTGAAACATTGTTATGCCTCTCACTACTAAGAATTTTCTATTCCACAAAGATGTACATCACCTGTGGAATTATGATGATCCTGATATTTTTATGAGTGCTAGAGTTGTGACCAGTCACAACGTCCATCTAATTCATGGATGTTTGATTGGTGTTTGGGAATGATACCAACGCCTAGTCCTTGGAGGACATGATATATGTACAAAGCTCTAATGCTATCCAGTGGTTCGAAGGGGGAGTGGACCTGGATGAGCATTTTTTAAGGTATGCCGGGCCTTATATGTGTCAGTATCTATTTTGTTAGTATCTCATATCATTTATTGATATTCTGATGTTGCACTCATGAATTATTGATATGCTTGCATGCCTATGTTTATGATGTACTCTTGATTCCAGATACGCCCTGTTAAGATGGTCCGTGATTTATCCATCGATATACTCTTGATCCAAAATACGCCACGTTGAGATGGTCCATGGTTTATCTGTGGACATATTATCTGATTGTTGATATGCTTGCCTGCTTGTCTTTGGATTTGGATTTGGATTGTTATCCTGTTATTGTGATAACTATTTATTGTATAGGTCGATCCTTACTATTGATCTATTATTCTACTAGGGGATGTGCCTTTAGGGCCTACGGGTCATCTTATTAATTCACATTTTGGTGACTGGCTACTGTGATGTTTTATCCTTCACATACTTTTGATATATTATCCTTTGCTATTACCCTTTATCTTTCTTTTGGACTAACCCTGTCCCATAGCAGAGTGAGGGAATTTACTTACTGAGCTAAGTTAGCTCACTCTATATTTATATCTATTTTTTAGGTAGCTCTATAAGAGAAGAAACAAAATAAGGGGACTAGTAGAGCTAATGGTAAGCCTGTGAACAATATTGATGATGTGAACTCCAAGTCATAATTTGAACATGCACTCTACAAGGCTGACCTTTACATTAGGTTTTTTAATTTTGTATTATTAGTGATGATGTTAGACTTGAATGGTGAATCATAATGATTAAAATTATACTTTGAGACATTCTGATTGATGGTTATTAGAGTTCAGTTTATGATCAGATGAATTGTATTGGTGTAACTTTTGCATTTAATGATTCAGTGATATATGATTTATTATATAAAGAATATGAAAAAAAAAATATCACTATTGTGCAATTCATTTGATTCTGTACGGCCTGTCCGAGTGGCAATGTCGATCGTTGCCCTTATCCGCGTAGGGTGGGTTTCGGGTCGCAACAGACCCGGTCAACAGTCAGACTTAGGTCGGGTCTTGGTCAAACTGGTCTAGTCAATGGGTTTCAACGGGTTATTGGCCTAATGGCCTGTTTGGCTGTTCGAGTTTTAAAAACTTGATTTTTGGTCAAAGGTTAAAATAAACCGATTCAAAATTAAAGGGTTCACTGTTGAACCAGTTCAAAAGAGCTAAAATTATGAAAATACCCCTCCCTCTAATATTGTAAATTTTAATGCAATTAACATGAAAAATGAGACTTTCTTATGGTTTTTGGGCATTCTGGACTCAATGGCAAGATCGGTTTGGACATTTGGGGACCTGGGGTGGTCCCACATAATTATGTAAAATGATGAAAATACCCCCAATGATAGTTTAAGTAACATAAAAGCTAATTAAGTTTCAGAAAGGGCTATTCTAATGTTGTTGGATTCTTGAAATTCAAATGTATGATCAGACTGGACAAATTAGGACCTGGTAATGGTCCCACCTAAATTGGTAAAATGACTATTATACCTCTAGACTTATATTAAACAATTAAAAACTAAATTAAGATCCGAAAGAGGCGTTTCCAATGTGTTTGGATGCTAAGAAATCAAATATGACAATAGAATAATGAAATGAGGACTCGAGATGGTCCCACATGAATATGTGAAATTATTAAAATGCCCTTGGCCAGGAAACAAATGTCTAAAAGAATTAATAAAAGGTAAAATGACATCTTTAAGATTGTTGGACCTTCTAGATCTTATTCTAGTGTCGATTTTGTGAGACAATGTCTCGATGGATGCGTAACTTGTTTGATAAATTATGAAAATGCCCTTATGGGTTTAAATTATAATCAAATGACTTAGGAACTATACAATATGGCTTCCTTAAGGTTTTGAGGCCTGGGGACACATTTTGAAATCTGTTTGGGGACACGAATAACTGATGTGTAGGCCAATGTGTAACTAGCCATAGAACATATCAAGACTTGATAAGATACCCTAGTGCTAAGGGTTAGGGTGGTCCCAGGAATAGAACAATGAGTGTGTAGAGGATTTAATAGCATTATGAAAGACACATGTAGTGTTTCCTTGAAGTGGGGAGATGATTGGGACTAGGGTAATGTGCTAACTCATTTATGTATATACTTACTACATGATCTTCATGATTTGTTTGTCATCGCGATCTTATATCTTATGATTAAATTATCAGTGTGATGTGATTATTATATTGATTGCCATGATGTTGGACTACTGCATGATATTATTGGATAAATGTTATCACCATATTGACATTGACTGTCATTTCTATTTCTGTCACAAATGTGTATGACCATTGTTGCTTTTGTAATTATTTGTTAATCAGATATCATGTCTAGTATTTATTAATGATCATAGTGGACTGTGATGATATTGTTATTCATACTATTTCTTATACTTGAGTGGTGTGAGATTTGAGGGGATATTGATATTGATGAGTACTGTGTGACATGTGGAATTGAGATGTTTGAGATTATGGAAATGGATGGTTTATGAGAAAGGGAATTGGGATGGAAATTAGTAATGTCTTTTGTATGCTCTTGAGCATGGTGAGATTTTGCTTTACCCAAGGTTCTATTTGTGATAGGGATGGTGTTTCCCATCGGCTTGCGAGCTATAAACTCGTGTGGGTGATCGTTTGTCTCCATCAGGTTAGTAGCCCGTAGAACACATAGGCTTACCGGGAGCCAAATTAGGTGGATACTTATGGGATTGAGATTATTGAGATAATGGAATGAGTTAAATAAGGATTTATCCTTTTTGTTATGGGTTGATTAATTTAAGATCATTTCCCTTGATACTCATATGATATTTTCTTGTGTTTATTGATAGACTGTATACTGCTAGTTTATGATACTGAGGCAATTGTGGGTGGTTGCATAGTTGTGAATGTATATATTGTTCTTGTGGCTTTGAAAGAAATGGAATTGTGTCGTTGGGTTGGTAACTTATACTTACACCTTGTAATTGGTTATGAGCATATATATATATGCTTCGTGTGGCATTAAAATAGGACATGGAGGTGGTTTGTGAGATTGTATGTTTACAGTTATGCCATGTGTTTGATCTTACATTTGCCGACTACTTGGCTATTATTGTTAAACCACATGTAGTGGTGTTATACCTTCTTGATACTTATACTTATGCCTATGTTTGGGATATGTTGATGTTGTGTTCTTGTGATGCGTACTAAACCTTAGGGTGTGTCTTCTTCGGACTTGTATTAGTTTTGACATGCTGTTTGCTTGTGTTTTGGAAAACCCTACTGAGCGTTGTGGCTTACCCTTGTTGTTTATGGGAATGGAAGGTATTGACTTGATAGAAGATAGTTGCTAGAGCAGTGCAAGATGTATTGAGGACATTGTAGCATTTAGTTTACATTTATGTACTTACCTAGTTGTATTTATTAAGGGTGTCTGTACCCTTCAAACTGTTGTTGTATATGTTATGTATGTAAGGATTGTTAGATTTAACTTTGGACATTACCATATTGTACACTATTGTTGAATGGTCGGTATAGTGCCTTTGAATGTAATCATTTTCATTTAATCTTGTTAGAGGACTTGAACAAGTCTAATAAGGAAACTGAACCAAAACCAATTAAAGAAAATCAATTTAAAAAAGGTATGTATTTTATATACTTGACTAGGATGGTTAGTCCTATTACCTTCCTTTTGGGGTCCCAATGACCCCATAGTCCAGCCCTGTGGGTTAGGGGCACGATAATTTAGGGTTTGCCAATTTTTTATATAAGGGCCATCAGGAGGTATATTCATTTTCAACCCTTGAATACACTTTTATTAGACCCATAACCATAAGTATAAATTAGAAATCAACAATTGAAAATTGCTCTCCAAAACAATAATTGAAGAGTAAGACCCAAATAACACTTTTAGCTGCACTAAATCCTTCATGGAAATAGTAATAGAAGAGTTTAACTCAAACACCACTTCTAGCCCATTAAATCTTTTATAGAAACTCTTAAGAGTAAGACCTAACACCGACTAATACAGTAACCAAACATATTGCCAAACCCTTGTCCAAGATATCCATATGTATTGAATTTCTAAAAAACCTAGCGTATAACATGCTTTGAGGAATATGTAACAATCATCTCCCATACATACCAAAGAGAACTTAAAACTAGAACAAAGGGGTAGGAAAAAATCGAGATGCAAGATACCTTTTTGAATGGTTATAGCGGCACCAAAACCTCATTCTCGTCTGTGAATGGGTGAATGGAATTGTTGAGAACTACAAGTTGCTTCCTTTTTTTACCTCTTATTTGCATCACAGAGCTTATGTGAGTTGTAGACATAGAGCAACCAAGTATTAATAACATAGCCTATTTGATTCAATTGAAGCTGATGAAATGGCTGTGTTGACTAACAGATCTCATCCACTTTTTTTAGTTAGATGAATATAGAGATGAAAGGGAAAGAGAAAGAGAATAACTTCTCATGCATGTAATAGTTAGGATCTAGGGTTTGGGATTGTGTGTAAATATGGGAGATTGAGTTTGAAAATTGGTATCAGAAAGAGTTAGATAGAGAATCAAATTTGTTGGTAGGTGTGAGTGAGATTTGTTTGCAAACATAGTTGTGTGAGAGATTAAGATAGAAATAGATAGAGACAGAGATAGTTATTAGACATGCAAACCTCTCCTCAGTTAGCTGCGATAGAGATATTAAGAAAAACAAAAGCTGGTGTGAGAGAGATGTTCTAAGTCGATATTGCACAATGTATCGTCTTCGATGAGGTTGGAGTCATTGCATTGCCATTTCGAATGAAAGTCTCCACTTGTGTTTGAGAGAGAGAGAGAGAGAGAGAGAGAGAGAGAGAGAGAGAGAGATAGAGTTAATCTTGTACAAGAAGACTAAGAGTAGGTTTTGACTAAATTGAAAGCCTACTCCTTTGTTTGAAAGAAACCCCCGCTTACGTTTGAGTGATATGAGAGAGAGAGAGAGAGAGAGAGAGAGAGAGAGAGAGTCGATCTTATAAAATAGATATATTGAGAAACGACTTTTGGGTCTTTTGATTGAATCGAAAGCTTGCACCTTTCCCTGATTCATGTCATGTTGCCCATGCGATTACTTGTGTGACAAAATTCAAAAAATGGCCACATGCACTATAGAATCAATTTGAGTAACGTGTGGGATACAATTTAAGAATGCTTTTGTGGGGAAAATCCAAAAAGTAGATTAGACAATGACTAACCAAACAAGTTTTTTAAAAAAGAGATAACTAAGTCATGTTTTGAAATGATAAACAATAAATAATAGGCAATATATAAGTCCGTTTTTCATAAAAATGATTCTTTGGACTCTAAAAATCGAGATTTATCAAACAAGATCCATATTGTATAGGAAATTTTGTCAAAAAAAATGTGTTTTTTAAACAAAGAATTTTCATCAAAATTTCTCTGTCCATTGAACATGGACAGAATAATTTCTTAGTCCAAAGACATTTGAGAAATTCTTTCAACAAAAAAATATTACACATTTTTAACAATGAATTAAACAATCTTTGTTCCTTCATAAAGTGGTAATACTCCAACATTGATAAAAAAAAATAATAAATAAATAGAGAAAAGAACATACATCTAAAAAAAAAATATAATGACAAAGAAATATTTTTCGAACAAAGAATTTTGAAAAAAATCTTAAACAACAAAAAATTACAAATATTTTCAAAAATGCATCAAGGAAAACTTGTTTCTTTGTACGACCTAATTAACCACACCAGACTTTTTCCCAAAATAGTTGCTATATCTATGTTATAGCATGTGCTCTTAAACAATCTGCTTTTGCCGACTGACTGGAACGACTATTTGTTATTTTCATTTTTTTGCCGCATCTCTATTATTATCAACTTTCGGGAAGATTCTCTTTGCGATAACAACTTTAAATGACTGGAATGTAGAGCTGCTATTGATGGTACTATTAAATGGCTGGGGCTATAAACTAGAAATAGACAAATGAAGCAGTTAATGCACTATGTATTAAGATCTGTTCGTTTGCATGGAATATAGTGAATGAATGCTGTATGATGATCATTATAAATCTATAACAGTAGCAACAAAAGAAAATTATCTTCATCTTCTATATACCCAGGCAATAAACACATGCAAGAATACTCATATATATATATATATATATATATATATATATCTATCCCCGCAAGAGACAACCATTCGACAATGTAAACAATAACGATTTTCTTTGGAGAAACATATTTAAAAATAGTAGAAATAACAACTACACTACTAAACTTTTAGTTCCACTTGACTCATTTACAAGTCATTTGAAGATTATAGCAATCATATTGAAACGAAACTCTCTCTTCGGATTGGAGGGAGGCATCATTGCACATTACATCTATGAATAAAATAGGATAATTTTTTTAGTAACGTAGGGTATCTTAAGTCAATTTGTGTGTACTAGTTTAAAATAAGGTAATTTTGTGATTAAAAAAAATCACATTCCCACATCATTACTCTTGGTCTTAGACTTGATCAATTTAAAAAACTCAGGAACTTTTGAGGTTACTATATGTTTCTCCTTGGACCTTTTTTTATAGACACTAATTTTGAGGGACCTTCTACTAATTAACTCTAATTTAAAATATGAAAAATTCAACTGACCACCTCTAAAATTTCTGACAATTACATTGATTTCTTCCAAAATTTTTAAAAATGACAACTGCTCTTATATGTTTTTTTTTTCTTTTTATTTTTAAATAAATATTGATTAAAATATTAAATTTATTTTTATATAAAATGAAAAAAAAAATTATTTACCATAAATTTATTTTTATATAAAAAAAAACTCTTTAAAAAATTTAGAAAAATTGGTCAACATTGAAAAAATACAACAAAAAAAATGAAAGGTATAATTTTGTCATTTAGAAAGAAAAATTGACTGGATAAGGTATTTATTGTATGTCAAATAAAATTGGAAAGGTTAGTGTAATTTTAAAAACCCTAAAGGACGTTAATATAATTGTCAAAAACCTCAGGTAAGATCAATGTAATTTATCCTTTAAAATTTTGCCAATGTTAAATGTTGACTAAACGTCACCCATAATAATTTATTGTTTTAAAACAAGATATTTGTGTCTCAATATTCTAAATATTTTATAAAACATTATATTTTCGAATTATATATTTCATAAAAGTATATTATTTTTTTAATTCAAAATTATCTTAATTTTTCTCAATTAATCAACAACTTTTTTTTAGTAATTGCCAAATTATGAATTATTTTGATGATGAATTATTTTTGAAATTGTATTTCTCAGTATAAGGTTAACTATATTTCTCAGTGTGTGCCTATATATATGTATATACATATGCATACGAGTGTACATTTGTCTATATTACTATATAAGATATAATGTATGTATATTATACTATGTGGAAAATATTATTGTATGTATATATGTATAGATATGCATCAGGTACTTATTTGAATTTAAACTATGTACACATGCATGTATGCAAATAACTATATGTACCTATATGTATATGTATGCAGTGACAGATTCAGGAATTATGATTAGGGGCTAAACTGTATGTACTAAGAAAAAAAAGTAGAACAATAAAGTTCTAAAAGTATATCAAAGATAATAGTAGAAGATCAATTCCACAAGAACAAAAATAAAGGAAGTGTCAAAAAATTATAATGTATCCCAATTAATAATGACATCGATAATTAGCAAAAAGATACATAAAAAACAATTATATTGGTATCTTTTTCACATTTAAATTCTGCACAAAAAATCAACCACATTCTCCCTACAAAAAAAAAAAAAAAAACCATATTCACCTCATTTATCTACCAAAGTCAAGCATCTTAAGTTGTGCTCTACGCTCTTTCATACAATAAAAATCATGTATAATCAAATTAATACCAAACTTCTCAACAATTTCCTTCTCAATATATGTGATCAAATAATTTGCAAAAAAACCATCCTACATTTTGTTTCGTAGTTTAGTCTTAACAAGACTCATGGCTGAAAATATGTGCTCTATTGTTGCTATAGAAACAGTAATAGTCAATACAAGTTGAATCAATCTATTGACAAGAGAATAGATCATAGACTTCTTGTTTTCACCAACTCTTGGCATAATTAAGAAATTGTAGATATCTTTTGTAACTTCGGATGTTTGCAAATATCAGGCTTATAATTTTCTAATTGAAATTTCAAATGCAACTTTTCTTACTCTGTGAACTCCTCAAGATAAAATTTATTTGCAAACTTGCAAATATCATTGATTTGGAATGATCTACTCGCATCTCTAGGGTCCAAAAATAAGCGAAGGGTGAGCAACTCCATAGTGTCCTTCCTAAATCTATTGTTTAGTTATTGTAATTGCGAGTCTATTGTAGTTGTAAATACATCTACTCAAAAATGATGCTATCTTCAATGACGAAATCGACCTCGACCTGCACTATAATGAGCACTCATATCAGGGATATTTGTCCCATGTTTTTCAACAAATGATTTTACCTTCTCAAATAGATTCTCCCACCCATCATGTCTCAACTTTTGATTTAAATCTTTGGTGGTTGATACCAGACGCAATGCATTCAATACATCTTGAGAATTGTTACAAGGCTTGACAAAGATCATCTGTGATTTCCATAATCTCTATCATAAGATACAAGATAAAGATAAATCCAAAAGTTGTAGTCACATCATAAGCAGCATCTGCATCTCCATGTTGAGAGTAAGTGGTTCCTTCAGTAATAATGTCTTTTAGGACTGAACAAGTTGCGCTAAACATATTTCTTAAGCTATAAAGAGAGCTCAAGTGATGCCGCAACTAGTGCTAATTGGAGCTGATGAGCAAAGTAATGAATATAATATGCATATGTACATTCCGTACAAATTAAAACTTGTAGTTCATTCCATTTTCCATGCATATTACTAGCTCCATCATATCCTCGACCTCAAATATTTTGTATATTCAAGTTTTGTCAAAAAAGCACTGCAAATATCTCGTTTATCAAAGTTAACATTGTAGTATCTACAACATGAACTAGATAAAAAAAAAAAACACCCTTGTATAAAACCTTCTTTGTCAACAAATCTTAGAACAATTTTCAGTGTTCTCTTTTTGATTCATCCCTGGCTTCATCAACAATGATACAAAACTTTGTATTGCCAATTTCTTCACAAATGACCTTCCGTATTTTGCATGAGAAAATTTTTAGAATCTCCTTTTGAATACCATGCAAAATGTAAGATGCATTTTGAGGAGCATGCCCTAAAACAACTTTATCTACCTCCTCATTACAAGAGGCCAACATCTTTAAAAATTCAAGAAAATTACCCTTATTTTTTGAATTCTCGCAATCAGTTAACTACAATTTGTTGAGAAGTTTGTTGTTCAACTAGCTTCTCAATATGTTGAGATTGATTTTTTTGATCTTGACAATGCTTCACAACATTTTTGTGTAATGAGGTAGGACTTTTCCCACATGACTCAAAAGGGCACACTTTTCACAACATTATTAACTTTCTTCAATGACTGAAATCCATTAACAAAGAATGCACATGATCCAATGCACCCATTTGGCTTGTTGAATAGATAACATGGAAGATAAAATGTGGCATTTTTGGTTGGAGAATATTCTAACCAATCAGGAAATAACTTGAAGCACGAAGATTGAAAGTGTTGAAGATGCTTTCCTTTAGAAAGTAAGTGATCCTAAGCAATGTATTGATATGACCTAACTTTAATATAAGCTCATCAAATTTCATTATGTTAATTAACAGGATACTCCCATATTTTTTTGAAGTAATCTGGGATCACGTTCTAAAGATGAGATATCTCCTTCAATTCAAGTCTTGCAACTTTAGAATGATAGTGTTTAGGGATCAAAGTTTTAACATTACAAGTATAAGGCTCTGTGAAAGTTGAATTAACTTCTAAAGTTTGAGAATCCCTTTTCTTAAAAAAAGAATTAGTAGTTCTGACCATGATGAATGTAAACTCTCAACTTATTCTATTTTAATAACCTAAGAAATCATTTAAATATTTTGCATAAGATTAATATTTATCATGTAAGTGCTTAACTTATGGAAATTGAAAGAAGTGAACATATATTAATTCAAATACGCACCGCAAGAATTAAAATATTACTATAGAATATACAATCAGAATGGAATAAAATAGAAAGAAACATGCTAAATAATTTCTAAATCAAAATTAATAATAACTATTATGAAACTAAATGCCTATAATTTGAACAACATAAATGAAACAACAACAACAATAAGAATAATATCAAAGAATAAGAGCTCACGAATAGGATGGTAGTCCGAAGCTCGCACACTTGATAACAACTATCGTCCAACCTAACTTTGAAACTTGAGACCAAAAGCCACTAAACTGAAGCAAAACAGGCATAATTGAATCTCAATTAACAAATTGTTAGAACAAATTTCCTTTTTCCTTGCACTTTGACTATTTAAATTGATATGAATTGTCACATCCTGAAACACACCCTTTACAAATTAGGGGACGCAACTACACTTAACAAAAATATAGACAAATTGCACTTCACAACAAGAATAAATATGCAACGGAAGCAATCACACGAGTGCATAGTCATCCAATCAAGCTTCTAGACAAGCTAAGTTTTTTTTACACACATTACATGCATTACTTCACTTATCATTAAGTTCAAAGACTCATTACAACATTAGTCCTTACATAACACTATCATAACAATTGTGGGTCCCATACCCCACATTCAGATTTGATTTTCATACTTTACACCAACTGTGGGTCCCATACCCCATCTTCACATTTTTCCATCACAATTTACTTTAATTGTAGGTCCCATACCCCACTTACATATCTTTCCTTCATGTTTCATTCTAGATGTGGGTCCCATACCCAGCCTTCATATTTTTCCTTCATGTTTCAGTCTAGTTGTGGGTCTCATACCCTACCTTCTTGTCTGTCCTACACTCTAGCTATAGGTCTCATTCCCTACCTTCACATCAATTGTACATGTCATAGATAAATCCATGTAAGCTTCATGAAAAGCTCATGAGTAATTTCAGTGCATTGTCATGGATTTTCAACTGATAGAATTTTGAAGCATAAGGTATTTCCCGATAAATATTTTCTATCATTTGATCACAGTTTATAGCACGTGGTACAAGAACCTTGAATCAAAGCATTTAAACAAGTAGTATTTAACACGTAATGTTTTACAAGAAATTTTATAAAATAATTCACATAGCAAAAATTTGTCAAACAAGTAAACACATTAAAGGATTACCAATTTGTGGCAAGAGAACTTCAAATAGCTTGTTAATGTAACTAATAAAGAATTAAATCATTTTCTTCGCAAAACAGGATGATAAAGTCCTTTTTCTCATAAGTAGGAGGATAAAACCCATTTATCGTATAAAGTAGGATAGTTAAAAATCCTTTTCACTTGAATGGGGTTCCAAAATCTTCTTCTATTTAGTTATTATGCTTGTTTTCACTTTACACGAGAATCTGTGTCGACCTAAACTCTAACCTTTACACGTGGGTCTATAATTTTATTTATAGACCAATACAAGTGGGAGATCTTTGTGCCTTTTTGTGGGCAATACTCGTGGTGAGTCTCAAAGGATCGCATAATCTCATATGGTTCTTATACACAGTTATCTTTCATTATCATTTCACTAACATGAAACATTTATTTAAAATATTATTTTTCAAGTAGATGCTTTTTGAGAGCAAGTTGAATATGACTTGAATAAGAAAAATTTAGTTTCGAAATGATATTTATCAAAGCTTTAAAAACATGGTAATAGGCATGCTTGAAATAAGAGTAGTATAAACAGATAACATTTAAGTAAGTACTTTTGCAAGTCAGGATAATCACTTTTAATTTAAGGCAAGAAGCACGCTTAAATTAGAAAGTTATGCAAAATAACTAAAATTTGAATCAAAGTATTTCATGGAGTTAAATTCTCTACTTTAAAGTACAAAATTACTCGTTTTAGGTTCTTAGTTCTTGTTTCATATTTCACTTCCCAGATTGATCTCTTTATCCTGTGTCTTTCCTTCGTCTGGTAATCCTAGATCACATATCAAACTGAGATTAATACCTAAATAAACATATAATTTTATTTAATCATTATTTCTTTGACGTTCTTATCCTTATCCGAATCCATTTTTGGATTCAATGGCCCTCTAAACCTTAAAATAGGTCCCATACTCTCACCGGGTTCAACCAATATCTTATTTACCCATTAAGGGTATTTTAATAATTTTACTTTTTTATGTATCCTATTTTTTGATACTTAATTTGGAAATTTGGACTCTACCATTGAGTTTGAAATGTCAAAAATAGTCAAGGTGGGACCCTTTTCCTATTAATTTGGCCTTAGCCTTGGCTGAGGGAATTATCTTAACTATACTTTTTTTGTTTCTAATTTTTTGGCACTTAATTTGCTAATTTAGACTCCATCGTTGAGTCCGGAATGTTGAGAAAAGTCAAAATAGGCTCTCTATAGCATTTAATTGGCTCCGGATGTCATTAAGGGCAGTTTAGGAATTACTTATTTTTTGTATCTCTATTTTTTGTGTGTCGTTTGACAAAACGGACCCTACCATTGAGTCCGGAACATAAAAAAATCTTACGTTGGGTACCCTTGCGATTATCGGAGTTCATTTGATAGCATAATTAATTCATTAGGACTTATTTGAAATTAGTCCAGTTTGTCCGTTCATATTGTGGGTGCCAACGCCCCAAAAAATTCCTCTTATGTGGATTAAAGGGATTCCAGCTGCCTCATTCTGTAAAGGTGGGAAGGAACGCCTATTATGGGAAAGATAGAAAGTAAGGAGTTGCCAGCTTATTTTGGGCAATTAAACAAGTAAACCCGTTACAACATAATATAAACAAAAGAAAACTGAAAAGAAATGAAATGAAATTAGATTACTTTGTTTCCTAGTTACATTCTAAAAGATCCATTGACATGGGTCAAAAATAAAGTACTAATCAATACGAAACCAAAGATTTGGATCCGAGGGCTAAGGTATGGAGTGGGAAGGTTTTAGGCACCCACCCCGCCGATCCAAATGGATCGGCCTCAAATACTCACTTGCAAAGCTATTTCATTGGAAAAAGAGAAAAGAAAGATATATGTTGTAACACCCCATATTACTTAACCGACATGTTTTGTATATGGGAAACTGTTTTGGGAATGAAATGTCAGGTTTAGCTAATTTAATGTCTATTTGTAATAGTGATAAAACTTGAATTAGCTAATTATGGGAAACTCAAGAAAATAAAAACCGACATTGGACCTTGGTCAATGAAAGATATTCTGAGTAGGAAGTGACAGAAAGAAACCGCACTGAAAAAGGAGTTACGGATTGAAAGTTAAGGCCAAAACAGTGAAACTAGAATTCCGCGACAACCAAACAGGGCCTTAACCAGGAAAATATGAGAAAATGGTCACTTGGGAGGCCAAGGGGAATTGAACCCTTGACCTACCAAGGTAAGTAATTTTGTCCCAAAAAGTTACCAACTAGGCTGTTGGTTACTTTGTGTACATATGCACTAACATATGTATATAACCTATAATCTTGCCCAAGCCACCACCCAAACTGGCCAATGGCCTTGCATGCATTCCCTACATCATTGCCCTACATCTTCTCCATCAAGTCAATCAGCCACTAACCCCACTAAGGGCAGAGAGACACTCATATATATGTGTATAACCCTATATATATATATATATATATACATAACTTGCACCAAAGAATTCTCTCTTTAGAGAATTCTGAAATACCAAACAATGAGAGTGTGTGAGTTCTGTTGAGTGTACGTAGGGTTGGCTGAGAGGGAGAGTATAGAGAGAGAGAGGAAAGGAAGCTTGTGCATGCATATGTGTTGTGAGAAATTTGGCCATTAGAGAGGAAAGGTGAAGGCTTGAGGATTGCAGTGCATGACCTGAGGGAGTCGAGGGATACTGTGAGAGGTCTGGGTCGAGCCATAACCGAGAAAGACAGCACTGTGAAGGTAAAGTTCCAAATTATCTTCAATTCTTGTTTTGTAAATTTTGGAACTGTTTGATAGAAATAGACTGCATGCATGTTTTATTCTTGATCCTAGGAATTATTCTGAGTGTATTGCATGGCTTAGAGGTGTCGGACAAGTGCAGAAACCATGGAAACCGAGCTGACCTCCATTAAAGGACCTTGGAATACCATGTCTGATTCGACCATAGCAGTTTAGGATTTTGAGTAGTGGGACTCAAAGTAGACCCCAAGAGGATCTCAAAAACGTACCTACGCAATCCTGGAACTCACCATAGCCCCTCGGATTTCAAATTTTACCTATGGGTTTAAAATCTAATTCGTTAAAACACGAGACTAAACTGAAAAATGAAGATAGGGTCTTGATCCTTATAGTCTGTAGGTCACGTAGCTTCAAACCACACACAAAATGGTTGAGAAATGAGGATGCTAGATCGTTTTACAGGTCACGGTTATCCTCTTGAAAACAAAACCTGTTAGAGTGATTCGATGCTTGAGATCGATGTTAAATGGTTGGTATAAAATACAGAAATCGAATGGAGTCGAAAACAGCAAGAAACCGTGTCCAAATCATCACGAATTTGAAAGTGAAAATCTGCAGAAATTAGGGCAACACTGAGGCAGTTAGTGGGGAAGACAGAGTTGACTCGGCCGAGTTGACCGAGTCGACTCGGCCTGAGTTGACCGAGTCGAGATGAGTTGGGCCGAGCCAACTCGGATACGTGTCAAACAACGGGACTGCCACCGAATTAATAGGACGGTGTCGTTTTGGGCGTTATATGTGTAAACTGATACGTTTAAAAAGAAAAGAAAGGGAAGGAAGGAAAGAGGGGACTACGGGGTTTCGAACCCCTGACCTCCAGAGCCCACGCGCCCCTTCTTTCCACTCGGCCACGCACCTGCGTGTAAACCATATCCGACAGAATATATATATATATATATATTATATTTAATAAAAACCAAAAATAAAAGGTGCATTTTTGCGCCTTATGGGACTCGATGGCAGTATCATTTGGAGAGGGAGGTGGCATGCTGGCCAGCGTGCCACCCTATTCGACCGATATCTCTTGTGCCGAAAATAATATGTATACTATATATTCTGAAATTAATTTAATTAAAATCATTTAATTGAATTAAATACTTCAAATTAGTCCGTTGTCCAAAAATCATAAGTTATATATGTATTCCTACTGTCTCGGACCTTCTGAGTCCAATGGTGAGGTCCGTGACTGCAAATGAGGTACCGAAAAAAATACGATGTATGAAATTACCAAAATACCCCTGACACTGTACAAGGCCCAAATGAAGTCCGATTAAAACTGAATTAATACCAGTGGTAGACCTGACACTTGTGAGATTATATACATGACTAGATGATGAATCCGAGACAGAAATTATGTGATGACAAAATGACCGAAATACCCCTGATATACCCGAACCCAGATTTAAAAGCCAAGGGAGTCTAAATTGACTTTCTTCGACCTTCCGAACTCAATGGTTAGGTCCATATTATGAAAATCAGAACCGATAAATGTGTGAAGACACTGAAACCCTAAGCCAAATGCTTAAGAGGTAAGACCTATGAACTAGCCACTATAAGTTAGTTCCATGAGACCCATCATAGGGTAGACTTACTTAGTCTAAGGTCATGAGTTGATAAATCTTTATAAATTGTTTTAGGCTTAAGGAGAAAAAGAGGAAGGCTCTGTTCATAGATTCAAACTCAAATATTGAAGGTGAGTAACTTCTGACACTGTTTAGTTACTGTTCCTTGATCTGTTAAATTGTTTCGAATATCATATGTTTTAAATGCAATTGTTTTAAATGCATGCTTTTATCACCGATGACATGGGTTTTAGTTTCTCAAATGATTAACTATACTTCTGATTGATATGCTAGCACCCTGAACCGTTTATCTGTTTTGATCTATTGAACTTGACCTGGATTTATTGAACTATTAATTCCAAACTGATTTAATTACCATGTGATTTAAGCAAAGATTGAATTCGAAACTCTTGCCTGGATATCTGTGTTACTCACTGGGCTTTTTAAAGCTCATTCCATTATTTTAATAATTTCAGGGAAACTCTCAGATGGACAGGTTTAGCAGGTTCAGGACTTGGGGGGAAAATGTTGGAGACCCCCCAGATAAAATGATAATCCATTTTTGTGAATCTATACCATTTTTTGTACTTTTTGTGTAACTGAACAGATTATAACCTTTTGTGGTAAAACTGTTTTGTAATCTTGATTAAGATAGGACTGACTATGATGTATCCTGAATGCTCTGCCAAGTATATATGTATGCATTCTCTTGTGAAAATTCCGCTGCTTAAATTATATATGTCGAATGCATTATGCTTGGGATTTATATCGGAATGGCCTGTGGTTAGGATTACCGTCGGGGTTTTGCTTTCAAAAAAAAAAAACTGATAAAACCCGATAGGGTGCCTAACTGGCCTTTGTCACGTGCCCCAAATCCGCACAGGGTGGGTCTGGGGGATGTGACATATGTCTAGAAAAGATAAAGAATAAATAATGTTGCACAAAGAAATAAAATAAACAGAAAAAGATAGAAAAAAGATTTGACTCGGGTCCGAAGGTTTCCAACGTATCTGTTTAGAAAACAGAATCAAAGTTACGTAGTTCTCTAGTTTACCCCCTTTTATCAATAATGATAAAAGAGGCGAGATCAACTAGATAAAAAAAGACTGTTAAGGGTTTGAGATGCATACCTTATTTAGTCGTGACAGTTGAGTAGCATTTTGGTTAGGAAAGATCTGATTTGGAGATTTTAATAGGGTAGATCTCTGACTTGTTTCGGCTTGCTTCTTGAAGGGAGACTGTCACTTCGATAGGGCTACGGTCTTAGGAGAGAGAAAGAGTTCTTGTAGAGAGAACTATGGAACTATATTAACAGCATAAAGCTATGAAAATTGTGTGTTCAAAAGTGATAGTCATGGAGCTTTATTTATAGGCAAAATATGGAGATTCGATCTAGTGGCCTAAAATGAATCCTTAAAACAGAGTTCTAGGATCATGTTTTGAGTGATAATCATCTAATTAAATAAATAAAAAAATTAAATAATTATCCTAAAGAATGATTATCCTACATAAATGAATTAATAAATAATTATAACAATGCAAGAACCAATAGAATTGATGTCTACATGTAAGAGACAATGAGAATAAAGAGAAATACAATTTAATTGAAAATAAACTCTAAAATGAAACATCTAGGTTCAATGTATCTCATTTTAAGGAAATATCAAGCAACTTGATTTATGAAAACTCTAAAAAAGGAAAGTCCTAATTATGCCTAAATAAACTATTATCACTCAAGATTATTAAATTGCTCCCAATTCGGTGAAAAATCTCTAGATTGCCACAAGATGTGTGAAATGACCAAACTACCCCTAATTTGTCATCAAAGGGTTAAAATTACCAAATTACCCCCAGATGGGTAAAATGATATAAAAATTATGAAAATGCCCCTTAAGTGACTAAGAAGTTCTACTAAGGGCAGGATTGTGCCAAAATTACCAAAATACACTCCAAAGGAAAAGCGGTGCCAAAATTACCAAAACGCCCTCCAATGGGCAGAAGAGTCCAAACCAAGGTGGGATTTCGATAGGAAGAGTCCTACTACTTGTGCGACTCTAGTGGAAAGAGTCCAACTAGATGTGGAACTGTGATGAGAAGAGTCCTACTAGATTTGGGACTTTGACAAGAGAGTTCTAATGAGAATGGGACTCTACTAGGAAAAGTCCTACTGAGACTAGAATTCTAATATGAGAGTCCTAATGAGAGTGAGACTCGATTATGAAGAGTCTTACTTGGATTAGGACTTTGTGAGGAGAGTCATAACGAGAATAAGACTATGCTAAGAGGAGTCCTAATAGAAATGAGACTTTGTCAAAAGAGTTCTATCGGACTGGGACTCTGTTAAGAAGAGTCCCACTAGGAATGGAACTATATAGGGAAGAGTCCTAATGGGA
Organism: Nyssa sinensis; assembly: GCA_008638375.1. Classification (NCBI taxonomy): domain Eukaryota; kingdom Viridiplantae; phylum Streptophyta; class Magnoliopsida; order Cornales; family Nyssaceae; genus Nyssa; species Nyssa sinensis. The sequence continues at coordinate 25,480,732 of CM018036.1, forward strand.
ATAGAAGGACTCTATCGGGAAGAGTCCGACTGGAAGTAGGTTTCTTGGCACAATTACCAAATTGCTCCTACTTAATCAAGGGTAAAAAAAAAAAAAAAAAGGTGTCTAGACATATATTTCGAGGTCTAATTTTCCGAATCAGACTCCGACATTGAGTCTAAAATTTCAAAAAATGTCAGGATAGGTCTTTTTTAAATTTCATTTGGGCTTAATTTACTCTATTTATTTTATCATTTAGTTATTTATATTTTACACAAGCCACAATAGTGGTGGAGTTAATTAGGGTTTAAGGTTTATAGAAGAGGTTATGTTTTCAAAAATCTCAGCCAACGCCTATCTTTCAGATTCTTTTATTTCCTTTTCAATTATATATATTTATTTATTTAATACATCTCACATGCAATGCCAAAGTAGTGGCCAAGTGGTTAGGATTGTTGCTCTCATTTCATAAGTCAGGGTTCAAACCCTGGGCACTTTGCGCCTTTAATTTTTTTGACTAAATTCTAAAACAAATGGCGGATAAGAGCCAAACAATGGATAGGCGTCGACTCCTTGATAACCTATCCCTATTCCTCTTCGGAATGATCTATTAACTCTATAACCAAACGACGAGGTTTAAATTTTAAAACTTAAAATCACTTAGTAAAATGATTTAGTTTTAATTGTTCAACCCTTAAAACAGCCTCGTTGTGGTTACCTATTACAATGCTTGGATCAGACCTAACCCGACCTAGACCCAAACTCCCACCCAACCCGTACAAGGTCTTTCTCACTGCGCGTCATTTTTGTAGCGCAATAAGCCTTAATTTTTCATTCTGATTTTCTTGCATTTTCCGTTTATCTCTTCATTCCAAAACACATTTGATCTTCATATTAAGTCTTTAAATCACTTTCCAAGGGTTCTATCGCATCAAAGTTCCATAGAGTTCGAACTTGGCCACTAATGGCCGTGACTTGTAATCGGCTAGAAAATGCTCATTATAGGACCAAATCGAGTGGTTCAAGTTTCTTTCTTCATATTTTTCAAGGGGCTCTCGATCCTCGTTCTCAAATTTTTATTTGGTGTTCGATTAAGTAAATTTGGTTTTTGGTCCTTAACCTGTAACTTAAGGTCTGAAACTTATTATTGAATCATTTGCTTCGATTTTTTCTTGCATTGTGTAAAGTTTGGGACCTAGTTTCAGGCCCTATGCTTAAAACCAAGATTTGTGAAGATCAATTTCTAGGAAAGCTTTCATTGCCCATTAATGGCCGTTTACTGTTCACAATTGGTTCTAGGGCTATTCTAGTCCATTCTCTACATCAATTCTTTAAAAAATAGCCACAAAAACCAAATGAGAGGGACCTTAATTGGAGTTCGATTTTTCACAATCTTCCTACTTTCTCTCTTTAGATTTTTTCTACATGTTTCTGCTTTTGCTCATCACTTCTGGTTTCTATGACTCGTTAAGTTCCTTATCTTCTCTATCCGTCGAGTAGCCATGCATGCAAGTATGGTTTTGCATCTCTCTTTGTGCCTTTCCTTCTCTCTCTCTCTTTACATTCGGTGGGTTGAAGGATATACAGCACACACGCAGATTTGTACATATATATATATATATATATATATATATATATATATGAGTGGTACCCACTCTATGTGTGGTTATTGGTTGATTTTGAGGTTTTGGACACCTCACCTCTTTGACTCTCTCTAGTGTTGACGCCTCATTGTCTCAAGCATTCCATACATGTATTTATTAGTTATATTTATTTAAAGTTTCAATTAAGACAAAAAGATGTTAGTAGCTTAGTGGTAAAATTTTGATACTGTGGTCTTGCGTTTAAGACTTGGGCAAGACTTTTTGGCCCATTTGTTTTCTTTTTATTTGTTGAACTAGTCATTTAGATTTTTTTTTTATAAGTCTTCTAATTGATACTAGTTTACCTTTTTGGTAGCTTGCTACCTAATTATCTACCTAATTATTTAAATTTTGATGTTGCCAATTTGTAATAATCTTAATAATTTTATCTTAGTTTAATACTTATTAATGTCTAATTATTGAAGCAGTGAAATTGTACACTAATTGTCAAACATTCCACTTCTCTTACTTTGACATGTTCTTTAAGTTTATTATTGGTACTTAGTAAGAATAGATTTTAGGTAAAACTTATATAATTTCATTTATTCTCTAAGCAATCCACTCTAGTAATGGTCTTGAAAGTTAATATCCTAACTTCCTAACTTTGTTCACATTATTTTTTATTACTAGTCCTAGGACCTATGGTTTGGTCCACTATGCTTCCACTATATATGTGATATCTACTTCTCCTTGGTGTGACTAAATCTATTATGTCAATTTCATTCTATGGTATTCCACAATTTACTCCATTGTATCCCCACAGGATGTTCTCCTTTAGGTTGGACGAGGAAACACTGAATGTTTCTTAGCTATTTAGTCATATGATGAGGTGTTCATTCTCCACTTTTAACCAAGAATCTAATAGCATTCTAGCGTTATCACAATCCTCCCATCTCCATTTAATTTTCCCATAATCACAATTATTCACTATCATAGTTCACGTCCAATATTGGGCACTCATTGCCTGTGCCATTACAAATATCTATGAAATCATCAATTGTCACGTAATACCTTCATTAATCAAGTCCTCAAAGATCTCTATTTGTTGTTCTAGTCTCTATTCTATATAAAATCTATTCTCAACTTCACAATGTTTCTAGTCCCCTTAATGACTATAGTCCTTACTAAAATCCTTGATCCATTTAGAATCCTCAAATCTTATTTTTCATGTATACTAGTGTCTTCCAATATTTTCTAAACCTTCAATCTTCCCACACTCCAAAAATCATCAAACCTTGGCTTTGATACCAACTTGTCACATTCTAAAACTTACCCTCTATGGATTAGGAGATGCGACTGCATTGTAATAACTTGAAAAAAAAATAAAAAAATAAAATAAAATGTTACTTATTTTTTTTTATGGAATGAATTTTTTTTCCTCATTATTATTATTGTTATTATTATTATTATTATTATTATTATTATATTTAAAATGTGTTGTATATGTATATACATGTGTGTGTGGAGGTGAAGGAAATTAAGTGTGTGTATGTATATGTATGTGTGTGTAATTATATATATATATATGTGAGTATATATACATATCAGATATGTGTGTGTGCATGTGGGTATATAGGTGTGTGCAGTGCACTGTCGTGTGTGTGTGTGTGTGGAGTTTGAGTGTGTAACACTCAAAGAAAAGTGGTATGGCAGGGTGGTTGATGGAGTGTGCAAAGGAGTTATAGGGCATGGTGTAGAGAGAGAGAGAGAGAGAGAGAGAGAGAGAGAGAGAGAGAGAGTGATATGTATGTATACGTGTGGGTGTGATTTGGAGTTAGAAAAAGGAAGAGCAGAAGAAGTAGAGGCTGAGAGCTTCTCGGGGAGGGGATTTAGAGGAAATCAGAAGCAAGAGAAAGAGAAAGAGAAAGAGAAAGAGCATCGGGCAGAAAGGAGAAAAACCCAGAAAAAAATTTGGTAAGTGACTAAGCTTTGATTTTCCATTTTTAAGAAGATTATTTTGATCTAATTGTAAGGTCTTGTAGGGTATGAAAAACATAAAATAATGCAAAAGAAATGAACCAAAATGGTTGAAAAATGAAAGAGAAAAACCAATTTAAAGTTTGAGAGAAATTTCCGGGTCATTGAATTTTTGAATGATTTAACTTGTTTTATGAATTGGAAATTGTTGCCCTTAAGTGCAGCAACTTGTAGAAAATTTGGGCTTAAAACAATGGCTAAAAAGCCATGAAAAAACGAAAATTCAGTTCGCCAAAAAGTTGGGACAGCTTGTCGGAGCTGGCTGCAACTCCACTTTCCGACACCTTCCGGTGATCCAAACTGAATTCCGAGGGTAGATATGGAAAGCCCATGAGGAGTAGAAGAGGACCCAAGTGGTTGGACGTCAAAACGTCGCCGGAAAACTGCCGCCATCGCCGGAGAAGATGACCTGCGCATGGCTGGCCAAAAAAACGCAGCAGCGTACATGTTGGGTTTTTTTGTGATTTTGGGCCATGGGTTGGGTCGGGTTGACCCGCCGAGCCACCCATGGGTTAGATCCAACTATTTTATGATTTTTAAAATTTAAAAAATATGGATTTGGGGCTGTTTGGATACAAGAATAGTAGATAGAAATTGGATGAAAATTGAGAATAAGGATAGCTTATCCAAGTTTAGATTTAATCCATTGTTTGGCTATTCCAAATTAGAATAGGAAATTGTGAAATTTAGAATTTACCCAGAACTTATGGTAATTACAATTTGACCCCAAGTAATAAAATAATGGTTAATTAATTAAATTAAATATGACAAAATTCCCTGGAGTCCAAATTAAATAAACCATTAGTGTTTTCTTTATGTGTCGACCATTCTGAATCCAACAGTGAGGTCCGTTTTGCAAGGTGAGGTCCCAAAAAATAAAAGACCTGTAGAAAACTTAAAATTTATCAAAATGTCCCTAATTCAAAGACTAGTCAAACGAACCCCGATTAAAATAAAAGAATGGTGAATTTTTATTATTTCGAGCATTCCGGACTCAACCGTGGAGTTCGATTTAAGAAAAGATGTCTCAGGAAATAGAAACTCGTGAATGTACAAAATAACTGTTTTGCCCTTCTTAGCCCGGATGTCCAAATTAAATTCCGCGAAAGCCCAAACCTATTTTCTTCGACGTTCCGGACTCAATGATAGAATTTATTTTGGCAAAATAGAAACTAAGAAAATAAAGACATAAAAATTTGAAGAATAGCATCATTCAAGTAGCAAATGGACTAAGTTGCATTTTGTGATTTTAGGAACTCCGAGAGGCAAGGAGAAGGTGGTCTAACCTTCTACATTACCGCTGTTAGTTCCACTACACGGCGAGCATGATTTCTTAGGGTTGAGACCAACCTATCAGGTACGATATATTGTGCTAAGTAAGAAATAGAATTAAGTTTAGGAATGATTTGCATGTTGATTGAATGGATCATATATTTAATGTCAGAAAACCACATAAGGAATGTTGCTTTAAAATCATGAAACCTTGAGTTGATTGTTTACGTTGCTTATGTGCTTCTTGCTGCTCTACGGAGATATGATTTGTTCTATGTGTTGGGTTGTACGTGATCTATATTTTTGGGGAGTTGTTAAGATTGTGAACACATGGCTTGAGTATGTATTTTCGTTGATCATGTATTGCACACATTCATGTGGAAGATGTTTTGTTAGTCAGATGTTGTGATTGCTTTAAGTGGAATACATTGTTTAAAAGCGTGCTCTATGTGTTGGTAAAATTGCTTATCTGTGATTGTATTATTGCATGATGGAATTAAGGCATATTGGCATTGTGTGATGCATTGAAAGCATAGTGTGGGTTGAGCACGTGGTGCTAAACATGGTACTCAGCTTCCATCAGATGTGTTCTGAAAACGAGACATGGTACTCAGCTTCCATCAGATGTGTTCTGAAAACGAGACATGGTACTCAGCTTCCATCAGATGTGTTCTGAAAATGAGACATATTACTCAGCTTCCATCGGATGTGTTCCGAAAACGAGACATGGACATGGCATAGATTTGACATGGTTGTGGCATAGAGTGGTGTGGGTGTTTCATGGACATTGTCACTATGTTGCATGGATAATATGGATGGCATGTGGATTATTGCTATTACGTGGCATGGACGATTTGGAAAGCATGTGGATTATTGTTATTACATTGCATGGATGATTTAGAATGCATGTAGAGATAAATGTACACTTGCACATGCCACGCCTTAAATTATGTTAATGAGTTGGATGACATGTAGATTATTGCTAGTACGTTGTATGATGATATTGAATGACATGTAGATATAACTGTACACTTGCACATGCCACGCCTTTAATTTTGTTTCTTGCATTAGCATTATATTGTACCAGCAGTTGAGCTGACCCATTCGTGGGACAACATTTCAGATGACGCTCCCGGCACTTGAGACTTGAGGAAGTCTTGTAGAGTGGAGGAGATATGAACTTAGGAGGATATTTGGCCCGTTGGGGCATGTTTTGTGATGTAGGGCTTAAGCCCGAATGACATGTTGAATATTTTTATTGACTGTGCTTTACATGGATGTACATTGAAGGAAATGAATGTAAGTTTGGACTGAATCCGTTAGATTGTCCTTTATTTCTTTATTATTTTATTTTCCTTTCGTCTCGTCAGTCGCGCCACGAGTTCGCTGGAATTCGGGGCGTGACATGCACTTAACGAAAATTTGGATAATTTGTACTTCACAACAAGATCAAATATGAAGCGGAAGCAATCACACGAGTGCACATTCTTCCAATCAAGCTTCTAGCCAGACTAATTTTTTTTATACACATTACATGCTTATATCACTTATCATTAAGTTTAAAGACTTATTACAACATGAGTCCTTACATAACACTATCATAACAGTTGTGGGTCCCATACCCCACGTTCACATCTGATCTTCATACTTCACACTAATTATGGGTCCCATACCCCACCTTCACATTTGTCTATCACACTTTACTCTAACTTGGATTCAAAGCAATGTAATATTTCATTTCTTGTCCTTTTGCGATATATTCTTTTTCTTGGTTATAACAGGTTTTCTTGTTTGGGTGTTCAAAACAAGTTGGTGACTCATTTTATTCTTTTATAATCTTAGGGCCTTCCTTCGCACCTTTAGGGAAGGGGATAACCGATCCAAATACCATGTGTTGTTTCTAGTAGTAGCATTCCCAATAACAACTCCGCTAGGGACATTTGAGGGCTAAACTCTTAGAAATTCTCATTTTCAAGGTTTCTTTATTTATGTGTTTACTTTCATCCTTTATTCATGTTTTCCTTTTTGAATGGATGTATGGATGAAAGGTTACATGTTTGGAATGTATATATGGATTAAAGTTGGATACCATGCACACACCTCACATCATGACATATTACATTTCACTACATATCTTTTCAAATCCCATACGGTTAGTAGCCTTTGCTCTAGACATTCACTCAATGTACCAGGGTGAACAAGAAAGCCCTTCACTCCTTGATCAAATACCGTTTAACTATGAACACTACCCAATAATGAACACGGGAGGTATACAAAAAGGTGATGACGTACCAATTGACCATAGCCACTACACTCTAGTGGTTATGAGGGGTATATAACACATTTGGTTGAAGGGGAACCTAAATCCACTTTTTCTCAATCTAACTTCATGCATATAATCCACCCTAGACCCTTAATCTAGGTAGAAAATCTCATTTGCTATAAGACACTCATGGACTTTAGTGCTACACAGTGTAGTAAAAAAAGCCCAAAAAGTAAAAAAAGAAAAATACTCTTCTCAATTGGTCAATCAGCATAGAGGCTAAGTGCCATGAACACTGCTCTATGTGCCAATTGGCACACAAAGAGCCTAGTTCCTCATTTTGAAAAGTTTTGCAAGTTTTGAATTTTTTCTAAAAAAAAATTGACTTTTTCCTGAGAAATTCATTTTTTGGGGTTTTCTTGACCACAAATGGATAATGATAGTGTTTTTGGAAATCGGGCAGCTACAACTAGCTTGGAAAAAGAATAGTCAAGGCAAACTATTCTGAACCCTTGAGTTCCAAATGGATCACAAGGATGAACCCACTTTGTACATAGTTCCAATCACTATGGAGCAAGATCAATTGTTTCAAATACTAGCCAAAATAAGGAAGCATATGCCAAACTAGAGAAAGAAAACACAAAGACTCTCCCAAAAAGTCTAAGAACTCTCACAATAGTAGTTACCACCACCTCCGATTTTAGTAGGGCCTAATAATGCTCCGTCCAATCGGTAGTATGTGCCCTTATACCAACCCAAGATTTACTGCCACAACATCAACCGACCCAAGATCTGGTTACCTATGATCATTTTGATTAGGCTAAATAGTGTGGGCACACAGAGGAATCGAAACAAAAATTGGAAGCTTTTATGAGAAGGCATGAGAAAATCAAAACCCTTAACAACAATTCAAACTAGGGTGATGACATGATTGACATCTACAAGTTTTCTTTCTACCTTATTGTCCGACTACTTTGAAGCTTAAGATGCCCAACTTAGATAATAAGTTTGACGGAACTACTTTCCTTGAGACTCATTTAAATCTACATGTAAGGGTTATGTAGCCATTGGGAGCCAATACCAATATGTTGGCCCAGATACTCCACCAAACCTTGACGGGGGGCTACTTTGTGATAGCTCCTCAATTTGGAAGATGCCTTATCCAAAGACTATGAAGAGCTGATTAATGCCTTTGTTCAATAGTATAAGTATAACAATGAGCTTAATATCATGCTTAGGGATCTAGAAACCACGAGGCAAGAGCCCAAAGAGAGTTATTCAACTTTTATCAATCGGTGGCTGGCCAAGGTAGCTCAAATGAACAATAGATCGAATGAGGCCAAACAGATACAAATGGTGAAAAGTATTCACACCCAGTCTACCATGAGTCTTTATTTTCTCACTACTATAAAAACTTCAAAGCTTTGGTTGGTTCTAACACCTAAGTTAAAGATGTACTCAATGACAGAACTTTGAAACCAAACAATTCCAAACCATGAATGATGTCCTCAAATCCTATGATGCATATTTTGGCCCACATGATCAATACAATTAACACTTCCAAGTCCTTCGCTTGGCCCACTTCAGAGGGTGTGTCCCAAAAATGTCCCTAAATAAAGTATTCAGATTCACTAGGACTAATGAGAGAGATAGATAAGAATCTTTATGAGAAGGAACTACTCGAGCCTCTAAAACAGAAACCCATTCCTGATCCTTTTCCTAAAGGGTATGACCCAAAGTAATATTATTCCTACAATCAAGGGATTGACATAACATAAATCAATGCGGAGCTTTAAGGCACCTCATTCAAGACCGCATTGATAGAGGGGTTATTGAGGGGCCTACCGTCAAAGCCCAATGTAACCACAAATTCTTTGCCAACCCACAATGTCAGGCTCAATATCAACATACTGGGCCTCAAAACCAATGATCCAACTAGTCTCATTACTAAATCAAATCAGTCTATGGTCGATTTTGTAATCATCCCACGTATCCCAAGATGCAACATGATTATTTGGGATGTGCTTATAGGAGGCAACAATCAAAGAGATTCAGCCAATGTAGTTCACATCACCATAGGATAAACCATTTAAGCCCAAACACTTATAGGCTAACGACCCCATAACAGAATTAAAAAAAATCAAGCCATCAATCGGAACCCCTCCTCAAGTCCCTATTAAGGATAAGTTTCTTAAACAACTCAAGAAAACCTAGGCCAACATCTCTGTTTGGGCATTACTTACCTAATATTTTCAACATTAACAAGCCATCTTGAAGGACCTTAATGAGTCCCAAGTCCCCACAACCATCCCAAAGCAACTCACTCAGATCATTAGGGTATGCAGTTTAATAACATCATCACCTTCATGGACTAAAACTTGCTAAAGGGTAAGTACAATGATATCAAAGCCTTACATATAACTGTGGATGCATTGGAAAAAAGAATACCAATGGTCCTAATAGATATTGCTTTAGCTCTAAATATGTGCATTTGTGGTTGCAAAACTTAGTGAAGTTACTCGGTGAGACCAACTCATTTCCTAGTGTTAGGAAAGAAATGCTTTTTAAAAAAGAAAAACACTAGTAGGACCCCTTATGTTCCATCTCAAGCACATGATACACCCTTGAACTATTACAAGTTAAAAAAGATGTCCTAGGAAACCTCACTCCATACACTTTTCCCTTCCAAAAAATATATCCCTTTCCTACTTAATAGGATTAAGGATTCTGTAGTTTAGGGTCCTTGCTATTCATATTCTAAATTACTTGAACCCTCTGAGCTATTCTAAAATATTTTTGAAATTTATTAAAATTGAAAAATAGAAAATATATTTATTTTTTATGAAAATAGTTTTTAATCTATTTTTCTTGGATCTAAATGAGATATTGAAAGGATTTATTGAGTGAACCTATGTTTAAGTTAGAATTCTTGAGGTAGTCTAAATCACTCAATCAACTGTAAATAGTGTTGAAATAATTGGACAATCTAATTAAAACTCCTAAGACAATTATACATTATTGGTTTTAGATTTGTACTAGCTTTGGACTTTGTAACAGTCACATAGAATCTAAAATCTAAGATGATAGTGAATGGGCCTCTTAATTAGACTACACAATCTAAAAGAAGCAAAGAAGAAAAAGTCTAAATATGAATGTTGATTGCTAAAAGTTCAAATGCTGAGGCAAAATAAGCTTCTTTGTTGAGTGCATTGGATGAACTTAAATGCTTAAATATGTATTTCTACAAAACTAAACTATAAATGTTACTCAAAGCCTTGGGTAAAGTAAAAGCATTACAATACAAAGACTATTTTGATGTTAAATTTCAAAAATTCAAAAATCACATTGATACTGGTTGATGTGTTTCTAATTGGAGAAGGAAAGGAAAAAAGATGTGTAGATGAGTGTTTTGAAGGCATAGTGTAACATGCCTAAATGATTGATCCAATCTAAACTATCTCGGTCTCAAAATTCATGTGAATTTTATAAAATCCTTATTTAGCTTGGAATATGAGATTTACAAATGCAGTTGATCACTAATTTGAATTTAATTAATCATGGATAGATATAGTTTGAATTAGATTGAATGATGAAAAGCATTTAGAGATTAACATTTGACTTGTGGTGTGGAATTCCAAATTTCTTAATTAAATGAATGTGGACCCTAGGAAATTAAAAACTTTCCTTTATTATTATTTTTAATTTTTTTAAGTATGTAATATTACAAAGAACTGAGAAATTGTTTTTTATTAAATAACACGTAATAATAGATATAATATAGTGTATATTAAAAATGCAGGAAAGTTCAAAATATGGGAGCCACATCCAATGGTATAATTGTTTTTGTTCGAACAAAGTAGGCCATTGCATTCGAACGTGGGTCTACTAGAATGCTTATTAAGAAATTGAAGGGTCATTTTCATTTCTTATCTCCTTTGAGTAAATCTAAAATCCTCTCTAAGCTTTCTTGAGTGATTTTCTAGCCCTACTTTACATCCTTTAAGCATTTTTAAGTGTTCCTTTAACTTTTTGATCCTTTTTTCCAATCATACACCATGTTTTTCTCATACGTTTTACTTGTAATCGTGTTTCTCATAGCACATGGCGGCCATGGTTGGTGAGTCAAGCCTTGACGTGAGTTTCCTCTGACCTCAACTAGATTTAGGTCTTTCCTACATTATTTTAATTTAATTGCTAGCATCGGTTGTTTTTCCATCACTATTGAGGGAGTTGTTGACATCACGTCCTTCAAAAGAGATTAGTGGTTCATCATATGGTTCATAGAAAGAATGGTTGGACTATTTGGTAGTTAGCGGACCTATATTATTATGTTCCTTGTATCATGGACTTTAGAGTTATAAAATTTACACACACATACACAAACATGTCTCATATATAGATGAACGTAGGATCACTAATTCCCCTAAGATCGTGGATTGATCTATAGGCATTTGTAGGCACAGGAGAACCTAGATAGGGTTTCCTTTCCTTTTGAGATTGTACCATTAGAAGTGGTTGCGCACTATCTAACTGGTGTAGAGGGTTTTCCACCTTATCAACTTACTCATGTTAACCTAACTAGACATGTTATATTTTTTCATAGGTTTTTCACATCATCTATAATCCCTAGGAGTTATACTTCAGATATCACTCTTGAAATGACTCGGTTACTATATGCCATCGGGACTGGACTCGCATAGTGATAGACCTTCCCATTCTGATCCGTTTCCTTTTATACAACATAGTTTAGGTGTAGCTCCGTATTACTTTAGGCTTTTCGATCCTTCTTACATGGATCAACATGGACTATTATTGTTTATAGCTTTCCAGGAGTGAGTAGCTCTAGATGTCCCATATTACAAACACTATGATGTGTCACAATGAGGGAAAAATTTGTAGACCTAATAGAGATTGCCAACCTCCTCCTCCTACTACTGGTGTGTCTTTTGTACTTCCATATCTTCCTTTAAAGCAAGATCATTTGTACATGCTCCACCTTAACGCCTCTTGACCATGTGGACCGAATTCGCACAGGTGATTGCGGAGATCGCATTGCTTCGCTAGTTAATGGATCAACATTTTGTGGCTTATGATCACTAGCTACATGATCTTCAAAATCAAGTCAATGCACTTCATTGAGTCACCTAGTATGATCCAATGAGTGCATTCTATGATCCTTTTGGTGAGATAGACATAATAGTTGTTGACCGTAGATCAGATGAGGATGTTGATGATCATAGTATTAAAAGACCTAGTCTCAGGATAGATCATAGTAGATGTCTTTTTTACTTTTTGGATTAGATACTACTTTTTGTTTCCTATCATTTGATAAATCCTTATTACCATTTCTTATATATGTATTGATACAATTTTTGGGTTTACAATTCATTTATATTTTTTTCCCTTATATTCGTTTGTCCTTTACAATGGTCACCTGAGAATATGTGTTTCATACTACATGTTTTATTATGCCTTAGTATTTACCTTTGCAATTTTATGACAAAAAAAGGAGAGATATGATATGATAAATTTTTTATTCATACTTTGATTAGGGGGAGGGGGAGTAGTTATTTTTATTCTTTTAAGTGTTATTTATTTGGTATTTATTTATTTTTATAAATATTGCCCAGATGATTACACTAGAGGGGGGTGAATAGGGTATGTTGCAAATATTGGTTTCTTTTAGGAAGTTTAAAAATTAATGTTGTAAAAGCACAAATAAATTAACAATAGAGAGAACAAACACAACCATTTTATGAGGTTCAAACAACTTCCTATGTCCTCGTCTCAAGCATCCCCACTTGAGTTTTTCTACTATTATGACCTCCTTGCAGGCAGAGACTAAACCTTTATAGTGTAAAAACAGAGCCCTTTTATCCTAGAAAAATATACCATTTTGCCTCACCGGGTAGCACCTATCCAAAACTTTCACCGCAATGAGATGATACAAAGATGTTTACCAAATAACACTCTTTTCTAGAGTAATTTTTGTCGCAATAAGACCTCACTTTCTATAGATAGATCAATTGTAAGCTCATGGTATTCAAAGATAAGTATAACATTTAGATCTAGATTTTTAATGTTTGGATCTAAAGTCAAGAGTAAAGACATAGAAGTGTAAGCATGTAAGAGATGACATAGAATACCCTAGAGAACATCTATTTATAGCCCTTAAAAGAATATGCCCATTGATTTTCAGTAAGAGTCGTTTCCCCTCATTTGTATGTTTAAAATTTGAATTCGCAATTTCCAGATCGACAAATTTAGTCGATTGAATCATCAACTAGTCATCTGGATAGAGGACTAGTCAACTGATTAGGTTAACTAAATTGTCTAGAGGGTTTAAGGTTCAATTCTTCAAGAACAATCAGTCAACTGGTCTTTTGGATCAGTCGACTGGTTCTGATTTACACATTTTTTAGCCCTAAGAAGTAGTCGACTGATTCTCCTAAAAGGTCGACTATTTTGGATGGTGAGTCTTAGGCTATTTTGAATAAAGTCACTTAGTCAACTAGTTCTTAGAACTGGTTGTCTGGTATGATCAGTGTAAAAATAAGACTTTAAGAATCAATCGACTGATTCTATGAACTAGTCGACTGGTTTGGATAGTGAGTGTCTTCTAGCTTATTTTTCTTAGTGTACTTTTCTCAAAACCTTTTGATTTTTCAAAACTTAAAGTATGGAATTTATTTTATTTTGAAAAACCATTTGAGGTTACTTTTTAGTTGATTATTTTTAAATAGTAAGAGCTTACGAATGATGATCAATCTATTCCTAAATCACTCGAAACCCAAACTAATAAAAATAAAAGTCTTCACTTGACTTGACTCGAATCCTTGAGCTTGAGTGTGTCCATTTGCTTGATTCAACATGAGATCATTCCACTTGATTTGATTCTTTCCTTGAAGCATGTTCTTGAGTGGAACCCTTTAACTTGATGGACTTTGTCATTTCTTGGTCAACATTCTTCTTTGACCTTGATGACCTATTTTCATTGAACACTAGGATAATGTTTTGTTATCGTCAAAATTACTAAGATGCCTTGGGTTGAAAACCTTTATGGCTAACAATTTTCCCCTTTTTTATGATGAAAAAACAATGTCCTTTGCAAGTAGTGAAGTAATAATACAAATGATAGGGCATAATAATAATGATTTAAGCTCCCCCTATCAATTTATAAATTTGAATTCATGCCATAAGTAAATAGATCTTGTAAATTTTGGCATATTTTTCTATCTCCTTATATCAATATGAGGTTATTTCATTTTAGGGTTAGAGAGTTATATCAACTTTCATGCTTTTTTTGTGTATTTGAATATTATCATAAAACACATAACTTGCATATAACTTATAAAAAGATATAACAAAAAAATTCTTTATATTCATGTATTGATCTTTTACAATGGTAAGTATGAATACAAGTATTTAAACAAAAAAGACAATAACAATAAGGATTTTGAATTAAAAAAAAAAATCCTATACTCTTTCTATTTCTTTCTTCTACTCTTATTATCCTATTCTTCATATTCTTCCTATTCTTCTCCCCCTTTGTCATTTTAAAAAGAAAACAACTCAAGGTTGTCTTGGAAGAGGTCTGTGCCTGAGGATCTGTTAAAGAGTGTCCTTAACCTCGAGGACCTCTATCTTGGTTTCTCTATGCTTTCTTTCATTGTGTTCATAAAGAGAGTTTGCCTGGAGCTTGAGAATTTGGATATCATTCTTTGTAGCCTCTATCATTTCTGTGATGTCGGATAGGTTTTGGAAAGATTAGATTTAACAGTCTGAAGTTTAGGTTTAGAGGTTAGAGTTTATCTCCCGAAGAGAGATGATGATAGAGGAGAAGTCCAAGGTTGGGACTGGAGGAGGAGGAGGTGAGGTGGCTTGTAGGGTAGGGTGAGTGGAAGAGAGTCTCTTGATTTCGCTCAAAAGTGAGAGCAGATTTGGGAACCCATCCTTGGTTAGTTGACTTGTACCCCCATAGACTTAACAGTCCCTTTAGAGTATATGTCCATATAGATGGGAATATAGAAGTCGGTTTCACCACCAAGATCAATTTGTTGAAGAGAGTGGTAAGGTGGCTACATAGAAGAAGATGTCTCGTTTCTTTTTTAGGCAATTATTAATGTGATGAATGATGATGTGAGGGAGGTTGACCTTTTTATGGTTAAGGATGCACCAAATTAGAATTACATCCATGTATGAGACAAAGTATCGTCCACCAGCACATGAAAGGATGTTGTAAGTTATGATGTGGTGTATGAGGCGGGATTCAAAAGTGAGTTATGAGGCTTTAGGTTTGAAGACCAAGGTGATGTTGGGGTTACCACACATTTGTTGTATGTCCATGAGAGGATCAAATATGTCATGCACTTCCTAAGTGTTGGTAGTGAACTCTTGGAAATCCTCTCGTAGGATATTAAAGATTTTAGAAACGGTTTTGAGTTTGAGTTAGATGGGATGATCAAGAACCCATGATGAAGCATTGAGACCCTTTGGCATCTCAAAATGGGCGTAGAATAATTTAACAAGTTGGGTGTATCAGATATTGGAAGATGAAAGAAACTTGGTCCAACCAAGGTAATTGAAATGGGAACCTATTAGAATGGATTTATAATCGAAGAAAGGGGTGCTAATATTTTTACTGCACTCAACGTGTCGATGTTTGATGTCATCATTGAACTTTTGAACGATATCGGTGTTGATGAAAACTCCATAGTCAATTCGGTGTTCGACATTCAGAATCTTCTCTGGGGTATTTTCCTAGGGATTTGGATCATGGGCTTTTTGTATTAGGAGCTATGGAAGAGAGATTGAGAACTTTGGGGAAGAAATTGGATGGTTTCGAGAGTTTAGAGAGAGAAAGAAGTCGAACAGTTGTTGTGGGTGCGAGTTTGAAATGTCTTGAAGGCACTTCAGTATATACAGATTCGACCGAATCAATCGACTGGTTTTCACCATCAATCGACTGGTTTAGCCCTAGTTTTGAGGTGGTTGACTGGTAGGTCAACTAGTTTAACTAGTACCTAAAATTCTTTCAAAAAAAATCATAATCAGTCAATTGGTTTTGTTGTTGAGTTGATTAGTTTAATCATTAGTCGACTAATTTGACCAGTGGCCAATTTCTTATTTGGCTTTATGACTCCAGTGAACCTTATGGTCTATTGTTTCCATTATCAATCGAATGGTCTATGAAGACAGTCGACCTATTTGAGTAGAAGTGAATTTCATCACTTAGTTACTCAAATTGTTTGGGTCAATCATTCCTAGTCCTCTTCTAATAAAGCAAAATCTCTCCTCTTGTAGTGGTTTGGGGAATATATCCACTAATTAATGGTTTGTATCAATGAATTCAAGGATCACATCACCATTTTGCACATGATCTCTAAGGAAATTATGTCTAATCTCTTTTTGTTTGATTCTAGAGTGCTGGATTGGGTTTTTACTTATATTAATTGCACTAGTGTTATCACACTTGATTGGAAATAGATCATAGTTAATCTTGAAGTCTTGAAGTTGTTGTTTTATATATAGAGTTTGAGCACAACAACTTCTGACTAATATATATTCTACTTCGGTCGTGGAAAATGCTACTAAATTTTGTTTTTTTGTAAACAAAGATATAAGGGAAATTCCTATAAAATGACAAGTTTCACTTGTTCTTTTTCTATCAATCTTGAAACTGACAAAATCAGCGTCTGAATAGCTTAATAGATCAAAAGAGGTGTTTTCTAGGATAGAATAGTACTATATTAATTGTTCCTAGTAGGTATATAAAGATTATTTTTACGGCTCTTAGGTGTGATTCCTTAGAAAATATTGAAATCTTGCACACAAGCACTAAACATAATGTCCAATCTACTTGCTGTGAGATACAAGACACTTTTAATCATTCCTCTATATTTTTTAATGTTAGCATCATTTTCTTTGTCATTTTTCTCAAGTTTGGTAGCAGCACTCATAGGAGTACTCAAGGGTTTTGTTTCTTCCATTACAAACCTTTTAAGTGCTTATTTGATATACTTAGATTGATTGATAAATGTTCATTCTTTAGAATGTCTTATTTGCAATCCTAAGAAGAAATTTAATTCTCCCATCATACACATTTCAAATTCATCTTGCATGCATTTGGCAAAGTCCTTGCATAGATGTTCATTTGTTGAGCCAAATATAATGCTATCAACATATATTTTCACAATAAGCATTTCTTTTCCTTTTGTTTTAATAAAAAAAGGGGTATCAATTTTTCCTCTAATAAATTCATTTTTAGCGAGGAAACCATTAAGTCTTTCATACCAAGCTATAGGATTTTTCTTCAAACCATAGAGAGCCTTAACTAGTTTGTATACATGGTTTGGCTTTTCATGGTTTTCAAATCCGGGAGGTTGTTCAACATATACTTCCTCGGAAATGAATCCATTCAAAAGTGCACTCTTTACATCTTTTTGGTAAAGCTTGAACCATTTACAGCATACAAAGGCAAGTAGCATTCTTATGGCTTATAATCTAACAACTGGGGAAAAAGTTTTTTCATAATCAATGACCTTTTCTTGGTTGTATCCTTGGGCTACTAACCTAGCTTTGTTCCTAGTTATGTTTCCTTTTCATCTTTCTTGTCTCTAAACACTCATTTTATTCCAATCATACTTTGTTCTCTAGGTCTAGGAACTAAGTTCCAAATGATTCTTTCAAATTGATTTAATTATTCTTGCATAGCTAATATCCAAGATTCATCATTTTCATCTTCTTGAATGTTTTTGGGTTCAATTTGATATAGAAATGCTAAATTGTTGCATACATTTCTTAATGAATGCTCTAGTAGCAACTCTTTGAGTTGGTTTACTAGTAATTTGATCTTTAGGGTGATCTTTGACAAACTTCAATTCTTTGAAATGGTCTAATCCAATATCTTGAGTTACAATTTCATTTTCTATTTCATCTTCTTTTCCATCTTCAAGATATTGATGATTTTCATTATTGTTTTGAAGTGGTTTATTTGTACATGAATAATTTTGTACATCATCATCATTTATACTTTTCTTTGAGATGCAAGGATAAGATTCATCAAACACAACATGTATAGATTATTCTAAATTTAGTGTTCTTTTGTTAATGATCCCATATGTTTTGCTTTTGTTGGAATATCCTAAGAAAATTTATTTATTGGGTTTAGAATCAAACTTTTCTAAATTTTATTTATCATTTAGGACATAGCATTTACATCCAATTACATAAAAGTAGCTAATGATTGCCTTTTTTCTATTCCAAAGTTCATAAGGAGTTTTATTAAGTTTTGGTCTTATACTTACTATATTTATCACATAATAAGCAATGTTTACTACTTTAGCCCAAAAATATTTCGGTAAGTTATGTTCATTAAGTGTTGTTCTAGTCATTTTTTGAAATGATCTATTTTTCCTTTCAACTACTCCATTTTGTTGAGGTGTTCTAGGAGCTGAGGAATTGTGACCAATTCCACATTCATCACAATATTTTTTTATATCTTTATTATCGAACTTTTTACCACTATCACTTCTAAAATTGTAAATAGAGTATCTCTTTTCATTTTGGATTCTTCTACATAATTTTGTGAATGCTGCATGCGCCTCATCCTTGTGATAGAGGAATCATACCCAAGTGTGCCTTTAATAGTCATCCACAATAATAGAGGCATAATATTTACCTCCTAGGATTGCAACTCTCGTAGGTCCAAATAGATCCAAATGTAATATTTGTAATGGTCTACTTATTGAAATATCTTTCTTTTTTTTTTTGAAAGAAGATTTTACTTGTTTTCCTAGTTAGCAAGCACCACATACACCATCCTTTAGGATTTTTTTTTAGGTAAACCTCTAACTAACTCATGTTTAGACAAGTTGGAGATTAAGTCCATACTTACATGACCTAGTGTCCTAAGCC
Source organism: Nyssa sinensis (assembly GCA_008638375.1). NCBI lineage: Eukaryota > Viridiplantae > Streptophyta > Magnoliopsida > Cornales > Nyssaceae > Nyssa > Nyssa sinensis. Next base: position 25,499,782 of record CM018036.1, read on the forward strand.
ATAACTAACTACTTTCATTTATAGTCGTAAAAGATTTTATAGTTTGTATTGCAATATCATCATAATTAATGCAATTAATGTTGTTGTCCCTATATGCAACAAATATAATATTTTCATGGTTGCATGCATCTTTAATTTGAAATTTATTGTCTTAAAAAATGATAACATAACCTTTATCACATAGTTGACTAATACTTAGCAAGTTATGTCACGACCCAAAACCCACCCTATGCGGATTAGGGGTCCGTGACTGGGTCTGTGGCCCGTGGGCCGCTCCTTACCAAAATGATCTTAAATACTGAATAATATTTAATAAGTGCATGTTATAGTCAATAGTAAGTCTAGTATCATCATTAGGTTGTCATTATACATGCCAAGAATATAAGTGTTTATAATACAGATCCTCAAAACATAGAACAAAACAGGACCGTGGAGACATGGGAGAAGTTAGGACATTACAGTATTTAATCTATTACAAAACTTGCAAAAAGGTTATCAGTAGCCAGTAGGCGTCTAGTCAACCTGTACGCTCGATGGTTCCGCTTATATCTTGTTGTCCTAAAAAAAAGAAATGAAGCTGGAGTGAGCTAACGAATCTCAGTAAGTAAGATCCTAGATTTTCCATGGGTCAAGGTTAGTCCAGAAGGAAATAGAAGAAAAAGATAACATATAGCCAGTCACCAAGATAGCAATAATGACCCGAGGGTCCAAAAAAAGGCTTAACCCAGAATATGATGCAAGAAAGTGACAACAAAATCATCTAAAATAGGGTTTAGCCTATCATGATGGTTCGTTGCCACAAATAATACGTTAGCCAATCAAAAGTGTATCATGCTTGCAAATATTCATGATCATTCACAGGGCATAGAATATGATCATCCAATGAATGCAAAAATGTAATTATCGAGTTCAAACACAACAGATGCATAAACAAAATGGGGCTCGGCATACCCCTACAACGCACATTCAGGTCCACCTTTCTCTCTCTTGGGCTTACTGAATAGCGTGAGAGCTCTTTCACCTTAAGTCCCCGAAGGGCACAAATGACCCCAAAGGGTCCACAACGCACTCTGTGAATAGTTGGGCCATTATGACTGAGCACAACCCCGGGCACATACCGAATATCATGATCATCCATATTTCGTACAGGAGGTACAAATCATGTGAAACAGCCACAATCTCAATCAACGAGACATAAAGTGTGTGGAACAACAAGATCTCCATCAACAAAATATATCACAGGATCATGACATGGTATGAAAGCACAGTTATTCTCAAGTATTGATAATCAAGGCAAGAAAATTGAATTTGAAGTACAGGCATAAACAAATAATCACAAATCGATCGGCATCAAATTGGAGAAATCAAGTTCATTAGGTAGGCACTAGAGTACAAATTTTGGCAGCATTTGAAACTAAATATGACTTGGCTAGGAATAACCCATATTAAAGCGTATGAGTTACTTACCTCGGTTTCTTAGTATTGCATTCTCATACAGGCACCACTATTGTTATCTCATAGATTCTTTTCATTTCCATTGCTCAAGTGATCCTATAATCATGGATTCAAAATATTACATAATGAGTTAGTACCCACTTTAATCCCAAACATTGTTATGCAATGCTTTAAGTTCCTTTGAACTTAGTTAAGTGTTTTTAATTTCCCATTTCAGGGTTCCTTGTAGCCTTATGGCATATTTGGCCCTTTAAGGTCCATTCGGTAATTTATACTTTTCAACGTCTCATTCTTTCCCTCTCATAGTTTACTTATTTTGACCCTGTTTTGAATCTATTGGTCCTTGTAGTATTTTTGTGGACTTATTCATCTCATTATTACTCTCCTGGTAACTTCGTTGTGTCCTAAGGACGTATTCCTCATTTTTTAAATTTGTTATTGGATCTTATTTTCCTTAAAAGAATGTCATCATTAAGTCCAAAATATTGATTTTAATAAATTTAAGCTCTTCCAGATCTTAATTAGTTTATTTGCAATTCATGTTAAGCCTAGGGCATATTCATAATTTTACACTTTCACATGTCACATTTTTTGGTACTTCGTTTGCTAATACGGACTCCACCGTTGAGTCCAAAGTGCCCAAAATATTCAAACTATGTCCCACTTGACATTTATGTAACTTTTGGAATACTAAAGGTAAAATTATCATTTTAACGTTTCACATGTCTATTGTTCCGGGACTTCGTTTCACAAAATAGTTCCCTCCATTGGGTCCGAAATGTCCTAGAATGTTAAGGTACATAATTTTATAGTCATCAGAGTCCATTTGATCACGTATCTGACCATCGAGATGTATTTGAAATTATCCTAGTTTGTCTATCTGTATTTTTTGAGATTTATTTAGGCTTCACGGACCTCACCATTGAGTCCAAAATGTTCGACATAATTAAAATAGGCTACCTTTTATGTTTAATTGGCCCTGGGTATCATTAGGGGCAATATAATCATTTACCATTGACGTGTCTATATTTTTCAGGACTTAATTTCATAAATCAAACTCCACCGTTGAGTCCGGAATGCTCGAAATAGTAAAAATACACTATTTATTTATTTTATTTGGGTTTCGTTTGACTTATTTAGTGTTTAAGGGTAAAATGGTCATTTTCCCAATTAATAAAATAATTAAATAAATTATTTTATTATTTTTTAGGGGCTTATTTGAATTTATTCTTTAAAATCTGGGCCTGAGTATTATTAATCATAACTATTGGGGTCTGAATGAAATTTCTTAAAATTCCGGTTTATTTATTTTTCATTTAAATAGTGAACCAGTGGGTTTATTGTTTAAAACCCTAGACCAATCTAAAGAGGATGGGAACCCCAGTTCAGGTTATGCATATGAACCGGAATTAAATATCCTTCTTAACCCCTTATCCATGGTTGGGGTAGTCCCTTATTCCTACTTTCCAATTTCTTATAGCCGCAACCAAACAGTCCCAATTGAACTTAAAATTTAAAACATAATGCCCAAAACGAAGTAGTTCCATTTAAGACCCAAACCGTTTTATATTCGGGTCGGAGCCCAACCCAAATCCGAACCAATGACCGACCTTACACTGTGCTTCATCCCCAAAGGTCCGGCGAGGGTTCCGGCATCTCCTCCGGTGCCAGCGACCTACCGCTGATGAATTTTTCGACCAGGTTTCAATGTGGTTTAAACTATTTTTATGTGAGGGTTCCTTTCCTAATGTCAAAACCTAATTTCACTTAGTTTGGACCATCGAAATAGACAGTTACAGAATTGCTCCGACGACAAATTTGTTTTTTTTGGCGAGGTTGTTTTTCCCTATTTTGAGGGGTTGCAGGCACTATTTTTGCTCCATTTTTATTCTTTGAATTCGTGGAATCATATAGATCATTGTATTGTTGCCTAAACCTCACAAAATTACCAAAATCTTATCACCCATCAATTGTTTGATCGTACCTGCAACTGCCATTATCTCCATGGTCTCTTGACCATTTTGGCTCATTCAAATTGCTAAATGCTCCAATTTTTCTGTACTTTTCAACCATGTAAGTGGTTTTAAGCTTTCTTGATTTTTTACCCAAAAACCAATTTTCTTAAGTTTAGGTCTATGGTAATCTTAAGATTTTCTTGCTCTAAAAGCTATAATTTTTCTTCCATTTTATTCCCCCCTACAATATACTCCACATGCATGCAAAAATAAGACCCAAAAATAGCTTGTATATGAAGAAAGTTTTAGAGAAAAAATTTTTACCGCTTTCTCTCTCTTCAGTTTTCTCCCCTCTTGGTTGCTTCTCTCACCTTTAAGTTGGGGTAGTCATGCATGCAATAGGCAGCTTCACCTTCCTTCCTTCTTCCTCTTCTTCTTCTCTCACTTTCTCTCTCTACTTTTTCTCTCTCTACATCACTCTTACAAATCTAAATATACACTCACTCCATACGCAACACACATATATTTGTATATTTTTATATATATTAAGTTTGCTGCATATAATGTGATTGGTCCATTTGGGAGGTGGAAGGGGCTATTTTGTACATATATACATATATGTTGCATTATTTAGCACAAAGTGTGGGCAGCCCAAGTGGATAATTTTTTTGGTTCAAGTTCCTTCTTAGTTTTTGGGTCAAGGGTTTAGAACCCATTGGCCTTAATCTTGGCTTATTTTTCCTATTTTTATGCTTATGCCTCGTTTAGCATGCGCAATTTATCATTTTGGCTTTTCCCTTCTATTTTCTTTTCTATTCCTCTTTTTATGAAACGGTTTCTTTTGGTCATTTCCTACTTGGGTTGGCTTCGAGGTTCAAAGCCTTGCATCATTTATCATTTCCTTATGGTCCTTGTGACTTGCTAATTCAAATTTTTGTCGTGTTAAAATCAAGTGAAGATAACTAAATTAACATATTAAATTCTAAAAAGACACCATTACATTGATTAATCGGGGTCGAGGTGTTACAAGTTATGTTTCAAATCATCAACAAGAAGCACAATTTCAATAGATAAATAAGAGTTTTACCCATGCTTTTAATGCCACTGATTTTACCTGTCACATCTCAAACCCCACCCTATATAGATTAGTGATAATGATTGGTCAGTTAGGCATTTTTCCAATACACTAACTCTGTTGAGCATATCAATGATGTCTCTAACTGAAGCCTCCTTACAAATCCAAGTAGATTGCATTCAGTAATATAAAGTTATATAGTAGAAATCTGAGTCTGTAAAATTTTTTGTTAAATGCAGTCACTATCGACTGAGCATAAGTAGCATAACATTAGCGATACGATAATATGAAGCTAAAATTATATTATACATGAGTATCTAAACTAATTCATCATCGGAGAATATCATTCACATTCCATTCATACTCCAAGCTATCACATCAGTCTGCTATCTGTCACTTCAGGTTGCTATCTCCATGACTGGGATACTAATCCTCTCTTGGCTAGAGTCTCTATTCATCTTAGCTTACTAACATCTGGATCTATAACTTCTTAGTCATTCTTGAAAATATACATGATAAAACTATGTGAGCTTATTGAAAAGCTCATGAGTAAAACCGGTCCCCTGTCATGGGTTTTTGAAAACCCATTTCATAAACTTTCGAGGATAAAAGTTAAAAAGATGTAATGAAAGCTACTAGCATTCTTACAGCATAAACATATAATTTAGAGTTGCAAGATATTTACTTGAAATAATGCAAGAGCTTTATGCCAGATACTTTTGTAATATAAAACATCATTTCATGAATTCTGATACTATAAAAGCAGTAATCAAAACAATACATACCACGCCGATAAGATTTGTCCCATAAAACCCTATGCTGTCACCATAGTGACCATATTGTAATTTAGAGCTCATGGGTTACATAACTATCTCTAAAGATTTATGTGAAAGTCTACCGGATTTTTACCTCGTGTATCTCATACATACCCGGCTTAACCCCCGGTAGGGTGTTCTTATGACTATAAAGCATGTAAATTTTTATTTAAACAAACTTGCAAAACATTCTTTAACTTATTCATGCTATAAATTAATTCAATAGATACTACTTAAAAGCATGTAATTCAAATATTTATCTCAACATTTTGAAAATAGTCTTGTAGTTGAAACATTTAGCATAATAGTCTGAAACACGTTATGAAGTTGGAAGGAACTACATATAATGTTATAATGCTGTAAAGAATTATATTTCATGGAAAAGTCTCCACTTCAAGGTTCAGGGTTACTCACCTATGGTCTAAAGTCCTGGCCACTTGCTTACTTTCTTACTTGACTTGCCTTGGCATTCGTTTTATCTCTATTTCCTTGTTGGTGATCCTAAATCATGGATCATAACACATTGGTACTATATTAGTACATATTTCAACTTAAATCTTTGCTTAATTAATGTTTTCAGTCTCTTCTGGACTTAATCTTACTATTTAGGATTCCTTCACAGTCATTAGTTAGGGTTCCTAACACTTCGTAGTTCACTATGTGGCTTACTTTAGCCTTTAGGGGCATTTTGGTCATTTTTTCTTTACATGTCTTCTACTGTCCGGTACTTTATTTACCTTAACGGACTTCATTTTTTAGTCTAGAGTGCCTCTTAATCATAAGGCAATCCCTCTTTTAGTTTCTAGGTTCATCTGATTGCTTACTTAAGCCTTAAGGGTATTTCGATAATTTTATCATTCATATTTCGTGTCTTTGGTACTCAATTATCTCAAATGAAGTTCCTTTTCAGACTCAGAAGCCCTTATATACGTTGGTATAGACTTTTCTTTACTTTCAATACTCTTCTGGTAGATTCATTAAGTCTTAGGGACGCATTTATCATTTTTTAATTTATTTTGGTGTTTTATTTTTCCTAAACGAACGTCATTGTTAGGTCTGAAATTTTGAAGATAATAAATTTAGGTTTTTCTGGATCTTAATTAGCCTATTTGTGGCTTATATTAAGTCAGGGGCGCTTTCATAATTTTACACTTTCATGCGGTCATCTTTGGGTACCCAGGTGCTTAATTTGACTTCAATGTTAGGTTCAGAGTGTCCAAAAATGTTAAGTATGCTTCTTTCTATATTTTTCCAGTTTGCCTGGTATCACATATAACACCAAGGGTAGTTTGAAAATTTTATATTTCTAGGTATCTGTATTTTTGGTACTTCGTTTGATTAAACGAACCCCATTGTTCAGTTTGGAATGTTGAAAAATGTTAAGATATGTATTTTTATAGTTATCGGGGTTCAATTGGTAGCTTAATTAATGCATTGGGACACAATTAGAATTATTCCACTTTGCCCGTTCATATATTTTGGGGTCTAATTTCTTAAATCGGACTCCGTCATTGAGTCTAGAATGCCCAAAAACGTTAGGTTAGACTCTTTTTGCATTTTAATTAGCATTCGTTTGGCTTATTTTTGGCTTAATGGCATTTTAGTAATTTTTTCAATTTTAAAAAGGATTTAAAAATTAATTTTTAAGGTATTTTCGTAATTATCCTAAAATACTAAGGGTCAAAATATAATTTTACGAAAATATCCATTTTAACCATCCGATTCAGTCTCCCTTTAGGTGAACTGGTTCAATTCAATTAGAAACTAACCGGTTCAACCAGTTTTTTGTGTCATGTTGACGTTAGCCCCTCATTAAACAAAACGATGTCGTTTCTGATTACCTTGGATCCGTTTTAGCGCGGGTCAACCCAGACCTGTTAATCAACCCGAACCCAACCCAATATACTATTCATCATAGTCTTCTACACGAGGTTACTGTAGCCCTAAACCCTAAAACTTTCAGATCGATTTTCATGCTCTTTCCAACTGTTAATCTCCATGTTTTCAATCCTGATCAACCCCTTAGCACTCAACTTAGGTTTTCCCATTGATTTCAGGTCTCAAAACCTACTAGAAAGCTCAGTGGGAGCTTCCATGGCCAACGGTTATCGAAGCTTGGTTCAAGCTCGATTCTTAGCCAAATCGTGCGTGGCTTGGCCTGTTAAAGTCCTCACCTCAAGGGCTTCCAATTCTCGTCCTAAAAATCAATTTTAATGTTCGGTTTATGAAGTTAGGTTTTAGAACCATAAATTGAAATTTGAGTTTTCTCCCTCATTTTTGAGTCTTTCTTCTTGATTTTTGTTGTAGAAGCTTCCTCATAACCTATAGTTTAAGTTTTTAGGTTCGAAAACAATTTTTCTTCTCTTAATTCAGACCCACTTTATTTTAAGGTTTAACAATGGCGGCTTCAAGGCTGTTTCAGATATTTTAGGGTCTTTCAATGCTTATCTTATCTTCTAAACTATTGATTATGAACCTAGATACTCATATATGTAATTTGAATTAAGTAACTGAGGCAACTTATGAAAAAAATTCTAGAGAGAAGATTACCTGTCTCTTTCTTGGGTTGTAGTCTAGTCTCCTTCTACAACTACTTCTCTCTCTCTCTCTCTCTCTCATTTAGAATGGTTCTTAAGATCCCACAACCCCCCATTCTTTGTGCATAAACACATATACACCACTGCCCTTCTTTCTCTCACCTTCACAAGATCCAATCACTCTTTTAAGTTGAGTTAGGAACAACCTTTCCTGCCCAATCCATGTGTTAGTAGCCCCTCTTACAAGTGGTTGGAGGTGGCCTTCCTTCCCCTCTAATTAGCTTCCTTTTCCTTCTCAAACACACACCCCATTTCTTGTACTTTTGCTTATACGCACACTAGGGGTGTGTGTGTATTGTATACATACTTATACTCATGTGGATAAACCAATCTACACACGCATGCATGTGTTTTCCTTTTCTTCATTATGTGGAAGGCACTTGTCATTTAAAAATAAATTTTAATTATTTTTACATAATTTTACATTATTATAAATAATTATTTCATAATTATTTTCACACACTTATACACTTTAGTGTGTGTATTTGGTCTCCCAATGTTATATATAGGTCACATAAAGTTTTGAATATTTATTGCATTTTCCTTTTATTTTTCTCATATTTTTAAATATTTATTTCTTATTTTCCTTAATTTTCTTTAATTATTAAATAATTTATAATATTTGATGTGTTATTTTCCACCTTAGATTAGTGATATATTGATCATATCACCAATTAGTTTTACTAACCCAAGTTAGGTTAGGTTAACTCTATGTTAGGGTTGACTTTACTTTACTTTGAGTGATGGTCTAGCTAGTGTAATATCCCGACCTGGGATACCAGGTCATATGACACGTACTACGAGGCTATGAAAAAAATTGTGTAAAGATTTTTACACTTAAGAGAAAAGAATTAATTAATTGAATAATTAATTAATTTACACTACAAGAATAGATTTAATTATTGAAACTTAAATGTAGATAACACACATATACACACATTTATGGTGTATTGTGTGTGTATATTAGCAAGTGTATATAAGTGTGTATATATATATATGTATATACATGTACATAAGAAATATATGTGTATATATATATATATGCATAAAGGTGTGAACAGTGGACAAGTGGGTGTGTGTGTCGGCAGTGTGTGTGTGTTTCCATGTGCATGTGTGTGTGTTATATATATATATATAATATACAAAATATCAAACAAAAGCCAAAACATTAAATGTAAAGTAGAAATGGGGAAGAGTGAAAACTGAATGAAGGAAAAAGAGAAATTATAAGAGATGAAGTCAAGAATAGAGGCTGCAAACGTGTAGAGAGAGAGAGAGAGAGAGAGAGAGAGGAGAGAGAAGGGTCGGTTTCTTCTCTTTAAAAGGAATACCAAAGCATGCATTTCATGCTTACCACCTAAGGAAGCAAACTGAAGTGGAAGGGACAGAGAAGCTAAGAAGTGATTCAGAGTAAGAAAGAGGAGGAAAACAGTGGAAAAAGGTAAGAAAAATATAAATTATCATTTTCACTCTCTCTCTAGAATTTTGATGTATTAGGAACTGTTCTTGAATTATATGTACACGTATGGTGATAAATATATGTTTATAAGTGTGTTAAGCATAATTTTAGGCTTTGAAAACAACCAAAAACAGTAAACCCAGAAGGGGTAGCCATTGATGACCTTGCTTGAAGCAGGTCTGAACCGACTTCAACCAAGCCATGTTTGGCTTATCAAGACCTCAACTAGACCCTACACACACTCTAAAAACCCTAGTACGCGATCATAAAACCCAAGAAATAGCCTCCATAACACGAGTTACAGGTTACGGGTTTGAAACCCAACCCTTTAAAACTCAGTTTAAGTCAACATTTATGAATGAAAACTAAATCCCTATGAAGAGAGGATCAAAAGGGATCAAACCCCAAGGGTTTTAGCTCAGAACTGAGCATATACGACCAACTTACAGGTCGGATTATCAAAGCTTGGACCGAGCCTCTGAGCTATATTCGAGGCTCTAAATCGATGTAAAGATATGCCATAAAGTATTATGAAGTGTTTGGAAAAGAAAACAGAGGAAATGGACTCTCAAAACATCACGAAACTAAACTGTAAAAATAAGGGTTTCGGATGAACAGTGTCGACCCTCGTGGGGAAGACGACACTGTTCGGGTCGGGCTACGAGTCGGATACGGGTCTGGGTTAAATCCGGATCCAACGGATTACGGGTTTATTAAAACGACAGCGTTTTGTTTTAATTTTTAAAACATTAGGGTTGACATCATTATGATGTCAGCAACACGTGGCAAACCGGCTAAACTGGTTGGTTTACAATCAGACCGGACCGGTTCACTTAAAACCCGACCGAACCCAATGGTTTCTAAATTATTTAAAACTAAATAAACCAAAACTTCTTATATTTTGCGGATTGACCCCAAAAATTCTGGGAAATCCTACGGTGGCCCAACTGGGGGAAAATTTATTCAATTTGACCCCTAGAAAATAATTAATTTAATTATTTAATAAATAGAGTAAAATGACTATTATGCCCCTAATTCAAATATTAAGCAAATAAAGTTCAAATTAAACATATGAATAGTGTATCCTTACTATTTTGGATATTCTGAGACTAATGGTAGGGTTCGTTTTGCGAGACGGGACCCCGAAAAATAAAGACACGTAAAAGGGTAAATGACCAAAATACCCCTTGTTCAAAATAAACAAATTATTAGTGTATTCTTACTATCTCGGACCTTCTGAGTCCAATGGTGAGGTCCATGACACGAGACGGGGTTCCAAAAAATAAAAACATGTAAAGGGGTAAAATGACCAAAATACCCTTAGTACCTCAAAAGTCAAATTAAAACCAGGAAATATCTAAATTGACTTTCTTTGACAGCCCGGACTCAATAATGGAGTCCAAATTTTGAATTGAAGTACAAAAAAATGAGACACCTAAAACGATAAATGGCCATTTTGCCCTTTTACAAACAAAAGTTCGAATTAAATTCTAGGAAAGCCTAAACCGACTTTCTTCGACGTTCCGGACTCAATGGTAGAGTCTATTCGACCAAAAGAAATGTCTAAAATAAAAAGACATAAAATTTTTTGAATAGCATCTGTCAGATGACTATAAATTAAAGTAATGCCAAAGTACTAATCTAAGGCGTATACGAAGAAATGAACTACGAAAAGACACGACACGTAAATATGTGAAGTAAATAAATTTAAATTAAAGTTTATGGAGCTACCAGAAGAGTATAAATTGAAATAAATTCAATTCCTAACACATAAATTGTGTCATAGGTTAAGAGTACGAGTTAAGTTAAGTACATATGAAATTATAAAATCGTTTTAGAATCTAATACGTTTTAAGCATAAGTTAAGGAATATCGAGATGATATTACAATGAATGTGAAGTTGATGAGATGTTTATGAATTTTTCTTAGGAACTACAAGGCAAGTGGGAAAGCGCATTTTTAGCACTAACCCTAAAGGACCAAGGTGAGTAACCCTGTATTTGAAGTGGAGATTTAACTCCATGGATTTGAAAAGGTTTTAAGTTCAAAAGATACGAAGTATTTGAATTCCAAATTCAGTATATTACATGGTTCAGTTTTAAATTATTCTGTTCTTATAAACCCTATTGTGACATGCTCAGTAAATGTTTTCTTTACAGTTTTCTTAAAAATGCGTTTTCAGCATGTCTAAGTTAAAATACAAATCTTGTTAAATATTCTGAATTTGATTGTTACAAGTATTTGAAGTTTTATTGTAGAAATTATACATTTCATGTTTTAAATACTCATGAAAAGTATCTATTGACGTAGCCATGTGATAAATATTTTATAAGATAATATAGTTGAAATCCTTCGGGATTTAACAGGAAACGCCCGGTAGCAGGATCTAATCCCCCAGGCAAATACAATAGACAGCATTGACAGTAAAATGGGAGTCTGGTTCGAAACAGATTCCACCTAATTAAAGAGAAAAGATGACAAAATGATTTTGGAAATGGAAGCAGGTTTTACCCTCATTTTCACAATACATAAGTATGTGATTTAAAGTTTATATACTTTATTGACGAAGTATGAGTTTAGCTTGAATACTTTAAATGTTTCAAAGCTATCTGTTTTATGAAATGCATATGTTTTGAGTTTTTATATACTCTATTTAAGAAATACATGTTATGTTATATGTTTTGAAGTTCATAAGTATAAGTATAGCTTGAATACTTTAAATGTTTCAAAGCTATCTGTTTTAAGAATGCATATACTCTGTATTCTAAAATATACGAGCAATTGGCAGTGAATGTTTTACAAACTCATATGTACTAAAAACCACTGCTAATTGAAAACCCCATGACGAATACTGGAATTGCTCACAAGCTAAGATTAGCTTACCCGGACTTTGTTCGGATCCCCCTTTCAAGTGATTAAGGGCAGTTTGGATTAAAGGACGATGATGAAGAATTTGCCATTTTTGGGAAGACATGTTAAGTAGTTTCTTTAGGAAACTTATGAACATTATTAGTATATTTTGTATTAGAAGATCGGTACACTGTTATGTATAAGCCCCACGGGGCAACTGACCATGTATTATATTTATGAAGTCTTTAACTTTTAGTTATACTCTGAATGTTAAATCATGTATGCTATGTAAAGAGCGACAATATCGAACGGATGTGCGTAATTTAAAAATAAGAAAAGAAAAGAAAAAGTTTTTCACGCTTCCGCAATCACGTGTCGCACATCTATTCGATACCACTGCTTATGGGAGCCTTCGCCCTAAGGTCCTCGGGCCTGAAGGTGGCGGTCGCGATGCGAGATCCACACAGGGTGGGTTTCGGGTCGTGACAGCTAGGGTTATGACCTACTGTTGAGTTGGGTGAGTTTTTAACCCCGAGTTTAGGTCATGTTGCTATTTTGTGCTCAAAGGATTTGAGAATGTTTCTTTATTGAGTTAATTTTCATCATAATGTCTTAATTGCCTATTTTATCGAAGGTGGTTGTTACATTACCTCTTAAGTTGTCTCTAAAACTCACATATCCACCATCTTTTGAAATGACAAATGTGAACTTGGCTTTATCTTCAGTTATGTCCGTTGAGCATCCACTATCAAGGAACCATTTGTCTTTACTTGAGAACTTCAAGCTTAACTCCTTTTGGTACCCAAATTTTCTTGGGTCCTTGAGGCTTAGTCTTAGGTACATATGTTCTATTTGAAACCCAAATCATTTTACCTTTGTCTTTCATGCTTTTTCTGAATTTTCTTGAAGATTGTGCATGAATGGTAGCATTTGAACTAGAGGCTCTTACAAAAAAGTTTTGATAAGACTTTTTTCTTGGATATAAGCGTTAGATCCCAAACTGGCTTTATCAAAAACTCATCTTCGTTGTGAGATGATTTTATCTAAAATTTCACTTCCTTTGTGAACTTTTTTTATGGTGAAATTTAGATCATCCGTCTTTTTTTGAGAGAGGAGTTTTCTTTCTAAAAATCCTTATTTTTTAAAATCAAAAAAATATTTTCTTTCTTTAAAATCTTATTTTGATCGTTTAAAATTTGAAGATCATTTGAAAAAGAAGAAATTTTCTTTTTTAGATCCTTGTTTTAAAAAAGGATTTTCTCAAGTTCATAATGCAATTCCTCAAAGGTAATTTCTAGTTCTTCATAGGAAGGAGATGAGTCAAGTTTAGAGTTCACCTCATCTTCATAAGCCATGAGGAAAAACTTGGCTACTTCTTGGTCATTTGCTTCCTCGTCTGATTCATCCCAAGTAGCTTTCATTGCCTTCTTTTATGATCTTCTTCCTTCTCCTTTGAGTTGAGGACATTCCGCCTTTTGTGTCTTGGTTTATGACATTCATAGCAAGTTGGGGATTCCTTCTTGTTTGATTCCCTTTTTTGTTGCTTTTTATTTTGTTGCTTCCTTCTTAGGTAGCTTTTGAATTTTCTTGTGATGAAGGCAACATCCTCATCACTTCCTTGATCCTCTTCTTCGTCTTCATTTGTATGTGATGAAGATCTAAGATTAATGTTATTTTTTGGTTTATCCTCCTCTTCATGACTTCTTATGATAAGCTCATGAGTCATAAGAGATCCGAGTAGCTCATCAAGTCTTAGCTTGTTGAGATTTTTTGCTTCTTGAATGGCCATCGCTTTGGCTTCCCATGTCTTTGGTAGAGACCTAAGGATTTTTCACACCATTTCAACATTAGTATAGCTCTTACCAAGAGCTTTCAAAGAATTAATAATATTGGTAAGGTGAATAAACATTTCAGGTATGGTTTCACTAACATCTACATTAAATAGTTCATAGTTATGAGCTAATATACTAATTTTTGATTCTTGGACTTGATTTGTACCTTCATAGGTAACTTCAAGTTTATCTCATATCTCATTTGTGGATTCTTAACCTGAGATTCTATTGAACTCATTTGTGTCCAAGGCACAACATAAAATACTCATGTCCCTAGCATTTATTTGAATGAGCTTGAGATCTTTTTCATCCCATTCTTGTTCTTCTTTAGCAACTTTGGTGGTGCTAGTAGAACTTTTGGACTTCATAGGAATATGGGACACATTTGTAATGACTTCTCATATTTCATAGTCAAAAGCTTGAAGATGGATCTTCATTCTAACCTTAAAATAAGTATAATTTTGCCCATTAAACAAATGAGGTCTATTTGTCGATTGCCCTTCGACAAAGACAATTCCTATAGTATTTTTTATATCTTTTCTCTTAGAGTGTTAATTCTATTTTGCTAGAGACAAGGCTCTGATACTACTTGTTGCCCAGATATTCACCTCAGAGGGGGGTGAATAAGGTATGTTGGAAATATTAGTTTCTTTTAGGAACTTTAAAAATGAATGTTATAAAAGCACAAATAAATAAATAATAGAAAAAGCAAACACAATCATTTTACAAGGTTCAAAAAACTTCCTGCGTCCTCGATTCAAGCATTCCTACTTGAGTTTTTCCACTATTGTGACATCCTTAAAAGTGGAGACAAAACATTTACAATGCGAAGTCCGCAACCATTTTATCCCAACAAAATATACCATTTTACCTCATCTAGTAGCACCTAGCCACAACTCTCACCACAATGAGATGATACAAAGTGTTTACCAAATTGCACTCTCCTCTAGAGTAGTTTTGGTACAATAAGGTGCTCACTCTCTATAGATAGATCAGTTGTAAGCCTAGAGTACTTAAAGATGAGTAGAAATTTTATATCTAGATTTTAAATGTTTGGATCTAAAGTCAATTAAAGATGTAAAAGTGTAAGCATGTAAGATATGGAATAGAATGTCTTAGAGAATCTCTATTTATAGCCCTTAAAAGAATATGTCTGTTTCTTTTCAAAAAGATTCTTTTCCCCCTTTTTATTTGTTCAAAATTTAAATTCGCGATTGCCAGATCGATAGATTCAATCAATTGAATCATCAACCAGTCGACTGGATAGAGGACTGGTCGACTGATTAGGTCAACTGAATTGTCTAGAGGGTTTGAGGTTTAATTGTTCATGAATAATCAATCGACGGTATTTTGGATCAGTCGACTGTTTGACATACACTATTTTTAGCCTTAAGAAATAGTCGTCTGATTCTCTTTAAAGGTCAATTGTTTTGGATAGTGAGTCTTAGGATGTTTTGAAAAAGGTCACTCAGTCGACTGGTTTTTGGAACTGGTCAATGGTTTAATCAGTGTAAAAATAAGCTATTAAGAATCAGTTGACTAGTTCCATGAACTAATCGACTAGTTTGGACAGTGAATGTCTTTTAGCATATTTTTCTTAGTTTACTTTTATCGAAACCTTTTGATTTTTCAAAAATTAAAGTATGGAATATGTTTTGTTTTGAAAAACCATTTAAGGTTAGTTTTAATTTGATCATTTTTTAAATAGTAAAAGCTTACGAACGATGATCAATCTAATCATAAATCACTCAAAACCCAAAATAAGAAAAATAAAAGTCTTCACTTGACTTGACTTGAATCATTGGGCTTAATTGTGTCCATTTGCTTGATTCAGCATGAGATCATTCCACTTGATTTGATTTTTGTTTTGAAGTATGTTCATGAGTGGAATCCTTTAGCTTGTTGGATTTTATCATTTCTTGGTCAACATTCTTCTTTGACCTTGATGACCTATTTACAATGTCACTTAGATAAAACACTAGTCCACTAGGATAATGTTTTGTTATCATCAAAATTAATGAGATGCCTTTGGTTGAAAAACTTTAGTGTTAACAATGACATAAATGCTACTCATGATGTATTTGTTTAGTTGTGTTGTATAGATAATAGATATCTTTGACACTTTCGATGTTACTTCTTGGTGGATTATTACCTATTCTTGATTTTTGGTATTGAAAAATGTAATGGATTTATATAGGTATAAATTCGTTTTAATGATTTGCATGAAATTTCAAAAGGGAGAGATTGTAATGAAATTTGAGTTAAAATGTGTTGTAAAATTTTCCTTTGATTATAAATATATTGGAAATTTATTCCAAAAGTTTATATTGAGTCAATTGTATTGTTGAAGAGTTGATCATTATATTGATGAATATATCATAACTACGTATTGATATCGTAAATTTTAAAAACAACTTGTGGATATTAATACCAAAATCATGGAGATTTTCAGTGAAATTTTTTGAAGTACTAGTTGAAATGCTAATGCATCATTTTGAGTTAATCTTTTGTAAATAAAACGTATATTTGATAATTATGTGGTATGTAAAGTTAAGAAAGTGCACACTAAAGAGAATTAAAAGAACACTGATCAATATAATGTAGATAAAATTTAACTATATTAACAAATATAAGAGTCACATATACATCCTATCAATATTTCAATATTACGTTAATATTATACAAACAACCCTTCAGTCAATACCACATCTTGTTGTCGTCATAGTGTTAAATACAAAACGAAATGCATTGTTCAAAAAGAAGCTATTGTGCATTATAAATTTATAATTAATAAATTTGCTTGTTTAGTAGCCTGTCATTAATTGGCAATACAAACCGGAAAAAAAAACACCACAAAGTGCACTACAAAAAATACTATTTTTAGCGATGCTCATTATCCACAACGCACGCCTGAGCGTCGCTAAAGGACACTATGAGCGACGTACAAGGTGTGCGTTGCTAAAAGGAGTAAAAAAATCTGTTTCTCGAGTAAAAAAATAGGCGCACAACTTTTAGTAATGAAAAATGGACTATTAGTGCGTTGTTAATAGTTTTATTAATTGAACGACGTCGTCGTAGTGGAGTTTGGGCGATGCATACTAACGTATTAGCGACGCACGCTGCACGTCACAAAAAAATTCTCCCATTTTTATACTAGCACCATTTCTTCTTCTTTGCTTTCTCTCTCTCACTCTCACTCTCACTCTCTGTCACTGTCTCCCCTCACTTCCGACAATGGCCGAACATAGCCTCTTTCTCTCTCCATCTCTCTCACTTCGTTCAGAGATCTTCAACGACCTTTCGTTGCTTTCAGGTAGATGATCAAGCTCTTTATTTCTCTGTCTATATATATATATATATATATATATATTGCATCTATATATGTTGTGTGCTTGTTACGACTTGAAGCTGATTCATCAGATACACTCTAGCTTAAGTTTTGATCTTTAGATATTAAAAAAAAAATTATTTGGTTTGATTTGGCATCTTTTCGATTGAATATCTGTTTTGAACCATCTATGTATGTTAAAAAATTACACAAGAAAAAAGTGGTTGAAGAGTAGGTTTTGAGTCTTAAAGTTTATAATATGTTAAAAACAAAAAAATAATTTTTATATACATAATAGTTCATAATTGGTCAGTAGATTTAATACTATTGATCTATCAATGTTCAAAATTATATAATAATAACAAAAGGCTACAATAGTAATTCTCTGATTATTTAATACTATTGATTTGGTCATGTCTTCTCTTTTTGCTGATAATATATAAAATCTTGTACTTTTGTAATATATGTCATGCCATTTTGCAACATCTTTTCTGCGATAGAATAAAAAATGAGCCATTAAGTTGTATTGAACGATTAATAACTGTTGAAATATGTAATCAAACTGTGCAAAGTTGAAAATTAATATTTTAGACGAAAAAATGTACGTTTGATTCTGATTCTTGTCAATTAGTATGGTTTTTACGACTTTCTCTGTATTCTTTTAAAGCATTTAGATTATTCTAGTTGGTTTTAAGATGAAATGAATGATGATCATTTAATCATTTTTTTTATATATGGCCTTGTTCTAATGATTGTGTGATTTTAAAATGTTGGTACTATGAACTTATCATTTCAAGTTTTTGAATTCAATTTTTTTCACTAGCAATTTTTAGGACTACCTCATCTCGCTTAAATGTATAAAATTATTGTGGAAGAGACGGTAGGAATTTAGTCTGGTGTGCACAATCTGACCCACAACATTCTGCATTACAAAAAAAAACACTCATACCAAGAAGAAACCTTTCGAGGTAACAATTATGCATTTTCAATGTTTAATGACAGAGAGAAAGTAGATGTAATCTTGAATTTGAGAGAGATTCTTAAAAAGTCTGAGTGTAAGGTATGAGTGTGGATTGAGTTATTAAAAAAATGTGATAATAATCGCACAATATCCAAAGTACTCTTCAATAACTACTAAGAATCAGATTTTGAACACAATAAAAAACACAATATTAATTACATCACTCTTCATAATTATGAGTTACTTAAGGAATGATATCATTAGAAACAAATTGATTATAGTAGGTAACTACAATAAAAATAGAGAGTATTTTAGAAGATGTAGTGTAAAGTAAGTAGAAAGTGATAAAAAGTTTAAAGAATTTAAATGAAATCTCTCTATTCTAAATGGTTCAAGGTGATTCATGTATAAGTGATGCAATGAATACCTATAAAAAATTGAATACTTTAACCTCTATGTCACAAAATCTTGAATATCCTGATTAGTTAATTTGTAGCACATGATTAATGTACCATAGCCACATACTAGACGTTAAAAATTAAAATCTCCCAAAACCTATTCCAAATCTTTAGACATCCATGAAATGGAAGGATAAAGATTTTCTCTAGGAAAACTTTATTTATATAATGAGGGATTATACCATATTTGGGATTATTTATATAATGAGGGATTATACCATATTTGGGAGCCAATCAGTAGCTCAACAAAGTTTGGTATCATTGAGTTAAAAATCAAAGTAAGACTAGTTTTGTAAGTTAGCAATTGCATTCATGTAAGCCTAGCCTCGTTCGGGAGTCATTTTCATCACACGTGAATCCTGTCGCGAAATTTATTCGTGATTGGGCTCGTGTGTATAAAAATTGATTCTTGAATTATCCAGAGAGGACAGTTCGGGAATGCATAAATCTGTATTGCAATCAATAGCGTATGCTTGAATATTCCACTAAACAAAATTTTAGCACGGTCTCCTATTATTCTCTGGGTATATATTTAGGCATGTTAATGTCTATCTCGTATACTTGGAGAACCATAGGGAGATGCTGCCAAAATTTTGTCCGAATGGAATCAAGCATTTGATTTGTTGCTGATTGCAATGTAGATTGTGCACTCATGAATGGGATAGGACCACCTTACCCTTTAGAGAGAAGTTGGAGGTGATAGGATTCATGTTTCATATTTATAATGAGTATCATTTTTTACTTGTATTAGGTAGACGAAAATGGATAAAATTTGGATGGACTTGTGGGGCAGGCATTTGCTAGGGTATGTCAAAGGGATCAAAGATTTTATTGAGTTTGCTCGTGCATCTACAGATGGGAGAAATAGGATAAGATGTCCATGTAAGAGGGGTAATAATAGGGATTATATGCACATAGATAAGGCCAAAGAGCACCTACTCCTACACGGGATGGACAAGAGGTATACGTGTTGAGAATTTCATGGGGAACACCGTGACGTACGAGTGGTATTTGAGGATGAAGAAGAAGACGATGATGATGACGGTGGTGATAATGTTGGGGTTGGTTACGAAGGCTTGCCACAAATGCTGACAGACTTGCAGGGGATTACAACTAGGGCGAGTAGTTACAAGAGTGACACAGGATAATCAGAAGCGTTTGAGTCCTTGTTGAGGGAAGCAAGGTAGTCGTTATATCTGGGTTGTGATAAGTTTTTGAAACTGGAATTCCTCGTGAAACTCCTTCATAGTAAGACCATCAACTGATGGAGTAATAAATCATTTAATATGGTCATTGAATTAATTAAAGCAGCGCTTCCTACTAGGGAGACCCTTGTGAAATCATATTACGAGGCGAATAGAATATTAATAGATTTGGACCTCGGGTATATACCCATACATGCTTGCAAAAACGATTGCATGTTATTTTGGAAGGAGACTGAATAATGTATGGAGTGTACGGTATGCCACGAACCCAGGTACAAGTTGAATGAAGGAAAGAGCAAGACAATTCCACACAAGGTGTTGAGATATTTTCCCTTAAAACTAGGCTACAAAGGTTGTACATGTCTTAGAAGACGGTAGAAGATATGCGGTGGCATAAGGAGAAGCATGTTGCTAGGGAAAATGTATGTAGGCATCTGGTAGATTCTCAATCTTGGGTTGAGTTTGATAGAAATCATGAATGGTTTGAAAATGAGCCGCGTAATGTATGACTTGGGCTAGTTAGTGACGGTTTCAATCCGTTCGGTGACATAAGTAATGCCTACATGTGGCTGGTGTTGCTTATGCCGTATAACTTGCCACTGTGGAAATGTATGAAAGAACCATTTATCTTCATGTCGTTACTTATTTCAGGGCCGAAGTCTCCTGGTAATGAAATTGATGTGTACTTGTGTCCTTTAGTGGATGAGTTAAAGGAATTGTAAGGAGGTGGGAGTGGAGGCATACAACGTCTCTAAGAATGAGACCTTTCAATTGCATACAACATTACTGTGGATCATAAATGACTTTCTAGCATACAGGAACTTGTCTGGGTGGAACACTAAGGGGTATATGGCATGTCCAGTTTGTAATAAGGATGCATGTTCCCTACATTTGTCCAATGGAAAGAAGATATGCTACATGTGCCATCGTCAGTTCTTTACCGCCATCACATGGCTGGCGAAATCGGCAGAAGCATCTATTTGATGAAAAAATTGAGCACAGATTGTTACCTCCTATTGTTGTCTGGCAAAGACGTGTTGGCGCAATTGGCACTCATCTAACCAATGAGGTTTGGGAAGATACTAGGTACTAAGAAGAGAAAGTGTACTAGTGTGGAGTTAAATTGGACGAAGAAGAGCATATTTTTTATTTGCTGTACTGGAAGACCCTTCAGTTGAGGCACAATTTGGATGTTATGCATATCAAGAAGAACATCAATGATAATGTGTTGGAAACTTTAATGAACATTGAAGGGAAGATGAAGGATACTGTTAAAGCCCGGTTAGACTTGCAGGAACTAGGAATACTGAAAGAGCTGCACCTAATACGTAGCGGTGATAAATATATCGTGCCTCCTGCACATTATACGTTATCATTCGCAGAGCAAATGAGGATTTGCAAGTGGTTTAAATTGATGAAGTTCCCAGATGGATACGCATCGAATATATCTCTGTTTGTAAATGTTATAGATGGCAAAATATTCGGATTGAAGATCCATGACTGCCATTTCCTTTTACAACAGCTTCTTCCGGTTGCACTACTTGGATATCTCACTAATGACATATCAACTACATTGACTGAGTTGGGCTACTTCTTTAGAGAATTATGTGCGGAGACGTTAAATTTGGAAGTTCTGAAAAAGCTCGAAAGGGATGTTGTTGTGATCCTCTGTAAGTTGGAAAAGATTTTCCCTCCAGTTTTCTTTGATGTAATGGTCCACTTAGTTGTGCATTTGTCTCATGAGGTAAAAATTGGCGGACCTGTCTAATACCGTTGGATGTATCCAATAGAAAGGTACATTTAATTTTATGAATTGTTTTATCTATCAATCCTAACTATTTTAATGTATAACTGATTAATTATTAAAATAAATATTTTCACACATTGAAGCAATATGTGCATAACAAAGCATGACCGGAAGGTTCAATTGCTGAGGCTTACGTTGATGCTGAATGTCTCACCTTCTGCTCTATGTATCTTGAAGATATGGAGACAAGGTTTAATCGTCAAGATCGAAATTCTGATAGATGTCCAGGGCAACAACAAACTGGCCTTGCAGTGTTTAATTAGAATGTGCGGCCAATAGATGCCCGTATATATGAATGGTGTCATCCTCATGACTTGGAAAAACCCACTATACCGTGCTCAACAACTGCAATGAGACATTGCCATATTTTAAGCAAGTTTATCAAAATCATATAACTTACGTTAGTACACAAACGTAAGTTATATATACATATCTCATCTTTTGCAGTGAGCATACGATCGAGCTTCAGAGAGAACATGTATCAAGTTCTGATCTAGAGTAAAGACAACAAAATTTGTTTCCAAAGTGGTTCGGAGAACGTGTAAGAATAGGTTTCAATTAATTGTAATTGTATTAGTTAATGCATCTGTATTTAATTAATTTTGTACTTGTATTGAATTAATAGATAAAGCTATTACGCCACCAACAATCTCCTGAGGTGTACGATCAATTATATTATTTGGCATGTGGTCCTGATCAAAGAATATCTCGCTACACCGGTTTAATTATTGATGGTGTTCGATTTCACACAAGGGAACGTGAGGTAAGTCGGTGAACACAGAATAGCGAGGTCCTTGTTTAGGGAGATGGTAACGCAAGACAAACTATAGAGTACTATGGTGTTTTACAAGACATAACACAGCTACATTATTGCTACGGTCATTCTGTGTATATCTTTAAATGTGATTGGTGGGATGTAAGTAATAAGAAGACTGGAATGCAGATCAATAAGCACTTCATAAGTGTTAATACATCACGTACGACATTTAAAGATGATCCGTCTGTTTTGGCATCTCAAGCGAAAAAAATTTTCTATTTGAAGGACACAAAAATCAAAGGTGATTGGCATGTTGTCCAAAAAATTAAATCTAAAAATGTTTATGATGTACTAGAAGTTGGCGAGGGAGATGAAGATTTGGAAAAGATTGAGGAGGCACTACAAGAAGAGTTTCAATCTGCCCACGATGATGTTGTCGGCCATGATCAAGAAAATGTTACTTTGTATCGGTTGAATATAACTAATGTAGAACCAGATCATGTCATAGCTTCTGACCTCACCAATACCACACACTTAGATCCTCATGAAGCAACTTTCATTAATGTGATAATGACGAGGAAAGTGATTTTGATGATGATACATTGTTAGAGTATTGTACTAAGAATGAAGAAATTTTAAGAACAGATGATGATACAAACTCAGATGAATAATTGTAATAGGTGTTACATATGTTAGGATCAAGTGTAATGGATTTTCAATTTTATGATGTAATGGATTGTCAATTTTATGATGTAATGGATATTAAATTTTATGATATAATGGAATTTAATTTTTATGATGTAATGGAATTTACTTTTAAACCTCTTTTTAGATAGGGTTGGACCAGGCTCACGCAGACGCACAGCCCCGGCGAACCCATCGACCCTTCCCCTTCCTTTGTAGGGTCGACCGATCCTGTCATTAATGGTATGCATAGTTTCACTTTGTATTAATGATTATATAAATATGGGACTAATTATTTCTATTTTATTTTTTCTAAAGCTTCGGCCACCACCTCTAGATGAGGGCACGGTAAGTCAAAGAATCGGAGTTTGCAAGCTCAGATAGAGGCAGTAGGGGGCTCGCGACTTCGGATTGAGCTACCTGAGGGCTTGCTGAAGCCCGTTGGTGGGTGGGCACAGTAGTTCACCACAGAGGTCGGCATCATTTGCTGATTACACGCCCCGCTCTATATTAGTGACTAGAGTCTTGTCACTGAGGAGGAGCGACAGGATATTCATGCGCATATCCTGGTATGTTTTTTATTATTGCGTTGAAATAAATTTTAACATATCTAATGTAGTAATGTTTTGACAATGACATGCTTTATAGGAGAAGTTTGACATCGATCTCCACCTGCCTTACGTCGTGAAGGCAATGGACCGTTACCTAGGAGTCCGTTTCAAGAACTATCGACAGCGGCTCCACATGCACTACGAGGCGGAGGTGGCAACAGGTAGAGAGCCTCGCGACAGACCCTACAAGGGGGTCACGGTGGAGGATTGGATGTTACTGTGCGACTGGTTCGCTAGTGATGCATTCCAGGTAAAATTTATCAAAATTACTTTTATTGTCTGATAAATCATTATCATTTATACTAACCTTCTTTGTTTTGGCTAAGTATAGGAACTTAGCAGGAAAAATAGCAAGAGCAAAAGCAAGCAAAAGGTGACCCAATGTGGTGGATCACGTTCTTTTGTTAGGTATAGGCATGATATGGTAAGGTAATAAATATATCAAGTTCTTATTGTATAATATATTCATGAAATCAATAAATGATAATGATTTATTATATAAGCAAGGCTGAATAGGGAGGCTCTGTTCAGTATTGTATAAGTTTTTGAAATTAATTACTTTGATGTATTTATTATATATAGAAAATGTTATGAAAAAAAAGGATTTCGGCCAAACGGCCTAGAAACCACATAACACATTTGACATATGAAAATAAACTTGCACAGACTTAATTTCATCAGTTGTAATGCCTGGTTTGGGGTTTTGACGGACCAAAATGTTGGATATCGGCCTAACGACTCCAAAACCCCATCACACACCTCACAAATGATAAAATAAACTTGCACGAACTTACGACACTCAGTTCAGATCACCGGTTTCAAACTTGTGTAACTTTTTCCTCTAAAATGCCTCTTTTTGGGGTTTTGATGGACCAAAATGGTAGATATTGGCCTATCAACCCTGACACCCCATCACACACTTTAAAAATGATAGAATAGACTTGCACAAACTTACGGCACTCGGTTCAGATGGCCGGTTTAAACTTTGCCAATTTCAACTCCAAAAAGGGCCATTTGGGGGTTTTGACCCGACCAAAATGGTGGATATCAGCCTACCAACCCCGAAACCCCATCACCCACCTCATAAATGATAAAATATACTTGCACGAACTTACGGCACTCGGTTCGAATGCCCGGTTTGAAACTTTTACGAGTCTCAGCTCCGAAAAGGCCAATTTTGGGGTTTTGACAGACCAAAATACCAAATATCGGCCTACTAACCCTGAAATCCCATCACCCTCCTTACAAATGATAAAATAGACTTTCACAAACTTACGGCGCTCGGTTCGGATCACCAGTTTTAAACTTCTGTAACTTTTCGCTCTAAAATGCCTCTTTTTGGGGTTTTGACAGACCAAAATGGCGGATATTGGCCTACCAGCCTCAACAACCCATCACACAACTTAAAAAGTATAAAATAGACTTTCACGAACTTACGGCACTTGGTTCGGATTCCCAGTTTGAAACTTTTGCGAGTTTCAGCTCAAAAAAGACCCATTTTGGGGTTTTAATGAACCAAAATGGTGGATATCGGCCTACTGACCCTGAAACCCCATCACACACCTCACAAATGATAAAATAAACTAGAGAAAACTTACTGGCACTCGATTCGGATCACCGGCTTCAAACTTGTGTAACTCTTTGCTCTAAAATGCCTTTTTTTGGGGTTTTGACGGAACAAAATGCCGGATATCAGCCTACCCACCCCAAAACCCCATCACACACCTCAAAAATGATAAAATAAACTCGCACAAACTTACGACAATCGGTTCGGATGCCCGGTTTGAAACTTTTGTGAGTTTCAGCTCCAAAAAGGGTCATTTGGGGGTTTTGACGAAGCAAAATGTCGAATATCGGTCTACCGACCCTGAAACCCCATCACCCAACTCAAAAATGATAAAACAAACCTGAAAAAACTTATGGCACTCGGTTCGGATCATCGGTTTCAAACTTGTCTAACTTTTTGCTTTAAAATGCCTCTTTTTGGGGTTTTGACGGACCAAAATGTCGGATATCAGCCTACCGACCCCGAAACCCCATCACACACCTAAAAAAATGATAAAATATACTTATAAAAACTTACGGCACTCGATTCGGTCACCGGTTTCAAACTTGTGTAACTTTTCACTCTAAAATGCCTCTTTTTGGGGTTTTGACGTACCAAAATGTTGGATATCGGCCTACCAACCCCAACACCCCATCACACACCTCAAAATGATAAAATAGACTTATATAAACTTATGACACTCAGTTCAGATGCCCGGTTTGAAACTTTTACAAGTTTCTGCTCCAAAAAAGACCCATTTTGGGCTTTTGACTGACCAAAACACCAGCTATTGGCCTAACTACCCCAAAAATCTATCACACACCTCAAAAATTATACAATAAACTTGCATGAACTTACAGCACTCCATTTGGATCAGCCGTTTCAAACTTATGCAACTTTTTGCTCCTAATTAAAATGCCTAATTTGGGGTTTTGAGAGACCAAAATGCCGGATATCTGCCTAACTACCCTGAAACCCCATCACACACTTCAAAAATGATAAAATAGACTTGTACGAACTTGCGGCAGTCGGTTGAGATCACCGGTTTGAAACTTATGCTACTTTATGTCGTTCTTACTATTTATGCATGTAAAAAAATATATATTCACATTCTATGTTCATATATATATATATAGATATATATATATATATATTTAATAAGGGTTCTAATGTATATCATTTGATCTTTCTTTTAGATTGATTAAGATTATTGCACCGCTGTCTTTCTGTTCTGCATCGGAACTTACTATTTTCATTTGTTTTTTTTCTTTTAATGAACAGCTGTAGTTACATTTTATGATACTATTTTTTATTTTTTTTATTTATTAAAAAATTTTACTTTTACAATTGTAAGTAATTAGTATAATATATATATATAAGTGCATTTTTTTTAATATATTCATTTCAGAATATTTGGATTTTATTGTATATTAGGATGTTTGATTCAGGTTTTGAACAGGAATAAAACAAAAATAAAAACAAATAATACAAGTCAAAATCAAGTGCAGGAAAAAGAAAAACTTTTAGCGACGCACAAAGAGGTGTCGCTAATAGCAAAGGAATTAATTTTTAGCGACGCTTCATATTCGTCGCAAAAGAATGCCATTAACAACGCACATCGAGGGTCGCTAAAGGTTGGAACAATACACTATTTGCGACGCGTCGTGTGCGTCGCTCATAGTAACCATTAGTGATGCACAATAAGCGTCACTAAAGGGTCTTTTTAGCGACGCCCATTGCGTCCATTTATAATATTAGTGACGCCTATACCTGATAATTAACGACACCAATTGTACATTGCTAATAGTATTTGCGACACGACTATTTGCGACGCATGGATGGGCGTTGCCAAAGAAAATTAGCGACGCACATTACTACTATTAGCGATGACTTTGCGCGTCGCTAATAGTGTCTTTACCTGTAGTGGTGCATTTTGTCGCAACCCAATTAATTTGTGATACATCACGATATGTCATGATATATCGATATATTATGATAAATATGCAACTTTTTGAGAATTTCAAATCTTAAACTCCTTGATATTTTAAGTTATGATATATATATATATATATTGTGATATTTTGCAATATATTGCGATATATCATAGTTATTTTATGTTTTTTTTCTAACAAAATATCGTCTCACAACTCTCAAAATTGTGATATGTTACAATAAATTCTTATATTTAACACCATGGTCTTCGGTTATCTGTTTATCACAACAGGGGTTTGTGTAAATTTGTAAAATGATAGATTGGTGGTAGAAGTAGTTGTTATGAAAAAACCACTAGTGAAGACGCAATCAGATAGTACAAAAGAACATTACTGGAATTGAACGTGGATAATTGATTAATGATGGAAGACTACAAAGGAATGTAGTAAGGTTAGTATTTCAAGGTCTGGTGTTTCTTTGTGTACTGGATTAGATTCATAGTAGATTTCTTACAGGTTAAGGGCTTTATTTCATATGAGGGTTTCGCATGTAAGATTTGGTGTCTCTCTTGCTCTCTATAATATGCTTGCTATTATACATTTTTATTATATTTTTATTTAGAACTTGGATTCATTTAATTGTAGAATTTGATGTTAAAATTATATCTAGAACAATCAATTTACTATTTAGTTCAACAATTCCTATCTAGTTAACTAGGTCTATTCAAGAATAAATCTGAGGCTAACTACATGACTCTGTGAGATAATTAGTTAATTATAATTAATTTAGTTAATTAATTATGAACCTAAATCGCCTCAGATATTGGTGTTTGACTATTTATTTTGTCTACCTACAAGTCGATCATTTTCTATCTCTGTCCTCCTCACTGACTTTTCAATTTTTAGGACTGAATGGAACTATTTTTTCTTAGCAAATAATAGTTCAATGTGGATTGCTTAGTTTAATCCAACTTCTGTTATAAGCATCTTCAGTATATCGGAAGGGTAGTGGCTCTGTATCATGTATTATTTATTTAATTCTGGATGCACTCTCATTCCCTCATATAGCTTTCCATGATGTTATTTTTGGAGGATTTACATATTAGAATAGGACACATTGGACTAGATGGAATGGTAGACTGGCTTGAGAGGGCTTGTTGGGGTCAGTCGCAAAAATTAGCCTAACAATATGTGAGCCATGTTATCTCAAGAAAATCTTGTAGGAAACTTTTTTTATAAAATAGACCAACTTCTTATCCACTAGAGCTAATCCTTCTAGCATAAGCAAAATCGTAATACTTTTGGAAATGGGCACATAAAATAACCTTTTATTTTCTTATTTTAATTGTTACTCACACTTTGTTATATATGATTGCTCATCTACTGCAAGCATTAATTGCTTTGAACATTGTCAGAAGTATTAGCTAGTTTAAGTATTGTTTAAAAGGTTGAGGATTTGAAGGTAAGGAATTCAAAAAAATTCACACTAAATGTGAGCGAGGGTACTTGTTTGTTTAATTCTAGAAAAATATGTGAGAAACAAAATGAGGAATTTGACTTTGATAAATAAGGTTAGGTCAATGATGGTGCAAATAAGTTTACGAAGGGCGTTCTCTTCACTATAACCTACATCCTTAACCAAGTGTTCTAATAGTCACTCTCTTTTTAAATCTGCACATTGTGAAAAGCCTAATTTAAAAGGCTTGTTCATGGAATGGAAGGTACTAAACTTGTAGACAATAGTTTTTGGACTAGTGCAAGTTGGACGAAGACCATAATATTGTTTAATTCTATGTTGATGTATTCCTTTTTATCTGTATTTATAAAGGGTGCATGTACCCTTCATAGCATTGATGTATATATTGTATATTGGACCGTTATAGTCACTTGGTTACACACTATTGATGGACATTTTGGTATAGTTACACCTGATAGTAATCCATTTCATTTAATCCCGTCACAAGACTTGAACAAGTATAAATAAGAGAATGAAGTGAAACCATCTAAAGTAAAATGATTTTAAAAACAATTCCTTTAAAAAATGTCATGTTTTAATACATTTGACTAGGTTGATTAGTCAAATCATCTTCCCTTTCGGGGTCCAGATGACCCCGTTGTCTGGCCTTGCTGGTCAAGGTCATGACAAAATGATATCAGAGCTTTAGATTTCAAATACCTAGTGACGGTGGTATAAGGTTTAGACCTTTGATCACTTGGGGCTGGTTTGGATTGCATGTTGTGTGTGCTTGCTGCATTTGGTATGTGCAACTGTGTACTGTAAGTGATTGCTTGATTATCTTGGACTATATGCTTATAGTCCTCTTTGTTAAGCTATATGCCTATGTATATACGAGATAGACTCTCTACTTAGGTGGTTGAGTGGTAGGCTGTGTACTTTGCTATTTAAATGGTAGGATTTGTGCATGTGTATTCATTTAGTAAGTTATATTCTTCTGTTCCTGTGAGATAAATTGTATGGTTATCTATGTGGCAGCCTGTCTACTAATATATCTGCATGATGGATTGTTTTCTTATCTAAGTATATGACTGGCTCTATGTATATGTGTATAGAGATTAGACTCTATGCTTATGTGTAGACTACTTGTATAGCTGCTACTTGTGATTGTTGTTTCTATGTGTGCTATGTTAGTACCTTAATGTGTGATTAGTTGGATTGGTCTCAGGTCTTGTGTTACAAGTGATGGATGGCACTCCATCACCTAGTAACAAAAGAAGCTGTGATCTGTGAAGGGTTATCACTTAGTTATAGAAATAAAAGATACATAAAACTGTGGAATATTAAATGAGAATTGCTGGAAAAGGTGCTAAACTGTTAAATGAAGACACATAATATTGAAAGCTATTAAATAAAAGGTATCGTAGAATCTTGTTGATTGATGATGTGTATGATTGAGCGAAGGATGTGTAAACACCACATTTTGAGACCCTTGATTGTACAAAGTTTGGTTCCACCCCTTTTGGTAAGTTATTATAATAGGTCCCATCTAGTAATTTTAGTAATTTCTCATTCTGCCCATAGAGGGCATTTTGGTCATTACACCCGTAGAGGGAATTTTTGATATTTTGGTTATTTTGTCCAAAGAGGACATTTTGGTCATTTCGCCCATAGAGGACATTTCTGTCATTTTCCCTATATAGGGCATTTTAGTCATTTTTGGTCATTTTGCCCATAAAGGGCATTTTAGTCATTTCGCCTATAGAGGGCATTTCTATTATTATGTCTATAGAGGGCATTTTGACCATTATGCCCATAGAGGACATTTGTTACATTGTTGTTATTTTGCCCATAGAGGGCATTTTGGTCATTTTACCCATAGAGGGCATTTTTGTCATTTCACCCATAGAGAGCATTTTTAACATTTTGCTCATTTCACCCATAGAAGGCATTTTCGCCATTTCGCCCACAGAGGGCATTTTCAGTCATTTTTCCCATAGATGGCATTTTTGACATTTTGGTAATTTCGTCCATAAATGACATTTTAGTCATTTCGCCCATAGAGGGCATTTTCGTCATTTTTTTCATGGAGGGCATTTTGGTCATTAAACCCATGTGGGCATTTTTGACATTTTGGTCATTTCACCCATAAAAGGCATTTTGATCATTCCACCATAGAGGGCATTTTCGACATTTTGGTCATTTTGTCCATAAAGGGTATTTTGCTCATTTCACCCATAGCTGGCATTTCTATCATTTTGCTCGTAAAGGACATTTCCATCATGTTAGCCCTAACAGTTTTCAACCAAGGGTATCTCAATAATTTTGATGATCACAAAACATTATCCAATAGACTAATGCTTTATCTAATTAACAACGCAAATAGGTCATCTAGGTCAAAAAAGATTGTTGACCAAGAAAATAACAAAAGTCCATCAAGTTAAAAGATTTCACTCAAGAGTATATTCCAAAGGAAAGATCAAAACAAGAAGAATGCTCTCTTGATGACTCAAGCATGGGATCCAAGTGAAGACTTTGATTTTTCCTTATTTTAGCTTTTTGGGTTTTTGAGTGATGTTAGGAATAAGTTGATCATTGGTCATAAGCTTTCACTATTTAAAATTATCATCTAAGGACTAACCTCAAATGATTTTTTCAAAACAGAGCACTTAACTTAAAGTTTTGAAAGATCAAAAGGTTTGGGCAAAAGTACACTTAGAAAGAAATAAGTTAGAAGACACTCACTGTCTAAATGAGTCGACCAGTTCTTGAAACCAGTCGACTGATTCTTAAAACTTATTTGACACAATGATTAAACCAGTCGACTGATCCTAAGAACCAGTAGACTGAATAATGTTTTATAAAATTGTCTGAGCATACTATCCAAATCAGTCGACCTCCAAGAAGATTTAGTCGACTGTCCTTAAAGGCAAAATTAGTGTACAAACAAAACCAATCAGCTGATTCGTAGAACCAAACGACTGAATAACCAATTGATAAATTGCCTAAACACACTGTCCAAATCAGTCGACCACTTCTCAAAATAAAAAATAATATACAAATAAAACCGATCGTTTGATACTCAAAACCCTCTAGATAAATTAGTTGACCTAATCAATCGACCAATCTTCATTGCAGTCGACTGGTTGATGATTTAGTCGACTAATTTTGTCAATCTGAAAATCTCAAATTCAAAATTTTAAACATAAAAAAGGGGGGGAAATGACTCTTTTTGAAAAGCAATGGTCATATACTTTCAATGGCTATAAATATAGATTCTTTAGGGCTTTCTAAGCCATCACTTATAAGCTTACATTATTATATCTTTACTATTGACTTTAGATCTATCATCTTCCAAATCTAGATTTAAAAGTTCTATTCATCTTAAATACTCAGAGCTTACACCTGATCAATCTTTAAAGAGTAAGCATCTTATTACACCAAAACTATTCTAGAAGAGAGTGTTATTTGTTAAACATCTTTGTATTATCTCATTGCGGTGAGAGTTGTGGGTAGGTGCTATCAGGTGAGGCAAAATGACATATTTTGCTAGGATAAGAGGGTTACGGTCTTCGCTTTGTAAAATTTTGGTCTCCACCTGCAAGGAGGTCACTATAATGGGAAAACTCAAGTGGGGATACTTGAGTCGTGGGCATAGGAAGTTTCTCGAACCTCATAATTGTTGTGTTAACTTTCTTTCTCTCTCTCTCTACTTTTATTTATTTACTATGCATTTATAGCATTTATTTTAAAAAAATAAAAAGAAATCAATATTTGCGAAATACCTTATTCACCCCCTTCTGGGGTAAATAGCTAGGCAACATGTCATTTTGGTAATTTCTAGCGTTTCCTTACCCTTAAGGGGTAGTTTGGTAAATACCAAAGGTTTTTCACCTTCTAGGAATATTTCTATAATAGTTGGTGTCATTTTTCCCTTTAGAGGGTACTTTGGTAATTATAGCATATTTCTATCCCGTATACGTTATTTTAGTCATTCATAGACACATATGTACTTTTCATGTCATTTTACCCATATAGGGTTAATTTGGTAACTTTAGCCCTTAGAGACAATTTTGGCTCTTTTATGTCTTTGTGGCATTTTGTAATTTTCTTGTCTCGAAATTATTCACCGAATTAGGGGCGATGTAGTAAATATAAGTTTGTCCACCAAATACTTGTCTATTTCCCTTCATTCCTTATTCCAAGGGACTTTCTCTAGATTTGTGCACAAAATAAAATCTATATCTAATTCCTTGCTCATTAAGTATTTAATCTTGGCCATTCATCCACGAGATTCATTGAGAGCCCTTGGATCAAACCTCCTTACTTTTTCCCTAAAAATAAGACCCCTTAACCACCATAATTCAAAGGGAGGCAGAAAGAAAGAAAAACCTCCTTATATTTCTTTTCCCATAGTTCTTTTTCCATATTTTTTAAGCCTTGTTCTACACAAGCAATAATTCTAACCCATTGAAGAAGCAGGTCAACACCCTTGAAGATTCAAACCAATGAGTTCAAACTCAAAGACTTGTTTGATTCAAATCAAACATTCAGGTACGCTCCTTAAAACCCTACTATTTTCTTTTTTTCATAATTCAATTTATCCTGTCACTCTTGATAGAATAAATTGAGTTAGAGAACTACGCTGGCTCTGATTTTATTATCTGAATGGATACTTAGGATGCCTCATTGGCCCGAGTCTACTCTTTTCCTTTAATCTTATTTACTTTATGTCTTTTTCTTATTTATATTCATATCAATCTCTACTTCTAGTCCTTCTTTTGGTTTATTTACTTTATGTATTTTATTTATTTTCTTTGTTCATGTCATAATTATCATTGTCTTTAGATATTCTCTGTTTATCTTGTTTATATCATAGAATATAAGCTTTGTGGATGAACACTTGTTATTTAGCCTAAAACAAGCTAATGATTCCTTTGTGCATTCCATGTACACCCCTAATCTGAAAAAAGGGCGTGTTCCTTTTCCACCTCGAGGGACTGGACTTCTAAAGTCATGGGGGGGTTTGTTTAACACTCCTCTCCTAATTTTTCTGGCGCTTGCGCTAATAAGATGCTCATTTTGTCTTAAGCTTTAGACTTTCAGACTATTTTGTATTAAAACTCTTTTATTGAGAAGGGTGTTGTTGCGAATATGTCTAGAGAGAACTGGAGCTATTGAGTAGTTATCGGTTGTAACCTTTGAAACTGTGTGTGATAGACCTCATCGATCCTCCTATTTAGTATATTTGGGTTAGCGGTTTACCCCTACCATGCCCAGACTTAGTTTATGATGGAAATAGAGAAATTTAACTTGTGATACAATAATGGATGGTATTATTTAGTAGAGAGAATTTTGGATTCTCCCAATGGACAATGATTAATTACACTATAGATGTTGCTTGAATTTCAAGGATGAATTATAAGGGGCAAAGAATGTAACGACCCAAAAAATTGCCAAAGGAAAATTTTGTAATTTTTCCATTAAGATCGATGTCAAACGATTGATTTATTAAAGAAACATTAGAAAAATATTAAATCAGCTAATAATTCATCAATGTGATACAGTGAGGTTAAACCAAGGCTTTAGGAATGCAACTTCCCACAATTTTGTAATATAAAATAAGTAGACTAAAATATTAGTAATATATTATTATGGTGCATAACTGATCTAAACTTTCAAATAATGGGTTGGAAATTTATTGGAGCTTATTTTAAACCCATTAAATAATTATATGGGTAAGATAGTCATTCTACCGTCTTCACGGATCTATGCGAGTGAGATACCCATATACATGTCGGAACCCAAAATATATTATAACATCATAAAATGACATGAAATTATCTATGAATAATGTTTATGACAAAATTGGAGATAGATGAGTTGACAAAAGGTAAAATTGGGAGAAATAAAAGAACTGGCATGACTTGTAAAATTTGAGAACTTTAGGGGTAAAGGTTTAAAAACCCTACATATACATATTTATGTTGCATAAGAGAAAAAGGGATAGCAGCCTCATTTCTCTTCTTGGCTCTATCTCATAACCCTCTCTCTAACTCTCTTATCCAGACTATTTACTCTCTCATTGAACCCTAAGATCCTTGAGGAAATTCATGATAAAAATTGGGGTTTTCCATGTTTTATACAAAATGGGTCTACTACATCTTGGTGGTGGAAGAAATTTGAAGAAATAAAGAGAGATTGAAAGTCAAAGGAAGTTAGGGTTTCGAGATCTACAAGATTTAAGGTAAGGGTTTCTAACCTAAGGATGAGATGAGAGTGTGAATGTTCATGATATGTGAAATATATGTTTCTCATGGTGCGATATTCATGTTTATTGGATTTTGTGGTGGTTGAAATGGTGGAAGTATGTAAATCTTGTGTCCTTATATATGATTGGTTTAATTTTCTACATTTTTGTGGTCTTCTTTGTGTTTAAAGTCTTTTAGATCCTTAATTAGAGGTTACGTGATGAGTAGATTTTGATTTCTTTGTATATATAAACCCTAGCATGTGTTATGCCTACCATATATTTGCTAAAATGTGTTTGTGTGCTCTACTTCATGCTTGTGATGTATAATCTTGATAAATAGACTATATTGTGAGTGCTACGTGACAAATACATACGTGTATGCTTGTTTGGGTGGAGATTATTGAAGAATAAATTATAAAGCTGAGATTGAGAATTATGGATATGAGAATTATATTGTCATATATAACTTGTCACTAGAGCACAAGTATCCAAGTGGCACCAGCTAAGTTTCTCCTTTTCTTAGATTCCTCTACGAGGGTGTTATTTTAACCTCCTACTAGTTGTAGGAAAGGGCAACAAGCCTAGTCAAGAGACTCAAGATTTATGAAGATACATATTTCTGGCATTCTAGTGGAGTTTTGGGCATAGTTAATGTTCTAGTAGTGTTGGATGTGATAAATAAATTCTAATTATTCAATTTGGGTATTTTGTAAAGTTTGTATATATACATGTCATGCAATGGGAAGAGAAGGACAAAATTTTTTGGTGTAATTTGAGTATAAATTGTAACATCCTTTTTGTAATCATAAACGCTCATTATAAGACTGGTGTGAAAATATGAATAAAATGATAATGTATGTGTTGTATTCAAGTGAGAATCAAGTACTTGAAAACTCCCTCTATAATGATTATAAACAATTGATTTAATCCCAGGTAATTATATAAAATGAGGTGTTTTATGTTCGAAATATTTTGCCTATGTTGTATAAATACTTAGTGAATAAAGGACATAAAATGAGGTTGAAAAGAATCATAAAATAGTAGGTTGAAGTTGTTTAGCGACCAATTCAGTCGATTAGGAATTGGAACAAGTCGACCGAAACTAACAGAAGGTGACGAAACCATGAATCCTAAACTATTAGTCGACTGAATGCGAGAATCAGTCGACTGGTATCTAGACTCAGTTGACTGGAAGGTCAATTGAAACTCATAGAAGCTGAAGAAACCCTATAAATCCCGAACTATCAGTCAACTAAATTGAAGAATCAGTCAACTGGTATCTAGACTCAATTGACTAGAAGGCCGACTAAAACTCACAGACTCCCAATTCTGCTCTGCACTCTGCTACCTAGACATACATTGTTGTTGAACACCTTATTTACATTAAATGTCATTTAAGTAAATATACTTAAGAAATTTTGATGTAAATAAGGAAGTGCCCCCCCATTTAGAACTAATAAAAATAGTCCCAAGGCCTAATTCCTTAAGAATAAAAAGTCAACTCTCCCTTCTAAAAACAAAATTCTGAAAATTTCAAAAGATGCCGCCTTACACCTTAGCTAGTTGGGCGGGTTACCCTATACCTACAATTAATTAAAATCACTTTTAGACTATTGAATACCTAAGAAACAATTACTAGAACTTTTGCAAGGCCAATTCTAAAGATTTTAAATAACTAATTTTCTA
Source organism: Nyssa sinensis (assembly GCA_008638375.1). Lineage (NCBI taxonomy): Eukaryota > Viridiplantae > Streptophyta > Magnoliopsida > Cornales > Nyssaceae > Nyssa > Nyssa sinensis. Next base: position 25,536,503 of record CM018036.1, read on the forward strand.
GGCCTTAACACGACATCACCTTGGTCAAACCTAAGTGTTTAGGAGTCCAATTGACTCCCATTGACTTGATCAGCTTGGGATATCATCTATTGATATTCCTTGGCAATTTTCCATCTTTTCTCGAGTCCTTAGAACTTGGGTCATGACAAGGAATTTATTTGGGATTGGTGTGAGCCGTGGGGCCACACAGTTAATTATGGGATGTAGATAAATATGAAAATTATAAGAATAGAATTTTGAGAAATGGACTGCATATTTGGAATCAGCATATCAAAATTAGCTAGCACGCCAATTTTAGTGCGATTCTGAGATAGTTAATTTACAGATGTATATGCACGCATGTTTAGCCAACTAGCTACATGGCGCTTTGGGAGTTATGCAAAGTTTCTTGAAGAAACTTAGGAGATATTTTATGAAGAGGGTCACTTAGCATGTTGGGGTTGGTCCAAAAAAACCCAATAAAGGAAACTATGTAGTGTATGCAACTGCATGACAAAGGGATAAAAAATGTTGTTGCATGTGATTCATGGGACAAGAGAGAGAGAGAGAGCTAAATTTAGCTCCCCCCCAACTAAGACTCTTTCTGTTATTTTTATTTTGAACTCTCTCTCTCTCTCTCTCTCTCTCTCATCTCATCTCTCTTTCCCTATCAATTGTGAGATGGTGAGAGCCTATGTGTGTCTGTGTATATAATATATGTGTGGGTGTGAGATTGGTGAAAGTATGGGGTTGTGTGTGTGTGTAATAGAAACATAATGGGTGAGTAGAAACATAGTATGTGTGTGTGTATATGCAATGTGTGCATATAGTATGGTTGGAAAAGAGAGGTACCTAGTATGGTTGGAACCAAAAAGGAAGCTATTGAAGGAGCTTCAAGCTCTCTCTCTCTCTCTCTAGATAGTAGAGCAATTGGCAAAGGTAGGAAGCTTTTTGAACCTCTAATTTAGTTCAAAATGTGATTTGAAAAATATATGTGTGTGTTCATCTTTGTGTATATATGCGTGTTGAGTTTGGTGTGCGTGAGAATGGATCGTTGTAGAGACCTGGTTTATGACCGGATAACTGGTCTTAACTCCCGAATGACCAAAGCTAGTGGCCAACGATCATCTTGGCTGGGTGGATGACCGGACTACACTTGGGCACACATGGCTAGACCTTTAAGATATTGAGATTTTAATAGTTTTGATGGGTTTAAAAAAATGAAATCTAGTCTAAATATTCTTAGATGACGAGTAAATGTGTTTAGGAATCCACGAGAATGAGAATAAGTGAAGAAAATTGGGTTTTAATGTTTAGGGTTTTGGCCTCTTACGTGTTGTCTCGGTGAAGATGACGATAAGTCGTGGCATTGGCCACGATGTTGTTTTGGGCACTCTTAAAGTAAGTTAAACCGGTCGGTTAGGTAAGGCTTTGGACGGGTTCAGTTAAATGTGGTCTAGACTGGTCGATTATAACAAAAATTTAAATAGTTCACTTAAGCTTAACATAGACCGGTTGGTTTTCCATGAACCTGAACTGGTCCTTTTTACAGTGGGCTTGACTGGTTGGTTTTACACAATTTTGGGCTGGTTTTATTTACCTCCAAATAATTGGTCCGATTTGGGTCCAATTAGCTTGAACCAGATCTTGTCTAAATTACAAATTGGAACCCAAATTTTGTATAAATTTTGAAATGACCCAAAAATAAATAATTAATTAATCAAATTCCCTTAGGGAATTAGCATGTCACGCCCCGGATTCCCACGAACCCGGGGAGCGACTGAACGAAACAAAAGAAAGGAAAAGAAGTGACAATTTGGTAAATTTAATTGAAATATCCATCATCATTCCTCAAGTTTCTCCCAACTATTTAAGTAAAGATTTGACATTCAATATAACTCCAAATCGTTCCTGAACATAGCTCAAGTACTCCTCTCAATTAATGCCCAAATACTTTACTTCATATTTAAAAATGATTCTCAAAATGTTTTCAAAACCTTTTTTTTAAAGTGCCCTGTAACGGTTGCCCAAAAAGGGCTCAAAATACCCTAAGGTATAGTCCAAGAAGTGGTCAAGATTAAACTTAAATGCTTGTTCCAATTAACGCCCCAAACAATTTAAATCATGTTTAAAAATGACCCTTAAAATAGCCTTAAAGTATCTCCAAAAAAACTTCCCTAAAATGATGTCTCAAATGACCCCAAAGATAGTCTAAGATATAGTCCATAAATGGGTCAAGAAATCTCACCTAAAGTGGTCCAAGTAAATGGCCAAACATGGCCTTGATTTATGCCTAAAAAGTGTCCCATAAATTGCCCTAACTTGGCTTTATATAATGGCCTAAAATGGTTTAAGATGAACTCAAAAGTTTGGGTCAAACTTATGATTTAATGGCCTCAAAATACCCTTGGAAGATAGGTCATAACATGGCCAAAACAATGGCTGCCCATGGGTTGGACAACAGGTGGCAGCATGCAAGGCAGCAGTGGGTGTGCGCATGGGCAGGAGGAGGCACGCGGCGTGGGGCGCAGGGCGCGCGGCCTGCAGGCACACGAGCGCGCAGGGGCTGCGGCGGCTGGGGCTGGTTCCTGCACTGTTCAAGGTACTGTAGCACAGAGACCAATTTCTGATATTTTTCAAGTTACTGTTCATGGCTGTAACCAATTTTTCCAATTTTTGAATTTTCTTTCAAGTTCTTCAAGCCCCTTTTTCACCCATTTTTATCCCAAATTCCCTAACTTCTAAGCCCCCATTTTACGCATTTTTTCTCATTCATTTTCATGGGTGTTTTGCATGCTTAATTTCTCACTTTAATTTACCAAAATTTGGACATAGTTTCCTTTGTTTCTTTAAGTGTTTTCCCACCTAATTTTCACAAGATATATGAACATAAATTCATCAACAATCCACCCTCATTCAGTGGCCACAATTCCATCAAGTTAAACCTACATCCTCCATTTCCAACACATCCATATAATACACATTTAACTCCCAAATATCAAGTAGCCTCTAGTACACATTTAAATAAAACATCATGCATTCATTTGAGTTCTAACTCATACATTTTCAAAATGGACCAAGGCCTAAAGTTACAATTTGCTCAAGTCCATACATTTCTCAAAAGTAAAAACAACAAATTGGACTTATGCCCATACATTCAAAACATGCCCCCAAGGGCCAAATCTTCCACAAAATCCATTCCCTTCCTTTTTCTTCAACACTCAAGGAAGTCTCAAGCAGCTGGTGTCTCATCTGAAATATATATTGCCCACAAATGGGTCAGCTCAACTGCTGGTATGATAACTCACTAATACTAGCAACAAATTTAGGACGTGACATGTGCAAGTGTACAATTTCAAGATATAATTTCCCTTCCCGTTGTTTAATGCAATGCAAACACACTATGCATGACTCACACATGCAAACTCTATGCCACACCCATGTCTCATGATACGGTCCTTCCCCGCTGGCATGAGTACTGCCTCGTATGTCTTATTTTACGGACCTTCCCCGACGGACATGAGTAACCGAATATGTCTCATTTTACGGACCTTCCCTGATGGACATGAGTAACCGAGTATGTCTCATTTTACGGACCTTCCCCGACGGACATGAGTAACTGAATATGTCTTATTTTACAAACCTTCCCTGACGGACATGAGTAACCGAGTATGTACAGCACCAAGTGCTCAACTCACACTATGCTTCCAAGGAATCACACTATGCCAAGATGCCATGATTTCATCATGCAAATTCAATGTGACAAATGATCAAACTCATGGTGTGCATTTTCAAGTCATGCCTTTAAACCCCACATGATTCATAACTTCAAATTTCCATACCATGCTTCACATAACATAGGTCATAACCACACATCTTAACATATTTTTCAAGCCACAATGTCACCATTTCACCAACCACAATGAATTTCACAAAGTCACTAACATCATATAAAAGACTAATACATTACACAACCAATTCCCTTCCAAGATGTCAAGTAAATATCACATAAATACACGTCAAATATAGCAATCAAATACAAAGACAAGATAAGTCATTCTCATGGCAACAAAACATCAAATAAACCAAAGAATACATAAAGCCCCAAATTACTAACTCTAAGTCCTTCAAAGTAACACCTCTTAGATAACTTCCTACCATGAAATAAACATCAAAACTAGTCAAACAACATGTAATAAGGTAGGAAAAACTAAATCTATTCCTAGCTTAGCAAGAAACCATACCTAAAATCAGTTTTTCTTAAACTGCGGTGGCTATGTTTGCTGGACTACCAAACTGTTGGGTGAGAATATAGTACTCGTGGATACGATCGACTTCTCAAAAGGAAGTTTGGCCAAAATCCCGCTCGAAAGATGTGTTTCGGCAGCTTGAAAGTTGAAGAATCTAGGGCTTCTCTCTCTCTCTCTCTCTCTCTCTCTCTCTCTCTCTCTCTCTCAAGAATGTGACCTGCTGCATATAAAAAATGAATTCTGTATAAATGTGTGTCTAAGTGTCCTATTTATAGTGAGGGACCAAAGGGTTAAGGGCAAATGACCATTTTGCCCTTAATGAGCCCAGAAACCGTTACTCTACAATCGATTCCTAAACACTTCAATTTGAAATTTTGTTTTAGCCAATGTTTATAAATTATTTTAAATGAAAACTTTCAGAATGAAACATTTTCGTTTGAGGTCAGTTTTTGGCCGTTTCCACCCGGGTCACCTGAGTGCCCTTTTTGTCCAATTTTAGAAACTGTTTTCGTTTTTTCTGAAATTTGTACAGCGGTTACCTCATAATATTATAAGCATATTTCTCTTCTATAACACACTTCAAATATCCTTCTAAACATGTCAAACGGTGAAATCATGCCTATATATGCTTTATTGACAAAACCGACTTTTACCGACAAAACCGTGCATGCAAAATGTTCTACTGGCAAAACGAAAAAAATTTCCTCATTTTTCAGATCTCTACATAGAAAAATTACTATTTTTCCCATGAGCTTAGAAATAGGAAAGAAATGGTAAATTAAAATATAAGAAGGGGTATACCCAAGATTTTTAGGCACTCCAGACTTAATGGTAGGGTCCGCTTGGACATTTGGGAACCTGTGGTGACCCCACAAAGATATGTAAAATGATAAAAGTATCCTTGATGATAAATTTAACAATTCTAAAGCAAATTAAATTCTAGAAATGACTAGTCCAAAGATTTTGGATGCCTAGAATTCAAATGTATAGTTAGATTGGACAAATTAGGACCCGGTGGTGGTCTCCCCTAAAATGATAAAATGATGAGTATACCCCTAGAGTTAGATTGAATAGATAAATGCATAATTAAAATCTAGAAAAGGCATTTTCAAGATTTTTGGACTCTTGGAATCCAATAATGATACTAGATTGAGAAAACTAGGATACGATATTAGTCCTACATGAATGTATAAAAATATGATAATGCCCCTGGGTGTAAAACAGATATTTAAAAGACTTAATAAAATACAAAAAGAGCACCTTTAGGATTTTTGAACCTTCTAGACTCGATTCCAAGGTCCGTTTGACGAGTTAGGATCTCAGTAGACATGAAACTAATTCAGGAAAAATGACAATAATGCCCTTTAAGCATGGAATAGACATCTAGAAGAGTAAATAAAATATTAAAAGAACATCTTTAGATTTTTTGGACCTGATGGATCCGATTTCAAAGTTCATTTTGTGAAATAGTGTCTCAATGGGTGTGATACTTGTTCGGTAAAATTATAAAAAATTGCCTTTATGGGTTTAGAAGCTATCCAAATGACATAAACACATTGTAATAGGGCATCTTTAAGGTTATTGTGACCTAGAAACACATTTTGATTGTCTAGTTAGGCAAACAGATACTCGGTGCATAGGCTAATGTATAATTAACCTTAGAAAACCTAAGGAGTTAATGTAAAACCCTAGTATTAAGGGCTAGAGTGGCCCCAGGAGTTAAAACATAAACGTATAAGATATCCAATGCATATTATGAAAAACACAAGTAGTGTCTGCTCATAGACAAGTGATGGTTAGGATTAGAGTTACATCGGGATGACTGTATTCTATACATGTTATTGAATTTCTATAACCTGATTGTTATACACTCCTTGCTATATATAGTGCTAGACTTAAGTTGTGAGATATTATAGACAATCGTTTGATGATGCATACGAACTTATGCATATTAGCCTCATGTGATACATTACTTGCAATGTGGGATTGATATCGAAGTAAGGTCTGAAAGGGAAACCTAGATTAGGGTGAATAGGTTGTTTATAAATTTTAATGCTAGTTTGAAAAAAAAAATTCCTTCTAAATGTTAATTAGTATCAAATAAATAAAGATAAGATAATAAAGAGAAAAATGCACAAACAATTTATAGTGGTTCGGCTATCCAACTTAGCCTACATCCACTCTTCGATATTGATCCCTTGATCCAAATACCATAAATCCACTCGAGTTATTGATGTGGTGCTAGCTTTACCTTGTTACAACGAATCGGCACAACAACACTTATTTAGTACACCACTCTTTTAGTACACCACTCTTTACGATGGTTGGTTTTTCCCTTGACAAACCCCTCAACACTTAAATAATCATACCACAATATAGAAAGAAAGAACTCCCTTCTCTTTTTGATTGAATATAAATAACACAAGAGAGACTATTTCTTCTTCACAAAAAAGGGTCTTGAATCAACAATGAATTTTACCCCTAACAAGCCTTTAAATCGAAAGTCGAATGAATAAGAAACCCTAGAAGATGTCCATGCATCATATTTATAGGACGGCTGAAAAGAGGACCAAAAAGAAATTGTGTGTATCACAAAAAGGCATGGTTGACCCCTTTTTGGTCAGTTAGAGGATCTTTTCAGTCAACCAAGTTCCATCTAGATTGCCCTAGAAATCAATTAAATAGTATTTCCCTGTTAGCTGGAAAGGTCTTTTCGATTAGCCAGTACTTTTTGGACATCATTTGAGTAAGGCATATCCGGTCAGCCGATTGTGATACCCAGTTAGTCGGTATCTCCTGTTTTGTTGAAATGTCAAATTCACCATACCCGATTAGTCAATATCAGTTGTTCCAAACTGTTTTGAACCTTCAATTGCTTCCGGTCAAATGGATATATGTAATCGATCAGCCGAATTGCTCTAGGCTTGCTTTCTTGTCCCTTCATTGATCACCTGTTGTACTTTAAACCAATGTTTTTCAAGATGCAAGGTTAGTACACAAGTATATATACATTCAAAATGTATTTTTGAGGAACTAACTACACATATTGTCTTTCATTAGACTCCAAGCATAAGGTCATTCATGAGTTTATGATTTTGGGACTTCTTTATTCAAGAATGACTTCTTAGAATGCGCATTCATACTATTTGGTTCACTATTATTGCAAGGATGCATTCTAAATGTCATGACTCATAATTTAAATACTCATGTTGCCATTGATAAATACTTCTGAATATCATGACTACTTGAGCATAAATGAATATGCCTAAAACTTATGCACTTGTCTATTATAATATGTTTATTATGGTATTAAGCATAACTTTACATTATTTCCTTATGTTCATACATTTTTTACCTATATGAGTTATTTAATTGCCAGTTATTAACTCATGTTTGAAGTTATTGAATAAGCTAGTCATATACAAGGATGGCCAACAACATATAGAATTCCAAGTCATTTGGACATCTTAGCCTATTTATGCAATTCAACATTTTACATCCTACACACATTTTGTTATCTTGAATCATAGCTTTAACAAATGTTTTTCAAAATTTATTCAATCAATGAGCTATATCAAGATTTCTCAATATTGAATTTATTGCTTAGCTATTCTCAATAGAACTTTACATGCACTTAAGCAAGTCATAGTACTTTACACTAAATTCATTACTTAACTACATGTATTCTTTAGATATTACATTTATCTTCATGGAAGAGATATACCATATATATATGCAGAGTATTAAACAATAGCCATACTATACAAGTTTAGTTTCACATTGGCTATATTTAAATATGCAATGCATAGTTAAGATTATACATTCATTTGTGTCAACATTAAGTATAGATGTCATTAAGATGATCAATTTGATTTCTATACTTCATAATTATTTGGTTGCACTCAAGATTAATTCTATTATTTTCACACATATGAGAAAACATAGTTGTACAGTTCAATTATCAAACAAATACTAATTTTTGTGTTGATGTTTAGATTACATCTAGTGTAACGACCTAGAACCCACCCTATGCGGATTAGGGGTTTTGACCGGGTCTACGGCCCATGGGCCGTTCCTCATCAAAAGGATCTGAAATACTAAGTAAACTTTTTAACAAAATATATTATAATCATTAGTATATCTGTTAGCAATGTCAGGTTATCATTTGTACATGCCAAAAATATAAGTGCTTATGATTACAGATTCTCAAAAATACTAAACTGACAGGACCGTGGTATCATGGGAGACATTAAAACTTTACAATATTTAAATTTTTACAAAACTCGCAAAAAACTACCAGTAGCTCGTAGGCGTCTAGGCCTCCTAAGCATTTAAGGGTCCTTTTAAATCCTGTTGTCCTGAAAAAAATAAATAAAACTAGAATAAGCTAACAAAGTTCAGTAAGTAATTTCCTAGCTTTTCCATGGGTTAGGGTTAGTCCACAAGGATATAGAAGAAAGAGAGAAAAAAAAATAGCCAATCACCAATATATAACAACGACTCGAGGGTCAAAATAGAGGCATATCCCACAATATGATACATGAAGTAAATGACAAAGTCAATCAAAATGGGATCTAGCCTATCATGTTGAATCGTTGCCACAAGCAAACGTTAGCCAATCAGAATTGTATCATGCTTGCAATAATATGATCATTTAAAGGGCATAGGATATGATCATTCAACGAATGCAAGAATATATCATCATCAAGTTCTAACATTACAACTGCGTGAACATTTGGGGCCCGGCATACCCCACATTACGCACATTCAGGTTTGGCTCTCTCTCTCTCTCTCTCTCTCTCTCTCTCTCTCAGGCTTACTGAATAACGTGAGATCTCTTTCATCTCAAGTCCTCGTAGGACACATAAGACCCCAAAGGGTCCACCTCACAGTCTGTGAATAGATGGGCCATTGTGACTTAGCACAACCCCGCGCACATACTGAATGTCATGATCAATAAAATCTCACGCGGAATGTACAATCATATGAAACAGTCAATATCACAATCCACGAGTCATAAAGTGGGTGGAATAACAAGATCTTCATCAACAAGATATATCACAAGATCATGACATGGTATGCATGACGGTACAACTATGTTCAAGTATCAGAAATCAAGTTCACAATGATATAGGCAAGCAAATCAAATCCGAAGTACAAGCATAACCAATAATCATAAGTCAGTTGGCTTCAAACTAGAGAATTCAAGTTCAATAGGTAGTGATAGAGTACAAATTTGGCAGCATATGAAAATAAACGTGACTGGTTGGGAATAACCCATATTAAAGCACAGAAGTTACTTACCTCAAAAATAATTTTCAGCAGTTCTACTTAAGCTCAAGTTTCCTTCTCCTTCCCTTTGGAGGTTCTTGTAAATAAAAAATTTAACCGTTATTAACTCAGTTTTAATTATCTAGGTCAATGGTAATGTTCGTGATTTATTTAACTCTCTCGGGTATCATTTGGCATATTTTTAAAGTTGTTAAATTTTATACATCGACCTTCAGAATATCTTATTTGGGTAAACAAACTCCACCGTTGAGTCCGAGACAACTAACAAAATAAATATAGGCTTTCGCAGCTTTTCATTTGGCTTGGAGTACTTCCAAGGGCAAAATAGTAATTTCATATTTTATATGATTTAATTTCTCGAAATCTCATTTCATAAAACGGACCCCGCTATTGGGTCTGAAATAGTCAAAATACACTATCGGTTTATTTAATTTGGATATCGGGATATTTTTCTATTTTTAAATTAATTTAATTAATATATTATTTTTATTATATATAATATATATATATATATATATATATTCCGCCCAAATAAAACACGTGGGCGTGGTTGGCACAGTGGTCACGCGTAGGGGGTTAAATCCCACACATGACGAGGTTGGCAGTTCGAGTCCCAAAGGCGACAGCCCCTTTTATTTTTCAAAGGTTTCTAAATCCAAATGGTGAATAGTGGAGCTGTTCAAGGATAGGTTATCCTTGTTCCAAACAGGCGTATCAAGTCTATGGCTTACACTTGTAACCAAACAGATCAGCATTGAATTGTTTAAAAACACGAAAGCTAAACGTCATCGTTTGACTTAATACTCTTTAACCCAAAACGACATAGTGTGGGTTTTTAATTTTAATACTAAATGGTTTAAAATGGCGTCGTGTGGTAAAGACCATTTTAAACGATGTCGCTTGGAGGTCACTGTTCATCGTCATCCCAAGCCTCCTACGACACTGTTACCCTAGTTTGTTGTTTTTCATTTTTCCCAATTTCATGTAGTTTAGGGTTTTTTTCCTCTCTGCTTTTGGGTGGTATAGGTTTCTGGATGTCTGGCCAACGGTTTGGCATTCGTTTGAGAGCTCGAATTGAACTCTATGGGCTATGGTGAGTCGGATAATCTTGGACTGCAATTGGCTCATAAATCCTCATTTCATCACTAAAACTTGTGAGGTTTGGCCCAACATGACCTTCATAACATGGGGGTTCAATCCCCATTCTAAAAACAAAGGTTAGGAGTCTAATTCAGATGCTGGGTTCCAAACCTGAAACTTAAAACCTGCAACCTTTAAGTCTAGGGGCTTCCCTTGTGTTTCTAGGTCGTGGCTTGGTGATTTTTGAACGTTTGTAAGATCTATTTTAGGTTGAAAGTGTCAGAAATAGGTTCCACGAAGGTCGTTTCAGACCTGTACTGTTGGAGGTCCAATAATGGTAGTCAATCATGGCTGAGGGTTCTTCGAGCTTTCTTAGACCTCTAGTTCCACTTCTAGTAGCTCCTATGCGTTAGATTAACTCATGCATGCAGTCTAGATCTTAAATAATACTAAAATAACATAAAAATCTCAAAAGAAAAATTCAACTTATGGTGTTTTATACCTTCTGGACAGTGGTTGTCTCTCTATTCATGGCTAATCTCTGATCCTCTTAAGCTCCTTCAAAGCAGCCACAGCTTCTTCCCATGATCCCTTAGTTATAGGCTCTCAAGCAAACACACATGTGCATGCACACATACACACACTAGCAAACACACAAACTTGTACTTACACATACTCTCTCTCACACACAATGTCTTCCTCACACAGTTTCACTCATGCACACACACATTGTTTGAATATGCAGCACACTCTTGAAGTGTTTTAAAATGTATGACTTATACATGTATATATATATATATATAAGTGTGCACCTATACATATATACATATGTATGTATTTGTAGGGTTGAGGTAGGCTGATGTGGTGGAGTTGAGTGGAAGATGAGGTGGTACATGAAGGGCCATTGGCCAATTTGGGAGGTGGACTTGCTTAAGTTAAGGTTATATACAATTCTGTTGTATATTTAGGCACAAGGATGCTAGCAGCCCACTTGATAATTTTTTTGGTGCTTAGAATCTTGTCCCACTTGGTCAATGGTTCAAATCCCCTTGGCCTCACTTTTGCCATTTTTCCTCTATTTTTTGCTTATGCCTCTTTTAGGTGGCGCAGTTTTCCGTTATAGCTATTTCCTTAATATTTTCCTTTGTATTGCTCTTTTTACGAAGTGGTTTCTTCTAGTGGTTTCCTATTTAGGTTAGCTTTGATGTCAAAAGCCTTGCATCAGCTTTTATTTCTCTGTGATTTCTGTAGTTATCTAATTCGAGTTTTTATAGTGTTAAAATAAGGCTAAAACAGCTAAATTAATACATAAGATTTCAAAAAGACTTCATTACATTGATTAAGTAATAAAACTAAGTTCGCGAAATTACATCAAACATATACTTGACTTATAGACAATAATTGTTAGAGCAATGTGAGTTGGACGAAGACCATAATATTGTTCAATTCTACATTGATGCATTCCTTCTCATTCGTATTTATAAATGGTGCATGTACCATTCTTAGAATTTATGTATATGTTGTTAAAGTTAGCTCCATACACTTATCTGGTTACACACTATTGATGGATGTTTTGGTATACTTAAACTTGATAATAATCTATTTTATTTAATCCCGTCACGAGACTTGAACAAGTATAAACAAGAGAATGAAATGAAACTAATTAAAGTAAAATGATTTCAAAAATAATTTCTTTAAAAAATGGCCTCTTTTTAATAATACACTTAACTAAGTTTATTAGTCGAATCACCTTCCCTTTCGGGGTCCAAATGACCCGTGGTCCGGCCTTGCAGGTTAAGGTCGTGATAGTCATTAGATCAAAATCATTTGATTTTAGACATCTTTTAACACCAAGTTTTACATTTTTAGTTAGTTTTATTGGATCAAAACCACTATATTCAAGGCATTACATTTTTTGACAATGGATAGAAACTCTGGTTTCCTCCATGGTCGATTGTTGTTTCCACCTCCTTTCATCTCTAATTGACCCCTTGGATCACCACGAATCCCTTACTGGTTCCTAGAACCTTCAAAATTGGAAACCCAAATTATGAGTTTTTAGCATGTGGTACTCATGCATACACAGTCACAATCATACTAAATTTTTCGCGCCCTCTTATTCCTAATCTAAACATCACACGTCACCTCATTTCAACAAACTACACCTTTAAACTGGCGCCCATAGATGGGTCTCCTCACTACGATGTACGGCCATACACATACACGTACATATATATTTATATATATATATACACATATATATACACAAGCATAGATTATATACATATCTAAATTCACACACACACGCACACACACATATATATATACACACACATACATATATATATACACACACACACACAAGATAACAAGAAGGCTAAAAGATAGGCCGTAAAAGTCCCTACCTTGGTTAGAAAAAGAAAAACCCATAAGGAGAGTAAATTTCAATTAGAGTGTAAGGACCTAAAAAATCATCAAAGGGCAATTTAGTAAATTGACAATATAGACTAAGGACAAACTGGAGATAAATTTATAATGAGTCAGATAAATTATAAAATGAGTCGATAAGTCATCAATATGACACAATGAGACTAAAAATAAATTTTGGTGATCTATTCAAGACTAGTGTGAGTCACGGGGCTACAAAGTCATCTACCTAGACGCAGATAAATAGGAAAATCTAAATGATTGAATTTGGAGAAATGGACTGCATATTTGTAATGAGAGCGCCGAAATTAGCTTAGTATACCAAGTTTGATGCAATTCTGAGACTATTTGGATTTGGGCACGTGTGCGTGCACAATTGGCCAACTAGCCACGTGGTGCCTCGAGAAATGTGAGAAACTTCTCCAAGAAGCTAAATAGATATTCTAGAATATGACACATGTCAAAATTATGGTGGTGGAAAGGTATGATTATGTGTGCGAGGGTGCACCTTAAGGGAATAAAATTAGCTTGATGGAATTTGGAGGGGACAAGTCACATTTTCTCTCTCCTCCCCTTTTTCCCTCCCACTTCTCTCCTTCTCATGCCATCACTCTCTCACTCTTTCTCCTACTCTCTTTTCATCGTCGAGTGTGTGAATGTGTTTGAAAGGGTTTGTGTGTGTATTGTGTGTGTAGTTGAGAGTATGAATGGCAACGGGGTGGCCCTTCCCCAACCCCAACCCCGTTTATATTCCCTACCCCCGACCCCATCTCGCCCTGCCCCCACCCCACCCCACCCCACCCCACCCTACCCTACCCCGTTTATAGGCTTACCCCGACCCCAACCACGACCACAACCCCGTTTATATTCCCCAACCCCACCCCGCCCCAAACCCTGATATATATATTTTTTTAAGTAAGTTAAAATTTTTATTTTGATAGGTAAATTAATTTTTTATTTTCAAAATAACTAATATAAGAAAAATTAATATGAGTGTGATATGAAAAATCTTAAAACTAATTTTATATAGTGTTATTTATTAGAAAATATAATGTTTATAAGAATAAATAAAAAATTAATATATGAACAAGTCAGTATAGGAGCGGGGTGACCATCTCCTAAACACGACCCGAACCTGACGGGGTTTTAAAGGTCCCAACTCGACCCTGCCCTGACCCCGCTTATGAGTTCCCTATACCCGCCCCATTAGGGTAGGGGTGGGGCGGGGTGGGTCCCCAATGGGGTGAGGCAAATTGCCATCCCTAGTTAAGAGAAGTTATAAGAGTGGTGTGTGTGAAGTGAGTGTGTGTGTGAAACACAATGTATGTGTATGTGTGAATCACTGTGTGTGTGTGTGTTACACACTCGGAACTGAAGTAAGAAAAAGAAGAAAAGAAAAGGAAGAAAAGAAGAAGAAAAAAAGATGAGGAAGAAAGGAAGGAAAGAAGGAAGAAGAAATGGACTGGACTGAGCAGCATGAGGCTACCTTGAAAGGATCTTCGAGTTCTTTCCCTCTCTTTAGAACTTTCTCTCTCTAAACAGCGAACTGAGGTAGGGAAATTCTAGTTCTTCCCAAGTGTTTTTCATCCCTTGTTATTGTAGAATGTGTGCTTGAATACATGTGTGTATAGATATACATATATATATATATATGTATGTATATATAGTTAGAGAGAGAGAGAGAGAGACCATATGGGTCCTCTCGATTTTTCATGGTTGATAGCATTCTTATGGTATTAGGTTGTTTACAAGTCTTGGGAGATGCTTAGTAATGTGAGAAGAAAATAAAAAAAGGGGGAAAAGTAATGAGAATGGAGTGAAATTACAAGGAAATATGGCTTCAAAATTGGGATGTTCTGAAACCTAGCATTTAGGTTAATTCGAGTTTCATCTTTTGTCCAAACGAGTTCCATATAATGAAAGGAGATGAACTAAAATGGGAAGAACTAAGGAGGGCCGTCAAACAAAGAGAACGGGAAGATTTTACAATCATAAAAAAAATCGTGTCCCAACAGGAAGTTTGTGGTTTTGGTAAGTTGATCCACAAAACCTAGTTTAATGAGGTTTGGGATGATTAAAGATGGAAAAAGGATAAAAACGGTTAAGGAAAATGAGGGGGAAAAATTGGAATTTTTTAAGTTTTCGGCCACTTCACTGGCAAGTCAATCGGAGAAGATGATCGAAAGTGATCGGCAGCGAGTCAACGGTCAAACGTTGATCGGGTTAGTCAATTAGGTCATGAACCAGGTCGCGGGTTTGGACCGTGGGTAGACCTTGGTGTTGGGCTTGGATTTAGGCCTATTTGTCTGCACAGGTTAAGGGAGAACCAATTCTTATGGTTCTGGTTCAAATCTAAACCGTATCTAAAAGAGAACCGGTTCTGGGCAAAAAATTACAAAAATGCCCTTCTTTTAAAATATTGAAATTTAAATGTAATTGAAATAAAAGAAGGGTCATTCTAAGGTTTTTGGGCATTCCAAACTCAATGGCGAAGTCGGTTTGGACATTCAGGGACCCGGAGTATCCCACATAAATATAAAAAATTATGAAAATAACCCTAATAATAGTTTAAACAACTTAAGGGCTAATTAAAATTCAGAAGGGGCTATTCCAGAGTTGTTAGATGCCCAAGATTAAATATATGATAAGACAGAACAAATTGGGACCCAGCAATGGTCTCACACAAAGTAAGAAAATGACATTATACCCTTAGACCTATATTGAACAAATGAAAGTCAAATTAAGATCTGGAAGAGGCGTTTCCTACGTTTTTGGATGCTAGGAATCTAAGTATGACATCAGAATAATGAAATAGGGACTCGGGTTGATCCCACATGAATATGTGAAATTACTAGAATACTCTTAGGCAGGAAATATATATCTAAAAGAGTTAATAAAAAGTAAAGATGATATCTTTAGGATTGTTGGACCTTCTGGCTTTGATTCCAAGGTCGGTCTTGTAAGACAGTGTCTCAGTGGATGCATAGCTTGTCCAGTAAATTACGAAAATTTCTTTATGGTTTTTAAAGGATAACCAAATGACTTATAAACAATACAAAAGGGTATCGTTAGGATTTTTGAAGCCCGGAAACACAATTTTTATATCCGTTTAGGCAAACAGGTACCCGATATGTAGGCTAATGTGTAATTGACCATAGAGGATCTTAAAACTTGATAATACCCTAATGTTAAGAGTCAAGGTGATCCCGGGAATTAAACAATGAGTGAGTAGAGAATTTAACAACATTATGAAAAACATGTATAGTGTCTCCTAGTAGTGAGTCCATGATTGGGATGAGGGAATATTCTAAGTTATTGATGCATATACTTGCTATGTGATTCACATGATATGTTTATCTGTATCATTTCACATCTTTCCATTACATTATCAGTATGGTGTGATTATTACGTTGAATGCTATGATGTTGGATATTTGCATGGTGGTATTAGATACATGTGATTGCCTTGTTGATGTTTATCATGATTTCTATTTCTGTCATGGATATATATGACAATTGTTGCGTCTGTATCTAATTGTTTATCTAATATCCTCCCTCATAGTCATTATTGGGGACTTAATGATATTGTTAATTGTACTGTTGACCATACTTGAGTGGTGTGAAATTTGAAAGGATATTAATATTGATGGGCACCGTTTGTGGTGTGGATTGAGATATTGGGATTAGTGGAAAAGAACACTTATGAGAAAATGACTTGGAATGGCAATTAGTCACCCTTTTGTGTGCTCTTGAGTGTGGTGAGATTTCGCTTTACCCGGGGTTTCATTTATGATATTAATGGTGTCTCTCCTCGATTTGTGAGTTGTAAACTGACGCATATGGTCGTCTGTTTCACCGAGTTAGTACCCCGTAAAGCACATAGGCTTAATGGGAGCCAAATTAGGTAGATACTCATAGGATTGAGATTATTAAGAGAATGAAATGAATTGAATAAGGCTTTATCCCCTTTTGATGTGGATTAAATTATTTTAGATTATTTCTCTTTCCATTTATGTGATATTCCCTTATGATTATTGATGGATTGTATATTACCAGTTTTTTATATTGTGGCACTTGTAAATGGTTGCTTAGCTGTGAATGTATACATTATTTTTGTGGCTTTGAGCAGGAAATGGAAGTGCTTCGTGGGGTTGGTAAGCTTATACTTACACTGGTGATTGGTTTTATGTTTATATACATTGTTCTTAGTGGAAATGGAGGTGCTTCGTGAAATTATATGTTTATATTTATGTCATGTGTCCAACCCTCCGTATGCTGACTACCTGTCTATTATTGTCAAACCACATATAGTGTTGTGATGCCCTTTTGATACTTATGTTCATTTTTGTGTTTGGGATATGATGATGTGGTGTGCTTGTAATGCATTTTAGACTATAAAGTATGTCTTCTACAGACTTACATTAGTTTTTGGTATGTTGCTTACTTATGTTTTTAGGAAATCCTACTAAGCATTATGGTTCACCCCTACTATTCATGAAAATGACAAGTATTGACTTGATGGAAGATAGCTACAGAAGTAGTACAGGATGGACTGAAGTCACTATAGTACTAGTTACACTCATGTACTTATTCATTTATATTTATCAAGGATACCTATACCATTCTCAGATGTTCATATATATGAGATGTATATATATTGGACTATAAAGTCAGCTCTGGACGTTACCATATTGTACCCTGTTGCTGAATGATTAGTATAATGTCTTTGAATGCAATCAATTTTATTTAATCCTGTTACGAGACTTGAACAAGTCTAATTAGGGAACTGAACCGAAATAATTAAAGGAAATCAATTATAGAAAAAGGCCTATATTTTATGTACTTGATGAGGATGGTTAGTCGTATTACCCACCTTATCGGGGTCCAGTAACCCCTTAGTCTGACCTTCCGGGTCAAGGGCATGACATAGAGAAAGATAGAGCTTCAGTTCACTTCAATGGCTGTCTATGCCCTTTTTCTTCTCCTTCTTCTTCTTTCCTTCTCCTTGATCCTTTTCCTTGTTTACAGTTTTTTTCATTGTGTGTGTGAAAACACACACACACACACACTATTTGTACACTCTATTCTCATATATGTAACTCTTTCCCAAACACATATTTCTCACATGTATGCATACATTTACACACTTACTTATATGAACACACATATACACATTCATCTGATTGGTGGAGAGAGAGAGAGAGAGAGAGAGAGAGAGAGAGAGAAAGGGTTTAAAAAAAATAAGGAAGGTCAACCCATGAGTGAAAATGAAGGAAAAATTGCATCCCCATTTTTGGGTTGTGTCATTGTCAAGTGAGTGCCTTCTCCCACACAAACACCATGATACACTTGTACGCACACTATCATATCTCTCATAGGATTCATTATTTTTTAATAATAATGTGCCACACAAAATTTTCTAGAAGATTGTGCCAAGCTTTCTTAAGAAGTTTTTCATTCTAAACAACTAGTCTGCTACGCGCGGGTGCATAAGTGCTCAAAAATCAACTGTATTAGAATTGCACCAAAATTAGCACCCTTACTAATTTTGACACATAGATTTCAAATACGCCCTCTGTTTCTCCTAATTCGATTGTTAGGGTTTTAAGATTTATCTTTATGCCAAATTTGACTCTGTACTCTTTTGCCCCATACCAGTCTTGAAATTTTTTTTAAAATTATGTCTAAGCCTCACAATATCATACTAATCATTAAAAATTCATTTTCATAACTTATTTTCATTTAATTAATTATATGCTTTTATTTTAGACAGAAAGTTACCAAATTACCCTTTGATAATTTTCTGGGTTTGTACGCTAGTTGTCTAAAAGCAAATGTAAAATACATTGTTACAGAATATAAATAGGATTATTCTAGAATATACAGGCTGTAGGGTTGACTGTATAGGCTCAATCATAGGGATTCTAATTAGTCTACTTTCCTAGTTTAGTCTCTCAATTTGTGTATAAATACACTTGTATATTTTGAATGTAATAATATAGAGAATTATTTTTCTCTCTTGGTTTCATGGTATCAGAGCCATTCTGAGAGTTAGGGTTTCTTTTATTTTTTCTTTTTCCCTTCTTTCTGGCTATTCTGCCTAGTGAGCAGAAGTGGTAAAATTCCTTGGATCACCCAGTTCGAGTGATCCTCTTTTCTCACCGCCGGCGTGGACCAGTAGCCCACCTACCGATCGGCCTCTCTCTGAAGTCCAGTCACCAGAATCCCAGCGCGTGAGCCTCACGCGCCACCAGAAACTTTTGTCTTCATCAGCTACTTCACGCGCCGGCGCGTGGAGGCGCGCGTGTCTGCGCCTCTATCTCCGATCAGTCTTCTCGATGTCGCCTTACTCTCTTTGGCACTTTTGTGTATTCGGTAGCTTTGCTGCTATTCGTTTGGACACTCTGGTTGCCCTATTGCTTCACGGCTGTTCGTGTGCTTCACTGTTACTGGTCTTCACTGCTTCACTGCTGCTGCTGTTGCTTCACTTCACTGTGTTCTGTTTCTATGGCTGAAGAACAGAAGAGTTTGGTTGTGACAGATGTTATTCCTATGATGTCCAGAATCACAGAACACAAGTTAACTGGTCCCAATTATTTCGATTGGTGTAAAACCGTCAGGATTTATCTGAGGAGCATTTCTAAGGACAATCATCTCACGACTGATCCTCCCACAGATAATACTCGCCAGGAGTGGTTGAGAGATGATGCTCGCTTGTTCTTGCAAATCAGAAACTCTATTGACACTGAGGTTGTTAGCCTGATTAATTACTGTGAGTATATTAAAGAATTGATGGAATATTTAGAATTTTTGTATTCTGGAAAGGGTAATCTGTCACGTATCTATGAGGTTTGTAAGGGCTTTTACCGGGCTGAACAACAAGATCAATCTCTTCAGGCCTATTTTATGAATTTCAAACGAATCTATGAAGAATTGAATGTCTTGTTACCTTTCAGTCCTGATGTCAAAGTCCAGCAAGCGCAACGGGAGCAAATGGCAGTAATGAGTTTCTTGGTTGGCCTTAATTCTCAGTTTGAGATTTCTAAATCTCATATTCTCTCTAGTGTTGAGATTTCCTCTCTCCATAAGGTCTTTACTAGGGTACTTCACACAGCTACTAGTACATTTGTTGCTCCATCTGTTCACGCTTCTAGTGCTCTTGTCAGTCATCATGGTGGATCTGACACTGGACGGTCTTATCCTAAGAACAGAGGAGGAGGTATAGGTAGTCAGGATGTAGGGGGAGTTGTATGTTATTATTGTCATGAGCCGGGCCATAACAAACGCACATGTAAGAAATTGCAAAATAAGTCTCAGAAGTCTCATTCAGCCCATGTTGCGGTTACTCCTACACCTAGCACATTTGAGCCAACCATTATAGTCTCTGCAGATGCATTCGCTAAATTCACTTAGTATCAAGCAGCATTGCAGCATTCATCTCCACCTGTCACTGCCATTGTCGAGTTAGGTAAACCAAATACGTGTCTTCTTTCTTCTTCCTCACAATGGGTCATTGATTCTGGTGCTACAGATCATATGATAGGTAATTCTAGTCTTTTCTCCACTTTTCAGTCACACACATCTCCTTCTAATGTTACTTTAGCAAATGGTTCCACTTTTTCTGTGCTTGGGTCTGGTATTGTTAATCCAATTCCATTGATTTCGATGTCTTCTGTCTTGAGTCTACCACGATTTTCTTTTAATTTAATGTCTGTAAGTAAACTTACTCGTACCCTGAATTGTTGCATCTCATTTTTTCCTAATCATTGTCTTTTCAGGATCTTATGACGAAGAAGATTATTGGTAAAGGATATGAATTCGGTGGTCTCTACATTCTGGATACCCAGGTGCCTAGGCCCATTGCATGTTCCTAGTGTCGTAACTCCATTTGAAGCACATTGTCGGTTGGGACATCCTTCTTTGCCTCTGTTGAAGAAATTATGTCCTCAGTTTCATCATGTATCTTCCTTAGATTGTGAGTCGTGTCAGTTTGCCAAACATCATCGTTTGTCGTCAGTCCCTCGAGTCAATAAACGGGCTAGTTTTCCCTTTGAGATAGTCCATTCAGATGTTTGGGGTCCGTGTCCTGTTATGTCCACTACTGGATTTCGATATTTTGTTTCTTTTGTTGATGATTTTTCTCATGTGACTTGGCTTTACTTAATGAAAAATTGTTCTGAATTATTTTCCCATTTTAGTGCCTTTTGTGCTGAAATTAAAACACAGTTTAATGTTTCTGTGCATACATTACGGAGTGATAATGCCAAAGAATATTTTTTCGATTCCTTTTAGGCCTATATGATTCAAAATGGCATTCTTCATCAATCCTCTTGTGTTGACACACCATCTCAGAACGGTTTGGCTGAACAGAAAACTAGGCATCTTCTTGAGACAGCTAGGGCCCTCTTATTCCAAATGCACGTTCCTAAACAATTTTGGGCTGATGCTGTTTCCACAGCCTGTTTTTTGATTAATCGCATGCCTTCCTCTATTCTTAATGGTAAGATCCCTTACAATGTCTTTTTTCCTACTAAACCCTTGTTTCCTATTGCACCCCGGATATTTGGTAGTACTTGTTTTGCTCGTGATGTTCGTCCCCAGGTCACTAAATTAGATCCCAAGTCTTTAAAATGTGTTTTTCTAGGTTACTCTCGTCTACAAAAGGGGTATCGGTGCTACTGTCCTAGCCTTCACAAGTATCTTGTGTCCATTGATGTTACCTTTCTCAAACATCGTCCTTTTTCCCTACTGCTTCTACTCCTTCGAGTCAGGGGGAGAATGATGATCTGTTGGTTTATACTATCACCTCTCCGCCCCCCACTGTAGCTCCTTCCCCTGTTACCCCACCATCCCCACCACCTCTTATTCGCTATGTCTATTCCCGACGACGAGACCCATTTGCTCCATATCCCGCACCGGTTTCTTCTTCGCCATTGGATCCTGTGGCTAGTGATCTTGATTTTCCCATTGCCCTTCGCAAAGGTACGCGTCAGTGCACTTATCCTATTTCCTCGTTTGTTTCTTATGCTAACTTGTCTTCTTCCTCGTGTTCTTTTGTTGCTTCCCTTGATTCTATGTCTCTTCCCAAAACTGTCCATGATGCCTTGTCCCATCCCGGATGGCGTGATGCTATGATCGAAGAAATGAATACTTTAGATGCTAATGATACTTGGAATTTAGTGCCTTTACCTGCAGGAAAGAAAGTTATTGGCTGTAAATAGGTGTTTGCTGTCAAATTCAATTTCGATGGTTCCGTGGCTCGCCTTAAAGCCCGTCTTGTGGCTAAAGGCTATGCTCAGACTTATGGTGTGGATTATTCTGATACTTTCTCCCCCGTTGCTAAGTTGACCTCGGTTCGTTTATTTATTTCTCTGGCAACTACTAATGATTGGCCTTTACATCAGCTAGACATAAAAAATGCGTACTTACATGGTGATCTCTAGGAGGAAGTGTATATGGAGCAACCACCTAGATTTGTTGCTCAGGGGGAGTGTGGGCGAGTTTGTCATCTTCGTAAGTCCTTATATGGTTTGAAACAGAGTCCCCATGCTTGGTTTGGAAAATTTAGTCAAGCAGTGGAGAAGTTTGGAATGAATAAGAGTAATGACCACTCAGTTTTCTATAAGTATTCTACATCTGGCCTCATTCTCCTTGTTGTGTATGTGGATGATATTGTCATTACTGAAAGTGATACTGTGGAAATTTCATCTTTGAAGTCCTTTCTTCATAGCCAGTTTCACGTGAAAGATTTAGGAATGTTGAAGTATTTCTTGGGAATTGAGGTGACGAGAAGTAAGAAAGGCATTGTCCTATCCTAGAGGAAATATGTGCTTGACCTATTAATTGAAACTGGAAAGTTGGGGCTAAGCCGTGCAACGCTCCAATGCTTCCCAACCTATAACTCACGAAAGATAGAGACTTATTTGAAGATCCTGAAAAATACAAGAGACTAGTTGGAAAGTTGAACTATCTTACAGTGACACGTCCTGATATTGCATACTCTGTTAGTATTGTCAGTCAATTCATGTCCTCCCCAACAGTTCACCATTGGGCAGCGTTAGAACAGATCTTGTGTTACTTAAAGGGAGCTCTTGGATGAGGGTTACTACACAAGAATCATAGACATACTCACATCGAATGTTTTTCAGATGCAGATTGGGCAGGTTCCAAGATTGACCGTAGATCCACTACCGGATACTGTGTTTTTGTTGGAGGAAATTTGATTTCATAGAAGAGTAAGAAACAAAATGTTATGTCCCGATCCTAGTGCAGAATCAGAATATAGAGCTATGGCACAATCTGTATGTGAGATAATGTGGATATATCAACTTTTGATTGAGGTTGGTCTTAAAACTTCAATACCAGCAAAATTGTGGTATGATAACCAAGCGGCTCTTCATATTGCTTCCAATCCTGTGTTTCATGAACGGACTAAGCATATTGAAATTGACTGTCATTTTGTTCGTGAAAAGTTGCAGCAAAATTTGATCTCTACCGGATACGTGAAAACTGGAGAACAGTTAGGAGATATCTTCACAAAGGCTCTCAATGGGGCTCGAGTCGATTATATTTGCAACAAGCTGGGCCTGATTAATATCTATGCTCCAGCTTGAGAGGGAGTGTTACAGAATATACATAGGATTATTCTAGAATATACAGGCTATAGGGTTGACGGTATAGGCTCAATCATAGGGATTCTAATTATTATACTTTCCTAGTTTAGTCTCTTAATTTGTGTATAAATACACTTGTATATTTTGAATGTAATAATCTAGAGAATTATTTTTCTCTCTTGGTTTCATACATGTTCATCATCTCTATGAGATTGACGGGGGATATTTTACAGATTTTCTACAAACTCTTTAGAGAATTTTTCTTTTTATGTAGAAACAAAATTTTCTATATTGATATTTGCTTCTTATGTAGAAGTAAAACTTTCTATTCTGATATTGAACAAATGACTCCTATGAGTGATAATATGAGCTAAATTAGCATCGAATAAAATTTTGGAAATTTTTGATATCCTGCTTGATGTAGGATTGATTAACTAGTATTTAACACCCCTTCTCTTTGAAAAATATCCTACTCCCAAAGGGATATATATTTTGAAAGATTATCTCTAGTGGTGAGAAATGTCTCCATGTACTTCATTCGACTGATTTTTGTATAATTGGATCTTGAAGTGTCTCTAGATATATTAAGACATTATCTCTTTTGTGAAGAATTACCTGATGATTCATACATAAATCAATTTTGAACTTCAAGGTTAATAAACAAAAAGCGCAACGTCTTCTTGCTCAAATATTCATTTTGACCTAAAGCAATTGTCTAGGTAGTGAAACCATCGATTTCATCAATCAATTGGCTTCTACGATGATTAAGGATGGCAACAACATGTGATGCATGGTTCAAATAAAGTATCTTGATCTTCTATACAGTTGCTAACATTTATGGAATTAGGTTTTTCTGCTAAGAAGTGGTAGTCTTAACTTGAGGCTTTCCCTGCAATATTGTGAAAAGTTTGAAAATTCATAAGTAATTCAGTTTAGAGTTGATTGAGGTGAAATATATGCTAAATTGCACCTCTTTGTGTCTAATTTTAATTAAATATATTTTAACCATAAAATTTTATTTAGAAAAAGAATTATGGATTTTTACAATGAGAGGAGGTCAAGAATAGTTCTCTAGTAAACATGATCTACAGAGGGCTAGTTGCACAAGGTCATAAATTACTCGTTTAAAAGTCAAATTTAGTGAATCTTATGACTAAATTGAAGTACTTGGAATCTAGTTTTATTTAGACTTGATTCCAATTGAAGACCCCAAATGTTTTGAGAGTTATAGTACACTAAATGAGCTTACAGAAATTAAATAGAGAAGGAACTTTGTTGTTAAGGAAAATTTGAAGCTAAGTGAGAATTTAACTAAATTGAATGAAGCTTATTAATAATCATTGTGAAATGAATAATACTCTTTAACATTGGGAATTATTAACGAAATGAATGTTAAGTAAAATTGAATTGAACAAGACTAAATGATGGGCACCATGCTAGACCGAGTCTTAAAGATTCTTTACAAGTTCCAGATGGGCCAAACACAAGGTCGAGAGCTAAGAAGTTAAGTGTACAAAAAGGCTAATTGGGTGATTTTCGTACAGTTTCAACGTCGCTTCATAATCTAGGCATAAATCTCTCATCCGAGCTCCGATTGAGATGATTCAAGATGCTATGGAAAGCCAAGGAAACGTTCTACAACTTTCATGTTTTGCGTTTTCCAAGATTCGAGTGGCCTTAAGGTTGAAATCGGGTTTGAAATTATTGTACCTTCACTAATGATGTTTTTGGTTGCACGAGATTTTAACTTAATTAGTAGATTTCTTTTATTACTTTTAGTCGGTAGTTCAGGATGTTTTAGGCCTAAAGATGTTCAGCCCATATCTCTTATTTAATGTAGGCCTTATTCAGCCCTAGGGTTTCATAGAGTGTTTTAAAAAGAACTTGTAGCTGCATTTGGCAGCAGATGATTATTCAGTAAATTTTTGGAGAGTGTTTTCTCTACGGTTCTTTGAAGAACTATCTGAACTTATCGGGATTTCCTGTGGCGTTCACCAACGACTTATCAAACGGATTTCCACCATCGTTTGTGGCGTCTTCCTTATACCGAGATTCTTGTTTCGCACTAAACAACAGGTTGAGGTCATATATACCGAGGTTCTTGTTTGTCGTAAATAACGGGTCGAGGTTTTCCATTCGGATCTAATTGTAGAACAATCTTGGATTCTTATTCATTGTCGGGTCTCGTTATTTCTTGGCGGGGTTCGCATCACTAAAGGCTAATGAAGAAATTTCATTTTAAACTAATTTTAATTTTTTTTTATTTTGACAGTTACGTACATATAGTATCCTTTTATTTCTATAATTACAATCTAATTTATGTTAACTAAAATTATAAAAGTAGAAAATTATTTCTTATTTTTTTATTCAAAAGTCAACATTTTAGTACTTTTTATGAAACAAATTTCACATTTGAAAATTAACTTTTGACCATATTATCAAAGTTTCACATGGTTGAAATGAACAAGAGTAAAGGCTAATGACGTAATATGAATGTCTTTTTAAAGCCCCTTTTTGTTTTTTGCAAGAGTAACATATCGTATCATTGTTGAAATGAGTAGTTGGTTACTGACATGACCTATTTATTACAGGGGGAAGAGCAGGATTCAGTCTCCTTACAAGTAAGAAGAAGAGAGTTGATGTAACATTAGAAAAGAAAAGAGAAAAAAAGAAAGAAAGAAAGAAATACTATTTTGCAAATGTCAAAAACTTGAAGAAATGTGCCAAAATCATTGTAAACGTTAAATAACAGTCACATGAGATAGTCTCTCTTTCATAAAAGCCTGCGAGGTGAAGTTTCGACAATGGTCTCCAACGCAGGCATCCAAGATCTCTGTCTCGAGTACCTCTCGATTGGCTCTGGATTGCCTTGATCCGGAGTATCCAATGTCTTGGCTTCAGAAGGGAAAATACAAAAATCACCAAGGACCGGAAAAATCTTTGTGAAATTCAGAGTTCCATGCTTCAATGCTTTAGAAGCCCTGTGCGTGAGAGAGTTCAGCTCCTCATTTGTTAGCACAGAGTAGAGCATTTCCATTGGAAGAAGAAAGTAGACATGGCGACGCTCCAGCTCTTCGTCGGCTGAAAGTCCTGGAATCCGGTTGCTGACTTCAAGATGGCAAGAGTCACAGACAAACTGACCAGGGTTCTCAAGCATGAGCTCTGCTGCTTTCACTGGCCTTGTGTAGATTTCCAATCTTCCGTCACAGAATATGACCTTCACTACACCACTGGAGATTATAGGAGCACAAGATGCTGCATTACCCATGAAAGCTAGCTAGCCAGAGATATAGAGAAGCTGGGGGAAATGGGTGTCTATTCTCTACAATGTTAATTGTGGGCAAATGAGAACCTGGGGTTGATATGGGTGCCAATTAAGACGGAAGAATAAATTTATTAATCCAAGATGGTAGTTGTGAGAGAGAGACAGAGACATGAGCACTTTGTCACTGTTTATTTAATTTAATGATTCGTTTTTTTTTTTTTTTGGGCGGTTACAGTTTAGCACAAATAGAGACGTTGTTATCTGTTATTTATGAATTTGAATTCAGAGAGTTTTTTTTTTTTTTTGGTTGAAAAATCATTATTAGAGAGAGAGAATTGATGGCCTAATGTTATAAATGATATTCTTTTATGCTTAGGAAATGAGTAATGTTAGTAATTAAATCGAGTTGATTTGATGATATAATTTATCATAATTTTTTTTAAAATTTAAATTAAAAAATAAAACACATTAATTAGTTAAAAAAAAAATTATTGATACATCATTCAGTAAACTAAACTAATATAGCAAGTATTTTCTTTAGAAAAATGTGATATATAATGAATTCTTTTAATAAATTTTCTCACTTTCAAATATAAATAAGTAATTTCAGATGCATAAATCTCACAAGTTATTCTGCATAAGATAAAAATATTTATTATGTATAATACTAATATTTTGGAAAAATATATTTAGCGAGTTTTCCTTTCATTTGTTTGGTGCATAAAGTAGGGTGAGCACAGAAGGATGCATGTGTGTCACTTTGTCAGCCACAATGCATGAAAGTTTTGTGTCCCTAACAGAGAATAACATGGAACTAGTAGTGTCTTGGTCAGTTGGGCTAATGAAATATCGAGATCATTATAGAATCCAATCTTATGTTCCATGGACGACTTTTGCTTGTGCTAGCTCTAAGATGAATTGCATGGAAAACCAATGCTTACATTGGTCACCTTAGCACATTCCTTCCCAATTATTTATTAAGGTGAGCACATGCTGAGGCATGGAGCAAGTATTAGGCAATGTAGCAGAGCTCACTTAAGGACACCACCAAACTAATCATAGGACATGGTAACAAGCAATTTCTTTTTTATTATTCTATATAACTGGTCACCTAACTCTATATATATATATATATATATATAGAGAGAGAGAGAGAGAGAGAGAGAGAGAGTATGAAAATTGAAACAAGAGGTATATATGTTTCATAAGATAAGGTGTGGAAAAGAATACCTGTACAGACAATATTGGCAATGTCGTATCTTTGCTAGGTTATGGGGCCAGTCTCTTTTATATGCTAGCTTGCAAAATATTCCACACTCCATATACATATATTATAAAACAAATGATCTGGTGTATACAGCTAGTCTTAATTTGGATGCAAGTTAATGATTCATTAATATGTTGGAAAATCTCTGGTTGATTAGCAAATAGGATCCCAATCAACAAAATTAAAATCTTTCAGCTTTTTCAGATACATTGTCGGCAGGATTGGATTATATACGAAACCCAATTTTCTGAGAATTTAGAGCTTTCTTGATTTGATAGTTCAGCAAAACGATTGCAATTTGCATCATATCAAACCAGAATATAATCAGCTTGTTTAATTGTCCTATTGTTTAGAGAAGGTGGAACGTTAATGAGTTGGAATATAGTTATTCCTATTGTTGTAATGTTGTGTTGGTAAACTTAATTTGTTATTAATATTTCATCATAAATTTAAAAATTATATATATATATATAAACTTAATATTAATGGATAATAGACTAAATTTATTGATATAAAAGTGTTTACAAATTAGACACAAAGTTAATTAAAGAAAAATATTTCCAGAAAAATAAAATAAAAAGTAACACTTTAGTTTATACAGAAAATCTCAAAAAATAAAAGTGAAATTAAAAATAAAAATCCCATTATAGGGTGGTAAATTTAATATTAAGATAACAATAAAGTGTAAAAAAATTAAAACTTCGTGAGAGGAAAAATATAAATTAAAAAAGTATATTTGAAATATTTTGAAAATATTAAATTTAAAAAACTAAGGTGATGCATGAAGTTGATTATTGACAGAATCATATCTTTCCCAAATTATGGGTTGCATAAAATCAGAGAGTTTTTTTATTTTAGGCATCTGTTATCATAGAATATTTTCATTATTTGTAAACTTTCATACTTAGTTCCATTGTACACCTATATATTTTGTAAAAGTAGAATACAGAAAATATACACATATTATTCAATTCCTTAATTTTAACATGGTATCAGAGCCTCCTTCCCTCTAATATTCTTTTACTTTTTTCTGCTTTCTGCCACGCCGCCCTTGGTATATCAGCCGCCCCCTCACGTTTTGCGTCTCACCTTTGCGCAACCGCAGCAACTTTTCTTCTCTTTTTTCTTCTTCTCTTCTTTCTTTTCTCTTTCTTTCCTTCCCAACCGCCTTTGTTGACTTTATTTCCTTTGCTACTGTTTTTTTCCTTCCTTTTTGTTCCTTCTGCACCATTCTTCTTTCTTTGCTTCTCTGCTTCATGCGCCACTCAAGCATAGCCATGGCCGTCCGACCTGGTGGGTGCCCAAAATCTTCATTCAAGTGCACGGCTTGCGACAAAAAAGGACACACTCGAGATCGTTGTTGGACCATCGTAGGTTACCCTCTCGGTTGCAACCCGAGATCCACGAACCAGCCCTCCATTCTCGGTCACCCATCCAGCGTCAACCAGATCGCTGTGGCTCCATCATCCTCGAGTCTAGTACCCAACTTGTCACTAGAGTTATACCAGAAATTTCTCATCATGCTCGCGCCATCCCCATCTCCGATCGAGTCATCCTCAGTTAACTTCATTGGTAATCTCTTCTCCCCTCAACTTAATTTTCCTTTCAATTGGCGCCTCTATTGGGTGGTAGACAGTGGCGCGAGCCACCATATCTGCCATCACAAGGATGCTTTCACCGATCTACAACCCTTCGCAACTCCCCATTCCATTCAGCTTCTCACGGGTCAGGATATCCCCGCCAAGGGTCTTGGCACTTGTATTCTCTCCTTGTCTCTTACTCTCACTCAAGTATATTTTGTTCCTCTTTTAACCTTTAATTTATTATCTGTTTCCCAAATTCCCTTCAAAATTCTTACACTATTATTTTTTTTTCTCATAATTGCTTCTTTCAGGGCCCACAATCGATGAAGCTGATTGAAGCGGGTGATCTATGCAATGGGTTTTATGTGTACCGTCCCAAACCCCCTATGGTTTTTGCTGCTCAATCCACTGCTAATAAGACTCTATGGCATCAACGTCTAGGTCATCCCTCAGTTTTACTATCCTAATTGTTTTAGACTCCCCTCATATTCGTTCTGATTGTGATGTTTGTGCTCGTTCAAAGCACACAAGATTACCATTTCTCAAATTTGCTAATAAAAATGTTTCTGCTTTTAATCAGATTTTTTGTGATATTTGGGGTGGCTATCATACTCCTTCCTTATGTGGAGCCCATTATTTTCTTACAATAACGGATGATTTCTCCCGCACTACTTAGATCTATTTAATGCGTTTCAAATCTGAAACTTACACTCATTTAACGCATTTACTATTTGGATCTATTTAATGCGTTTCAAATCTGAAACTTACACTCATTTAACGCATTTTTTTGCTCTTGTCAAAAATCAGTTTAACACCACTGTTAAAATCATTAGAACTAATAATGGCCAAGAATTTCTCTCTCATCCATTTCAAACATATCTCCTTGACCATGGTATTATTCATGAATGTACTTATGTTGACACTCCTCAACAAAATGGCATTGCGGAGCGTAAACACCGGCACCTTCTTAATGTTGTCCACAATCTCCGTTTTCAAGCTCACTTACCCCTTCTTTTTTTAGGTGATTGTGTTCTCACTGCTGCATACCTCATCAATCGCACTCCTAATCGTATTCTTCAAAATAAATCACCCTTTGAGGTTCTTTTCAACAAAACACCCTACTCTGATCATCTTCGTGTTTTTGGGTGCCTCTGTTATGCACAAACTCTTTGTGCTCACCATGATAAATTTTCCCCCCGTGCCACTAAATGTGTCTTTCTTGGGTATCCCGGCACCAAGGGATTTTTTATTTTAGGCATCTGTTATCATAGAATATTTTCATTATTTGTAAACGTCCATACTTAGTTCCATTGTACACCTATATATTTTGTAAAAGCAGAATACAGAAAATATACACAATCCATTTTCTATTCTCGTGATGTCACCTTCCATGAACACCAATTCCCTTTTCAAGAGATTCCAACCACCTCTTCATCTCCTTCTCCATCTTCAATTATTGTTCTTCCCATTCGTGAACCCATTTTACACCCTTCCCAAGACTCTCCTGACACCCCCATCTTCCCCACCTTCACCCCCTTCCTCCCCTTCACCCCCTTCCCCATATTCCCCTCCACTCGTCTCTCGTCCTCATCGCCACACTATGTGGCCTGCCTAACTCTAGGACTACATATGCCCCACCTTCTATATTGTGCCCACGGCGTCTTCACCTGTTACAACGGCTTCAGGTACTGCTCATCCCTTATCTGTCTTTCTTTCATATTCTCATTTTTCTCCCTCACATCTTACTTATTTAAATGCTCTCACCTCTTTATTGATCTTTCCTGCTATTCTGATGCTATCCGACACACTCATTGGCCAAGGCAATTTCCACTGAGCTCCGCACCCTCGAAGATAACTCCACTTGGACTCTTGAGCCACTTCCCCCTGGTAAGAAAACCATTGGCTGTAAATGGGTTTTCAAAACCAAACTCAAAGCTGACGGACCCATTGAGAGGTACAAAGCTCGATTGGTTGCCAAGGGCTACACTCAAGTTGAAAGTCTTGATTATCATGATACTTTTGCTCCAGTTGCCAAAATGACCACTATCCCGCTGCTTATTGGCAATCGCTGCAACAACCAATTGGATCATTCATCAGCTCGACGTCAACAATGCTTTCTTACACGATGATCTTGATAAAGAGGTCTACATGAACCCACCTCTCGGCTATTGCCCTTAAGGGGAGACCCATGTTTGTCTCCTCCGAAAGTCCCTCTATGGTCTCAAGTAAGCCTTCCGCAACTGGTTTTTCAAACTAACTACTGTAATTCTTGATGCAGGTTTTTGCCAATCTCAGGTCAATCACTCATGGTTCACTCTTGTCACTCCCACCAGCATCACTATTGTTCTTGTATATGTTGACGACATCTTAGTTGCAGGCAATACGCTATACCAAATTCAATTTTTCAAGCATCTTCTCTCCACTCATTTCAAAACAAAGGATCTTGGCTCTCTCAAGTTCTTTCTTGGCCTCAAAGTTGCACGTTCTTCTATAGGCATTTTCTTGAATCAATGGAAATATGCTGTAGATATCCTTTTTAATAGTGGTCAACTTGGTGCCCGACCCGCCTCCTTTCTGATGGAACAACATTTGAAGCTTTCCAATGAAGATGGCTCCTTACTTCCTGATCCTAGCATTTATCATCGTCTGGTTGGTCGTCTCATTTATTTGACTATCACTCGACCTGACATTGTTTATGCCATCAACATTCCCAGTCAGTTCATGCATGCTCCTCGTGTTCTCATATGACTGCTGCCACGCGTGTTCTCCGTTACATAAAAGGGAGTCCTGGCCAAGGCATTTTTTTCTTTTCCTCCAGCACCGCACAAGTTACGGCTTATACTGATTCTGATTGAGCCAGTTGTCCCACCACACGCCGTTCTACCACAGGTTACTTCATCCAACTTGGTACCAGTCCGATCTCGTGGCGTACAAAAAAACAGACAACCGTTGCCCGTTCTTCTGCTGAAACTGAATACCAAGCCGTGGCTGTCACCACTTGTGAATTCACTTGGCTTAAGCAACTTCTCAATGATCTTGGCATCTCTCATCCCGAGCCTTTCACCCTCTACTGTGACAATCAGTCTGCACTTCACATTGCCCACAATCTAGTGTTCCATGAACGTACTAAACACATTGAGATTGATTGTCACATCATTCGTGATAAAATTCACTCCGGTCTCCTCAAAGCAGTTCACACTTCTTCACATGTGCAAATTGCAGATATCTTCACCAAGGCTTTAAGCCCTAAACTTTTTCATCATTTCTCACGCAAGTTGGGTATTACGGATCTCCGTGCACCAACTTGAGGGGGAGTATTGACAAAATCATATCTTCCCCAAATTATGGGTTGCATAAAATCAAGGATTTTTTATTTTAGCCATCTGTTATCATAGAATATTTTCATTATTTGTAAACTTCCATAATTAGTTCCATTGTACACCTATACATTTTGTAAAATCAGAATACAGAAAATATACACAAATATTATTCAATTCCTTAATTTTAACATTGATAGCCTTGGAATTATCCAGTCCAGGAGATCCATTTCTCAATCAATATTATTTGACATTTGAATAGACTTGCAATATATGAACTTGTGATTTACTAATTCAATCCTTAAGAGAGGGTTTTCCTTTTCTTCTGTTAATCTTATACAATTATTATTTTATAAGATCACATACGTCATTGATTTTTAAATTCTGAAAAATTGAATAACTATTCAACTACTATAAAAAATTAAAGTCCAACCCAAAGATGGGAAGAAGAAATAAATTATACTTCTCCTACTAGGAGAATGAAAGTAGAAATCATCACGTCCCTTTGGGAGAAATCATGAGTTACCAATCAAGCTTGCCCTAATTGGTCTTGAGAGAGATTTAACCTACTAAGATTATAGGTTAATTATATTGCAACGTCACATCCCAAAACTCATTCTATGTGAATTTAGGAATGCAACCAGCCACAATGCCTTTGATTTGACTCATCAGTAACACCATACAAGATTCATCAATAATGCAAAGAATTTTTTTTTATTAGAGTTCAATTATCTAGGGGATTCCCAAAAATACATTCCCCAATACAATGTTACCTGTCCACAAGATTACAACTTTTAACAAACAACAGCTAACACTAGTGATAATCCTATCCAAAAGTTTATTATCTCCCCATGCCAAGCTCCATCAAAGTGATCTCCATACTGGACTCATCTAGTCTTCATCTATAAAAAAAAAAAAAATGTTTTAAGTTGACGTTAGCTAACTTAAGTTCAGTGAATAATTATAGTACTTTATCATAGTTTTCAACTAATGAAGTTTTACAGTTGAAAGGGAGGTTTTACAAATCTTCATCGATTTAAAGCTTTACGATTAATCAATAAGATATGTGACTAATATAACAAGTTAAAAATCATCCATTAATCAAGTTTATATAGAACGATCAAGTAAAATTTAGAAATCAATTATAAAACAAGATAGTGATCTACACATTACTTGTAAAGACCCAAAAAATTGCCAAGGGGTAATTTAGTAATTTTTTAGTTTGGATCAATGTTACATAAGTAATTAACTAGAGATTTGTCTGAATGATTGTGAAATCTATTAATAAACCAACGGTGTGATATTGTAAGGCTAGAATAAGGTTTTGACAATTTATTCAGAACTGATGTGAGCCACAAGGCTACAAAGTCATATATGGGACATAGATAAACATGAATATTTTAATAAGATAAATTTGGAGAAACAGAAGACATATTTGGAATCAACACGTTAAAATTATTTGGGGTGCCAATTTTGATGTGATTCTGAGATAGTTTATTTTTTGGTGTGTGTGTGCACATGTTTGGCCAAATGGCCATGTGGCGCATTGGTGTGTGTGTGTAAAGCTTCTAGAAGAAGCCTTGCAGACATTTTCCTAGAGAGACATGGCAGCTTGTGATTGGTTAGTAGGGTATCCAATGCTAGAAGGGATTTTGTGTGTGCAAGTGAATGACAAAGGAACACAAGGATGTGGGTACATGTGATTGATGGGACAATAGAGAAAAGCCAATGTTAGTTCCCCCCCTAAAATCAAGACTTTCTCTCTATTTATTTCTCATTTTTGAATCTCAATCTCTCTCTGTCTGTAGCAGATGGTGCGTATGTGTGTTATACACATGGTATGTATGTGTATGTTCTGTGAATAACTATGTGAAGGCTGTGAGATAGCCATGAAAAGGAAGAGTGAGAGTGTGTGAACTGTAAGGTGAGAGTGTGCCTGTATGTGAGACAGTGTATGTGTATATTGGTGTGTGTTTGTATATGTGTGGAAAACACATTGTGAACTCGAGGACCCCAAGAACAAAGGAAAAAAAAAAAAAAAGAAGAAGGCAAAGACAGAAGATACGGTTGGACAGTGGGCTAAAGGAAAGATCCTATGCGTGGCAACCATGAAAGCTCAAACCAAGCTTTCTCTCTCTACTCTCTCACTCTTTCTCTCTTTACTGAACATGTATGGGCTTCTAGACCTTACATTTAGTCTCGTTGCTTGATTTATGCATGGTATTGATGTTCTGGGTGAATGAATGTGTGCGGATGAATATTTATGTGATTGTGTGTACGAGTGTGTGTTGGTGTGTGTTTTATAGAAGAGATCCCCTTTTGGGTCTCCACACGAAAAGAAGAGGTTTTGAGTCTTGGGAAGGTTAGCTTAAGGTTCCAAAAATCAAAAGGAAGAGAAATAAATCAAAGTAGTTGATCGGAATAGGAAGGAAACATAGTAGATGGGGGCTACTGAAAAATCGAACCAGTTGGGTTCGATTTCATTTGGGGGGATTTCGATGAATAAAAATGATCCTAAAGTGGTTGAAAACTTGCTTAAAATGATTTACGATAAAAAAAAAAAAAAAAACATTAAAAACATTGTGAGAAAAGCTAAGAAAAGACATTAAAAAATTAGGTTTCCGACGAGCTCTGCTAGAGAATGTGACTAGCAACCCGTCGGTGGTGGTTAACCACTAACGTTGACTATTCAATGGTCAAACTGAGTCAATAGGTCGGTTGATTGGGTATTTGGGTTGGACTTTGGGTCATTGCCCGGGTCAACGGGTTAGTGGGCCTTAAGGATTGTTTGGTTACACGGATAAGGAAAAATTATTTTTTTTGTGAAGGTTCCGAGTTAAACGAGTTCAAGAAGGAACTGGTTCACTATTGAACTAATTTTTGGAAGAAAAATTACCAAAATGCCATTCCTTAAATAAATTGAGATTTAAATGGAAATTAAAATTAGAAAGGGGCATTCGTAAGGTTTTTAGGCATTCCAGACTCAGTGACAGGGTCTGTTTGGATATTCGGGAACCTGAGGTGTTCTCATATAAATATGTGAAATGATAAAAATACCCCTAATGATAATTTAAGTAATTCAAAGGCTAATTAAAATTCAAAAAGGGTTAGTCCAAGGTTTTTGGATGCTTGAAATTCAAATATACTATCAGACTGGACAAAATAGGACTTGGTGATGGCTCACCTAAATTGGTCAAATGATGATTATACCCCTAGAGTGAGATTGAGTAATTAAAGGCCTAATTAAATTCTAAAAGAGACTTTTTCAAGGTTTTTGGACATAAGAAATTCAAATATGATATTAGATTGACCAAATTGGGACACAAAGTTGGTCCCACATGAATAAGTAAAATTATCATAATGCCCCTAGGCGTGGAACAAATATTTAAAACAATTAATAAAATACAAGAAAGGTATCCTTAGCGTTTTTGAAAATTTTGGATCCAATTTCAAGGTCGGTTTCATGAAACAGTGTCTCGATAGATATGAAACTTGTTTGGTAAAAATTAAAAAAAAAATTCCTTTATGGTTTTAAAAGACATCTAAATAACTTAGAAACATTGCAATAGGGCCTCTTTAGGGTTTGAGGTCCAAGATCACATTTTTTATACTCAATTAGGAAAATGGGCACTTAATGTATAGGCTAATTTATAATTAGCCTTAAAGAACTTTAGGACTTGACAAGATACCTTAGTATTAAGAGTGGAGGTGGTCTTGGTAGTGAAACTGTAAGCGTGTAAGGTAATCGATGCACATTATGAAAGAAACAAGTAGTGTCTCCTTATAGTCGAGTGGTGACTAGGGTTAGGATTATATCCTAATTAGTTGGCATTGCATACTTGTCATTTGTTTCTTATGATATGACTGTCATTATTCTTCTGATGCCTTACCATTACTTGATCCTTATCATGTGACTATTATTACTATTCTGATGCTTGACTGTTGTGTGATATTTATGGTGTGATTGTTATTATCATTATAGTAATTTACTACATTTATATGTCTGTCATTGATACATATATAGACACTTTATCATTTACCTGATTCTTGTATATAAAGACATTTAACATTGTGCTTAATGACAGTTGATGTGGATTGTGGTGTGAGCCTGTGTGGCCACCTAATATTATAAGCCAGTGTCGCATTGTTAAACACCCATTGAGTATTGCAGGCTTGTGAAACATTGGTATTATTAATGAACATGTGAATATTAACTCCTTGGGACAGATTGAACAAGAAGTGGTGCGAGGTTATCCAGCTTGTGATACCTTGGTTGGGAATTAAATGAAATTAATTAAATTGCAGAATAGCAAGAGTGTGTGTTATAAAGAGATTTCGTTATTACTAGGTGGATCTATTAGTGATAAGGATGGTGTCTCCCTTTGGTTTCGGATGGTAACCCCGCGCAGATGGCAACGCATTGCCAACAAGTTAGTAGCGCATGAAGCATCAGGCCTTTCGGGGGGTTGGTAGAAAAACTAAGTTTTCGGCGTGTCAGGATCTGACATGAGAGGAATGGAAAAGAAACTCAAACTATGGTTACATGTTATACTCTTAAGCTTAATTACGAACTATGTAATGTTTGCTCATAGTTATTGTAACTATTGTTGGTTGTATTGCTACTGGATATTGTCCTTATTGCTTTGAACAGGAAATGGAGGTGCTTCATAAAGTTTATATATATTGACATGTTTCATGGTTGAATGTATATTGAATGCCCTTATTACTATTGTTATAGCACGCAATGTGGTGTCTTATTCTTCTGATTATGTATCTACACTTGTGATTTAGTAGATGATATTGAGGTGTTCTTGTGATTTCTTACTAGACATTAGGGATTGTCTTCTTAGGAATTGCATCAGTTTTTGTACACAGCTTGCTTGTGTGTTTTGGGAAACCTTATTGTCTATTATAGCTCAGCCCCTACTATTCATGGGAATGACAAGTGTTGGATTGATGAATGATAGTTGCTGAAGCAATACACGATGGACAGAGAGCAGTGCACTGATTAGTTTTCCATTGACGTACCTTATTCATTGTATTTGTAAAGCGTGCATGTGCCCTTCTTTAAAAAATTTATATGTTATGCACATTGGACTGCTAGAGTTAGCTCTGGACATTGCCTTAGTATACACTGTTGATGAATGTTTTGGTATAGTTACATTTGATAGTAGTCAATTTCATTTAATCTCGTTACAGGACTTGAACAAAGGTAAACATGTGAACGAATCAGAAGCAATTAAAGGGAAATTATTAAAGGGATCAATTAAAAAAAATGACTGTATTTTATACACTTGACTAGGATAATTAGTCTATATTACCTTCCTTTTTGGGTTCCAATGACCCTGTGGTCTAGCCTTGCGAGTTAGGGTCATGACATTACTGTAGTATAAATCCATCCACAGGACGTTCACCAAATGGTTGGTTCATACAACTTAGTGCTACATAAACAATTCACACAACTGGTGTTGCATGATCGATCCACACAGCTTTTGTGATGTGATTAGTACACCAGGATAAATGTCGGGTGATCATTTCACGTGGTTGTGCCTAGGTGATGGGTTCACGTGGAACTGGTCGACGTAGTATCCACGTTATCGATCTGCTTTTGTTGAGTGATAACACATACGATCAGTTACTCATTAAGGGCATAGAGTAAATATATTAAAGATATTTGAAATCATGCTACGACCTTGTTAAAATAGGATACGATCAAGTAAAAATAGGAAATCATCCTCATGCTTCACATTAAAATAGGATTCAAGAATAATTTGTTCATGCTTGGTAAATTCCATAAAATAGGCGATAATTCAATGAATAAAGTAGGCATGCTTTTTAGTTAAACTAGGAGATGTAAAACTTGACAATGTGATCAAAAAAAATCGTAGTACAATTAGAAAAACATAGTTTTGAAATGCAAAGTATAAATTTCGCACTTCAAAGTATCATATTACTCATTTGTAGTCCTTAACCAAGTATTTTTAGTTGCCTTATCTCATAGTTCTTTCCTTTCGATGTTTTTATAAGAGGAATTGATAGCATTTAATGCCTATTTAATCATGATTGTCCTTAAAACATTACTTAGGCAATTTGTTTAGCCTAAACAGACCTTATAATCAGGCTCAAAAGCCTTGAAAACCATCGGAATGTTCCCTTCCTATTTTTCTATACACTTATGACTGCTCATTTTACCATTAAGAACATTTTTAGAATTATCAATTTTGCATATCTATATTTTTGATATCTTATCTGTCCAAACGGACTTCGTAATCGGGTCCGGAAGGCCCAAAAATCTTAAGGTTGGACCCTTGGTTATCATCTTAGGTCAATTGATAGTTGAACTGTGTCCTTAGTACACAATTAGCATTGTTTTATTTATTTTCTCATGCATTTCAAAGTCTTATTTAACGAAATGGATCACATCATTGAGTCTGGAATGTCAAAAAAAATTAAAATAATATTTTGTTTGGCCAATTAAATTGATAAAAATATTAAATTAAAATTTTTCTTACAAAAGTCGACTAAAATGTTATTTCTACAAATTAGTCTACAAATCTATCATTATTAAAAGTCCACTGATTGGGAATTTCTTTTGAAATCCCCCATTGATTCATAATTAAGGGTCACATTTTTGGTATTAAAATTAGATTCTCTACAAATTGGGAATTAAATGTTCATTATTTTGGCATTAAGTTCAAAAGGTCCACTAATTGGTAATTATTAAACCCTTTATTCTTGGAAATACTTAATCCAGGGTTATTAAATTGGGAATAGGAAAAACCAAATTCCTATTTAATTCCAATTTGATTTGTAATACCCTTAGGTCCATAACCAAATAGCCCCAATCTAGATTTTAAAAAATTTTAAAATAAACCAAAATATTGTTATTTGGTCTAACCTGATTTGTGTCACACCTCGAGCCCCAAAGACCCAAAGATGACTCCAAGGGAGAAGCCACCATTCTCTCCTAGTGGGGCAATTTAAAGCACACTAATAAAATCAAATTTAATTTTATAAAATTTATAAGATTAATTGTTACTAAATAATTAAAAAGAAAAAAAAAAGTTTGCTCAAAACATTAACAAAAATAAAAACTAATAAGTTGGATCCAAAAGCAAGATTCTTTCGCTATAATTAGAAAAGTTGCTATTGTTGCACATGTTTTACATGGGGTTCACCTTCTTTGGATGTATTATGTAAATTTTTTACTATTATTTATGAAAAAAATATTTTCATATGACATTAATATTACTTCTATAAAAAAAAAATTAATCCTAGTTCTTAATTCTCATACAAAAAGTTTAATTTAACTATTTCCGCTAAGTTTTGTCCTATTCAACAAAAATACATCTCTTTATTCATTTTGATGTTTTTTTCTCTCTTTTATTTTAAATCTTTTAATGCCTCTTATACTAATCATATAAATAACTTGGGAGTTCATATTTAAATAAGTTGTAGGGCATAAATTAGTTGTAATTGTTTAACTAGGATCTATATATCTACCAAGGACCTTTGAGAGTATTCTTGCTCTATTTGTTTAGTTAATTCCAATCAGCCTTAAGACATTTTTCTCTATCACTCTCTATATAAAAGTGTGTATATATATGTGTGTGTGTGTGTGTATTTATTACTGACAAAAAAAATATTTTTCTCTATCTCTCTCTATATAAAAGTGTATATATATATATATATGTGTGTGTGTGTGTGTGTATTTATTACTGACAAAAAAAATATTAAAAGGAAAGCAAGACTAAGAACTCTTGTTTGATATTGTGTCCTTCAATTGAGATTTATATCTTCTTCTTCCTCATTCGAATGCCAAATATAACAATTTAACCTTTAACAAGGATTTTTTAGTAAATTCATTAATAGTACCTTGAAGAAAAAAAGAAATATTAATTCTTGTCAGAATCTTAAATATATTAAATAAATAAAATTAAAGAAAAGATGTCAAAATTTAGTGTTGAAATTTTAAATAATGATATAATTTGCATATGGTTTGATAGTATAGCAAGAGTAAGCAATTGACATAGAACTTGAAAAATGAAGCAATGTCACTACTAACTCTTTTTTCGTACTAAACGACAAAGTCGTCAAAAAACTTTTATTAAAAAAGACTATGTAATTAAATTATTTAATTTTTTAATAGGTCTCTCAATGCGGCTAAATTCTCGATCATGAGTGGGTCATCAAGTACATCAATTAAAATTAGTAAGATAATAGTAAGGTTTGAGTTTAGAACTTTTACTTACTTTGTACAATGCATGTTAAACCACTAACTTTCTAAAAAGTTTAAACTAATAAAAATAAAATAACTTAATTATTTAATACTTTAACTATTTACTTTTTATTTTGTCTATCCACCAATATGACTAATTAAAAAATCTATAAAAACAACCCAAGTGCGAGCAAGTTTAAAAAAAAAATTATTCAATGGGAAAAGCTTAAAAGAATTTTAAGAACTTCTAAAATTTTGCATTGACCCTAATCTTTTAGAAAATTTGAGTGGGGGCACCTGCCCCCATTGCCCCCACCGTGCCTCCACTACTGGGTGACTCCTGTCCCAAGAGTTTATCAAGTTAAAGCTAAATACATCACGTAATTGAGATTGTATTCACATGGAAGTAGACTTTAAGAGGTTCATTTGCCTACAAGAAGCACTAAATTTGGCTTTGAAATGAATTAAATATCACTCCTCAAAGATAGCCTTTGCTTAAATCATTTTTTTCAGAAAATCAAATTTGACCTATTTTTACTTAAAGCCTCTTAAATAATTTTCTAAGAGTTTGAAGCTGAAATCAATTTTAAATGAAACAAGACTCGAAAATGATCGATTTAAACTCAAATTTCACCAAAATCAGATTTAAAATAAATTTATTACAATTTTTTGAAGTTGATAATTTTCTCACCACAAGAACCATCATTTACACCGGAAACCTCAATTTCAACCACCACCAGAGCCAACAACTCCTCCATCGGCTGACCCTTTCTCCCTCACATCTGACACAAATTCCCACCACCGACCTGACAACCAATGCAAAACCCCTCCGTGTCCACCTTTTCTGTAGGTTCCTTCACCTCTGCCACCACAATCGGCTGCACTAGCATCGTAGATGAGTCCACGTCCATCCTCTAAAACACAATCACAGGCATAAACCTCGGATCTGACCTCTCTTTATTTTTATTTCAATTCTTATTCGTTAATCAGAGTTGAAATTATACAAGATCTATCGAAGTCATCTAAGAGAATCTTAGATCACTCAACAAGTAAGGAAGATAGACTAAGCCAGTTTTAGATATGACAAAATGAAGAAGGGGTAGTTGATTGGTGGTGGCGAGGTGGTTGTTGTTGGTGGTGCATGGCCTTGGGTGGGCGGCGCGTGGCAGAGGAGAGGAGTTGAGATCGGGAGGTGAGTTGCATGGGTTTGAAAATTGTGAATGTGGATCGGGTAAAGGGATAAATTATGTATAGGAATATTTTTGTTATTTTGAAAAACAAATAAGGGACAATTCACTAAAATTGACCAAAGATCAAGAAAATGAAAAATATAACCAACTTTTCTCTTTCTCAAAAGTAAAAAATGCTTTAATTTTATAATAATTTAATATTTTATGGAAGGACCTAAGCCTAATTAACTCTTTTTTAATGAATATATTCTTTTATTTTTTTGGCTTATTTTTTGTAAGAAAAATTACACTTAAAGTATACTCCCGCCCCTCGAAAAATTATCAAAGGTCATTTTGGTAGTTTTCCAATCCAAATCAAAGGCAAATAATAAATTAAAAGAAAATGACTTAAATAAATTATGAAAATGATTTTTTAGTGAATAATATGACATCATTAGTATAAGAGATAATTCAAGAAATTTATTTAGATTGGTGTGGGTTACGAGACCATACAATCAAATCTAGAACATAGATAAATGTGAAAATTTTATCATTAAAATTTAGAAAGACAGGACATATTGGAATTCCACATGTCTAAATTAGTTAGCATGTCAATTTTGGTACAATTCTGATATAATTAAATTCTGGTGCTCATACGCGCGTGTTGCAGACTGGCCATGTGGTGCTCGTTTAACATGCAAAGCTTCTTAACGAAGCTTTATACAAATTTCTAGACAATGCCTTGTGGCATTGTGTTATTAGACTTCTACAAGTATATTTGGTCGGGTTGGGTTACCACTTATCATTGGACATCTCATTTTAGTTACATTAATTTTATTTCTCAACATTCAATATAAAGCATAGCTATCCTATGGAGTTTTCCCTTTAATGAGTGTTACTCTTTAATCAAACAACACAGAAGTTAATTGCATTTAATAGTCATGTAATTTTAATTTGACACGTGATATAAATTTTTTGAGAGAAGAAGGCTTAAGAGAACTGATGGGGGAGGTGGAGAAATGATGAATAGTTTATTGAGGGAAGAGAGATGAGTAGTCTTATCTTTGTCAAATCACTTTTGCACTACACACATAAGCTTTCATGCACCCTTATCACTTCTCTCCCTATGACACGTGTGTGGCCCAGGTTTGGCCATATCACATTCTTTGAGATTCTCTCCAAGCTTCTTGAGAAAGGTTTGCATTAATATCAAGGTGCCACATGGCCAGGTTGCCAAACTGCGCACCTTTGAAATTTGACTATTTCATAATTGCACCAAAATTGATAAGGTAGCTAATTGTACGGAATTTTCTTGCTCATTCCTTTATTCACCTTTTACCTAGGTTCATGGCACACCGTACACTCAACACACCCTTTAGTCTCCTTAAAAAATAAAATATAATCATTTTTGCAAACATAAACATGGATATATCCAAGGCCCAAGTCCCTCAACTATCTTTTCACCTCACAAAGAGATTTCAGAAGGGTCTCCCTTGTAGGTAGTGCTAATTTAAATAATTCAATAGCCATATTGAAATATTTTTTTGTCCATTAGTTGATGGTCTTAATATGAAGGAGCTTTACAAGAAAATCAAGTTTCAAAAACTTCTCATAACCTAGATATAACTATTGCCTTGCTTCCCTTAACAAGGGATTTAAAAATGTTTCCCTTAAGAAGAGGACCAAGGCTTGCAATCACACCCCCTGCATGTCTGCCAACATTTTTAGAAATCCATTGTAACCAAATCCAACATTTTCATCCAAGTCGTCGTCGTCTTCGTCTTCATCCTCACTCACCACTCGTACT
Source organism: Nyssa sinensis (assembly GCA_008638375.1). Classification (NCBI taxonomy): domain Eukaryota; kingdom Viridiplantae; phylum Streptophyta; class Magnoliopsida; order Cornales; family Nyssaceae; genus Nyssa; species Nyssa sinensis. Next base: position 25,580,769 of record CM018036.1, read on the forward strand.
TCACGTTGTTCCTCATAAAATTTTCAACACCTATACGTCTTGTCCATACCATACTCGAGCAGGTGTGCTCTAGCTTTATTTATGTGTATATAATCCTTATTATTGCACCTTCTGCATAGAAATCTTATCTTATTGTTCCCATCCGCAAATATACGAGCAAACTCAATGAAATTCTTAATCCTTTTCGTATACTCGACCAATAGCCTACCCTTCAAGTCCTTCCAACTTTTAAAATAAGAAAATTTGGGACATATTGCATGTTTAAGAAAAACAAGCATAGATGTTTAAAAATTTTTATGAAATTAGAGTATGTTAGTCCTAACATGTTCCTAATCACTTCATTATAAGGGTTTTCAAAAATCCTAAGGGAAAATTTTAGAAAAATTGAAGAAAAAAATGTACAAAAAGTAACTATCTGCCCTCGGTTTATAAAACCCATTCTTTCATTTACAAAATCAACTAAAAATGATCTTAAACTATATATAAATAATAACATTAAATTTAAAACCCGAAATACATTATTGATATAGAAAATCATGCAAAATGCATTATTAGATAAATTCTACCAAATAATAATCCCTAATTCTTATTAAGGCATATTACAAAGTTTAATTACGTAGTTATACTAGAAATCTCATGATATCAATTAATAATACGTCAAAAATAACATAAAAATCATTCTTAAAAGATATAAAAACCACAAGAAATCAAAATTAATTATATAGACACATATAGACATGCTTTGTATATTATGTATAATTTAAAATAAAGACTAAGAACCAACAAATGCCTAATAGACAACCTGCCTCTAATTTTATGATCTCTTAGAGATTTTTGGTCTTCAAACATCCTTGAAAAATCTTTTTTATTTGATTTCTTACTCGTTTGGTGTATTTCAGTGCTTCGAAGGCTTATACCTCTTAAATTCCAGTGCTTAGGAGTCTTAAAAGAGTTGTTCAAAATCCTTTGATGGTGGAAGAAGCTAGAAATATGAAGGCAAGAGGCCAGGGTTGTGTTTGCAAAGCTAAGGTTGTGCTTAAAGTTTGAATGTCTATGTCACGCCTTAAATTTTCACAAACCCGGAGAGTGAGTGAAATGAAATAAGAAAAATAAATGAAATGCCATTAAGATAGGTTTGATTGAGTTCAAGTTCATTTCCCTATATTTCCTAAAATTTAAAATGAGAACTTGCTATTAGACTTAATCAAAATGGTCTCCTAATGTCACTCAAACATCCCTCCTAATCAACAGTCAAAATAAGTCTAAGTCAAGTTCAAAAATGGTCTCCAAAATAGCTCAAAAATATCTCTAAACATGCCTTGGAATGATGGTCCAAATGGGCCCCAATTGCCCTAAGGCATAGGCCAAGAATAAGTAAAAAATTCTACCTAAAGTAGTCCAAGGAAGTAGCCAAACATGGCCCATGAGAATGGCCAAACATGGCTCAATAAGGTGGCCAAACATAGCCCAAGAGAATGACCAATAATGGTCCAAAAGGGTGGCCAAACATGGCCCACGGATTGGCTAAACATGGCCCAATAGGGTGGCCAAACATGGCCCAAAAAGGGATGCCCAAACATGGCCCAAAAGGGTGGTCAAGGGTTGGTGTCAAGGGGCTGTCAGAGCTGGTGCACGCCATAACTGTTAAGCAGCAGGCGGACGGACGCAGGCAGAGAGCACACGCACAGGGCTCAGGTAAGAAGGCAGCAGCGCGTGGGGCTCGCACAGGGCTGGGCGCACGGCAAGGATGGGTTGTGCTACTATAGCGACTACAACTTGATTTTTCCATTTTCTTGCAGGTTTACTGTAGCGGTTGTGATTGAATTTCTCTATCCAGCAGCTGATTTTCTCTATTTTTCAATTTTTTGTCCAAAGTTTTGCAAGCTACTTTTTCTCTATCTTTAACCTATTTCTTCAAGGTTTTTAACCCTCACTTTTTGGCACTTTTCCTACCTATTTATAGGGTGTTTTATATACCTAATAAATCTTTTAATTTCACAAAATTTTAACATAGTCCCCTTTGTTTTCTAAGTCTTTTCCCACCTAATATTCAGAATACTTCATATAAATAAGGATTTATACATTCCATCCTCACTCGATGGCCAAAATTTCATAGAAATTAAACATACATCATTTAAATATACAATCCACCATATGTACTCATATACTTGAAATTTAAATGTTACAAACTTCATGTTCATTACAAATATAAGGTCTTGCCCATTGTTTTCATAATATACAAAATTTCTACAAGTTTATTTCATATGGCTTAGGGCTTATGCCCTTATACAACTCAAAAAATTTGCCTTAAGGCCAAATATCCTACGTGGTCCATTTTTCCTCCACTCTTCAAGACTTCATCAAGTCTCAAGTACTTAGCTATTGTAGTACTGTTGTGACAATTGGTGCACCGATTCTTGGAACAAGCTTGTGTTATTCCAGAAGCCTGGTGCCGGTCTATATTGAAAGATTGTCCCATGGACCGGTCCAAACATCCCCAAATCCTGGTCAATGTCTAACATTGGGTCTAAGTCTCTATGGCCTTCACTTGACATTTCTCTTGAAATCTACGGATTTGTGGTTAAACATCTAGTTGTTGGATCTTCTAAAAGGTCAAAACAAGTGCCAAATACTTCAATCTAACCTCCTTCACAACCTTGTAAAAAACGGTCCCAATTATGGTAGGAGTGAACTAAAAAACACAATAAGAAAAGCCAAAAGTCATAATATTATAAAATTGTCTGCCCATGAACCCGAGTGTCGATCGGCACTCATGAGTAGTTGATCGACACACAGAAGGTGAAAACCTCCTTCTCTATTTGCCGATCGGCACACAAGGGCATTGGGTAGCTTTTGGATTTTGGCCCATTTTCACAAATTTTGGCCTATTTTAGCCCACTTTTTTTCAAATTCAAGCCTTTTGTCAAAATATGTCTAGAAATCCACCGTGATTCAATACCAAACATTGAAGGGAAAATCTGTAATTTTCCAAATCTAGTTAACGTTGGCTGACATGTCATTTAGTAGCGTCCGCTCACTAATTCAAAAACCGTCATCAAGTAGCTCATGATTTTTTCAAAGGGTCGTGCACATAGCATTTTCTTTAGTGGTCTCTCGAGATCCAGGCCACGTTTCGTAAGCAAGACACAACTGCTTATTTCTCTAACAAATTAAGATCATTGAGTCAACTCAATTCATTCCCTAGCAAAGTTTGAGTCATCATCCTTTTCTGAAGGAAATTTATCTCCCATCAAGTCATATTCTAGCATTCCCCAAGGAGTCTTTATTCTCCACAAAAATCATCTAAGCAAGTAATCCATCTAGAAAAAAAATTTCTAAAGATGTATCTATCTTGGCAAACTGCCCATTTAGGACGTAATCCATCTTGGCAATTTGTTCATCAAGGACATGATCTTATGAAAATTCTATTACGATAACATTTGTTTTAGAAAAATCCTGTTAGGATATCATTCCATTTTGGTAAGCCGTCCATTGCGTTTTTTTCAGCCTATTACGATGAAATTCTCTTTTAGGTAAGTCGTCTAAGGATGTTGTAACAACCCAACCCAATTTAGTGAAGCAATTAAGCATAATGATGATTATTGTGAGAGAACTTTCTTAATAATCATAGGCAATTCTACTTAAAACCTATAGTCAATAAATATGGATTATGAATGTTGTTAATCAGGAATTAACACATGAATAACATTGGAAGAATTAGTGCACGAAATGCCTGAGGCAAGACTAATGATACATAAAAGCTTTTTAAAAATTTATTCTACTGTGTTTGATCAATATGTGATTAGAAATATGATTTGATCATTGAAAGGCCTTAGTGGCCGATCACGAATCCCTTAATCCGTATAGGCGGGGTTCTAGGTCGTAACAGCGTGGTATCAAAGTAAAGGTTTAAGGATTTTCGGACTATGGAATAGGTAAAGTTTTGAGGATATTGAAGGACATAAGTATATGTGAAGGATAAGACTTAAGAGTTATAAATAGCTCAAGGATTTTAGTAAGAACTATATGTATGATAGTCATTGAGGAGACTAGGAACATGATGATGTTAGGAAGTAAGGATTCAACATTGAGTGGAACTAAAACATTGAATAAAGATCTTTGATGACTTGAATTGTGAAGTTATTACGTGACGATTGATAACCTTATACAAACATACAGTGCTACCCTATCCAACCATATGGAGGAATTTTTTTTTTTTTTTGGTGAGGAGACATGAATCAAATATGTAACATGAGAAAATAGATATGGTACGTTAGCAACTTGAAAGTAAAGAGTAGAATAAGTAAAGATTGTTAAGTTATATAAGTGATCGAGTTTTGAGGACAAAACTCTTTTTAAGGGGGAGAGGATGTAACAACCTGACCCAATTTAGTGAAGCAATTAAGCATAATGATGATTATTGTGAAAGAAATTTCTTAATAATCATGGGCAATTCTACTTAAGACCTATTTTCGATAAATATGGATTATGAATGTTATTAAACGGGGATTAACACATGAATAACATTGGAAGAATTAGTGCATGAAATGCACTAAGGGAAGACTAGTGATACATGAATAAAGCATGCTTAATCGAGAAGCTTTGCAAAAAATTATTCTGTTGCGTTTGATCAATATATGATTAGAAAGATGATTTGATCATTGAAATGCCTAGATGGCCGATCATAGACCCCTAATCTGCATAGGTCGGGTTCTGGGTTGTGATAAATGCATTCTATTAACCTATTAGGATGAAGTTCCCTTTTAGGTAATATCACGTCCCTGACCTGTAGGGTCGGACTAAAGGGTCATTTGACCCCAATAAGGTTGGTAATAGAATAGTTTGAAGGGTACAAGCATCCTTGATAAAATAAATGAATAAATACATGAAGGTAACTAAATGATATACAATGACTTCAGTCCATCTTTCACTACTTCCAGTTAGTCGTTCATCAAATCAATACCTGTCATTTCCAAAACACACAAGCAAGCAGCATACCAAAACTAATGCAAGTCTGAAAAGGACACACCCAAAAATTCTGTATGCATCACAAGTACACACTATCAACATATCCCAAGTACAAGCATAAGTACAAGCACCAAGAAGGTATGGCACCACTATATGTGGTTTCACAATAATGTTTAAGTAGTCGATATATAGAGGTCAGACACATGACCTAAGTAAAAATGTATAATTTCACGAAGCACCTCCATTTCTTATTTTCATGCCACAAGAACAATGTATATAAACACATAACCAATCACAAGGTGCAAGTATAAGCTTACTAAGCCCACGAAACACCTCTATTTCCTGTTTAAAGCCATAAGAACAATGTATATATTCACAGCTAAGCAACTATCCACAAGTGCCATAGTAACACAACTAGCAGTATACAATCCATCAATAATCATAAGGAAATATCACATGAGTGTCAAAGGAAATAATCTAAAACAATTCAATCCATAACAAAAGGGATAAAGCCTTATTTAACTCATTTTATTCTTTCATTAATCTTAATCCCATGAGTATCCACCTAATTTAGCTCCTAATAGGCCTATGTGTTTTACAATCTACTAACCCGATAGAGACAAACAACCACCCACATGGGTTTACGGCTCATAACCCGAGGGGAGACACTATTCCTATCATAAATGAAACTCCGAGTAAAGCATAATCTCACCACACTCAAGAGCACACAAAAAAAGTGACTAACTCCCATCCGTTCATATTATTTTATTTATGTAAAAATTTTTGTTATCAATCTTTTCTAGAATTACATCTTTTTTTTCTCTTTTTCATGAGGAAATAGCCTTGTAATTGAGTATTTGAGGCCGATCTATTCGGATCGGGTAGTGTAGTGCCTAACAACTTCCCATTCCGTACCTTAGCCTCCAGATCCATATTTTCTTTGGTTTTGTAATTTCTATGCTTTACTTTATTTGATCCATGTCAAAGGATATTTAGAATGTAACTAGGAGACAAAGTGATGTAATTTTGATTATTTCATTTCTTTGTAGTTTCCTTCTAATTATATTCTATTGTAACGGGTTTGTTTGATCCTTGCAAAAAAATAAGTTGGTGACTCCTTACTTTCTATCTTTCCCATAAGAGGCGTTCCTTCCCACCTTTAGGGAAGGGGGCAGCCAAGATCCCTTTAATCCATAAAAAAGAGATTTTTCCTAGTGTTGGCGCCCACATTTGGAATCAGCGAGTTGAGATTAGCTAAGTTGCCAATTTTGGTGCAATTTTGAAACCATTTATTTTCGGACGCATGTGCATGCACATTTAGCCAACTGGCCATAGACTTATTCACCACCCTTTAAGTCTATTTCATACCATATAGATACATATGATATCTCTCAGGTCCAAAAAAGTGAGACCTTATCATTTGAAAACTAAATAATTCATAAAGTATTTGTTTCAACCTTATTCTGAATGGTGTTAAGACCTACCATATATCATTCAAAAGTGAGCATTAGAAATTTGGATATCTTTACAATATCGTTACCCTCATGTGTGACTTGTAACATATCCCGTGCCTCCTTAGATGTTTTGTAAGTTATGATATAATGAAACTCCTAAGCAATAACAACATTATAGATTGCATTCAAACATTTAGTGTTCAACACATTATTCTTAGTATCATTCTCACCCCAAAAATCTAGTGGTTTTTTACACTCTCAAGGTTGACTACATGTGTAGGATGCTCCCAACCATTCTCTATAGTCATCCACACTCATTCATCTATGGACCTAAGGAATGCTCTCATCCTAACTTTCTAATAGGCATAGTTGCTACCATCAAATAATGGTGGATGCAAGATAAAACCTCATTTATGATGACTATCTATATTAGATACACAAGATCTACCTACTATTTAAGACAACTACTTTGATACCAATTTAAAACAGGTTTAGGTAATCTAGATTGCAATAGATTTGACCTAGAGGGGGTGAATAGGTTAATTTGTTAAGTAATTAAAATCTTCTCCTGTAGAGATTTGAAAAAATAAAATAAAATAAAATAAAATATTTACGTTGGTTAACGAAGTGTCAGGATAAATCCATAGGATTGATACGAATTATAAATATATATTTACATATATATATATATATGTTCGTGAAATTTCTAAAGGAAAAAAAAAAAAAAAGTAGATAAAAAGGGAGTGTCGGCAGCCTTGGAAATGGAACATATAATGTGTGGTGTGTGTTTAAGTATAGAGAGAAATTGAAAGAGAAACCGATGTAGAGAAATGGGGAACAAAACAGGGTGGTGGACAGGTCGCGTGAGAAAAGAGAAGAGAGAAAGAAGAAAAGAGAGAAAGGGAAAAAGGAGAGAAAGGAAAGGGGGTGAGGCGGCGGTGGTCGCGAGAGAGAAACGGACGGGGCGACGGAGTGGCGATGGGATTTGGCTTTCTTGGGGGCGATTGGGGCTGTGATATCTCGGTTTTGTCAGTGGCTACGGTGGACGACGAACAGTATCGTGGGAACTGGAGAAACCGACCAAGAAAAAAACAATAGAAACCGCAAGAATGAAGAAGGGAAGTCGGTGAAACAGGGGGATTGCACTGACGGTGTATATATATGTATGGCGGTGTAGCATTGCACAGGAGGAGGAATCTGTATATGTATTTGTTTGTGCGTGTTTGAATTGAGAGAGAGATGAATTGCAGAAGGGAAGGAAATAGCAGGAAGCGGAGCTGATGGTTGTAGCAGCAATCGAAGCTGCTATTGCGCCACCTGCTACGGCAGTAGCGGTGGGGCAAGTGGTATGTATGTATATGTGTGTGTGTATATATATATATATATGTGCGGTGTGCAGCTTGAAGAAGCTGTTGGAAAAAAAAATGATGATGAGAAAAAGGGGGGATTTGAGATGGCAGTAGCGATGCGGCAGATCAATATGAATATGGGTGTGTGTGACGGTGTTGGATATAAAATGGTTGTTGAATCTCTTGTTCAGGTGGTGGATTTTTGATGCAGTTGGAATTGATTGTGTAGCAGTGTAGGAAGGAATATATATATATATATATGAATGGTAGTTCGGCAATTTGAGAAATTAGGCCATGGAGGTGACATAGTTGCGCAGTAGAGGGACGCCAGTGAGCTGTTGAGAATTAGTGAGTTTGGGAAGGCAGGAATTGAAGATGGCAGAGGCGTTAAAGTGGGATCTGTAGGAAAATTTGAGGGGCTTAGTTGGTGATACTGTGGAGTTGAAATAAATTGAGCAGAAAAGAAACCGAAACAGGGAGAGAGTGGCAGTAGCGGCAGTAGCGCGGCAAACCGGATGAATTTGGATTGAAGGAACGCGAAACAACATGGTAAAATACTAAATTTTAGTCTTGAAATTTTAGAAACATGAATAATTAAATTGATTGGGGGATTTCATTAAATATAGAAATTGTTTTAGATCAAATGGGAATGCAGAAAAATAATCCGAATAGAATTTAACGATTGAGTTTTGTATTTTTATTCGGGCCAAACCGGGTTGAGTCCGACCCAACTCAACCATTCAGACAGCTGCCTAACAATATTACTGTATGGGTAAAATTTTAGATTTGAGTTCGGGAAGTGTTTGGTTGAAAAGGAGAAGCTATCCAATACTTGGTTTAAATTAGAAATGTACGGGAAAAATAATATAAATAAACTTATAAGAATTGGAAAGATTATGGGCAATGAATAGACCCCCAGACCTCGTGAGATTTTAATTCATACCCAGAACTTTGAGTGAATTGTGAATTTGAGCCAAGTGATAAAATAATATTTAATTAAATGATAATTTAAAAGGTAAAACGCCATGAGTGCTACTCAACGAACTTGATTGACAGAGGAGTGGATGTGTTATTTTTGATGTTGATCAACGCTCAATTGATGAAAAGAAATGGAAACGTGGGGACCAATGACCATAACAATTCCAAAATGCGCGAAGCTGAACGACTTTGTTCGGCGTTCCGATTCATGGTGAAGCTAATCGCATCATCATCAAGACATAAACAATACGACATGAGTTACATTTGGTGGTTTTAGGTAACACATCGAAGAGAAGGCGGGACTCTCTAACACAGCTACAGTAAGGAGGATTGCGTTATTTCACCAATTGACTGAGTAGTGGACATGACTTCTTGGGGGTTGAGATAACCCGATCAGGTATGGTACTTTAACTAAGTAAGGAATAGAATTAAATTAGGATTGATGTGTATATTGCTTGAATGCTTTTTTGGTGTTTGTCTGCTGATAGAAGATCACATAGGAAATGAATTGCCTTATTCGAGTGGATTGTTTATATGTTTTCCATGTTCTTTATGATTATTTGGGAGTTGTGATTTACTTCTTGAGTTGTCGTCCCATGTGATTTATGTTTGAGAAGGATTGTTGATATTGTGACATGTGGATTTGCATAAGTGTTGAGATTGATCGAGCATGACACGTAGATTGTGGATGAAGTCTTGTGATTTAATCTTAAATGTAATACATTATGTAAAGCATGTTGCATATGCTTATGAAAGTGACGTTTCATTTGGACTGTATTATTGCATGATGAAAGCATGGCATATTGGCATCGTGGGATTCATTGAAAGCATAGTGTGGGTCAGCACGAGGTGCTGGTGCATTATGAGGGTGTAGATCCTGTGGTGAAAAACCCAAAATTGGCCATTGGTACTCGCATGCCAACGGGGTCCGGACCGTAAAGCGAGACATATATTAGGTACTTGCATGCCAACGGGGAAGAACCGTGAAGCGAGACATGGGTGTGACATTGAGATGCATGGGTGTGTCATGCATATTACCTGTGCATTCTGTTGATGAATTTGTGAACGTGATATAGGGTTTTTATACAGATGTAGTTTGTACATTGCCATTATACTGTATGCATGATTAGGGAGGCATGTAGACATACCTGTACACTTGCACATGCCACGTCTTAATTTTGTTCCTTGCATTAGTATTGTACCATACCAGCATGTTGGCGCTGACCCATTCGTGGGCACAGGTTTCAGATAAAGCTCCTGGTACGCGGGACTTGATGAAGTCTTGGAGAAAACAGAGGAAATAAATTTAGAAGAATATTTGGGCCCTTGGGGCGTATTTTCTGAAAAGAATGGAAATGGCATTGTATATTGTAATAAATATGGAATTTATGATCTTTTAGTTTAAGTATAGAAGTAGATGTGATGGATTGTATAAGTAGGCGATGTATATTTAACTTTGATAAAGTTGTGGCCATCGAGTGAGGATGGATTGTGACTGTTTGTATATATATGATGTATTGTGTTTATCAGGGAGAAAAAGACTCGAAAAACAAAGGAGGTTCTGCCGAAATTTTTATAAAACGGGAATGTATGTGTATTGATGGATGTATAGTTAAGTTAGTGGAATAGGCTTGTATCTAAATTAGTAAACTTAATTAAAATTTGTTAAATATCTAGATTAGTTAAAATTCGTTAAATATTTATTTATTTATTTACTCGTCTATTTATTTTCTTCTTTTGTTTCCTTCAGTCGCGTCCCCGGGTTCGGTCGGGAATTCGGGGCGTGACATCTCCAATTTTAAAGAACTATGATTTATGGTTTAAGTTGATTAGTGCAAAATCTTAATGTTCTCGTGAGTACAATAACAATATATGTATCACACCCCGAAATCGAAAAGGCTCGGGGGTGAGGTGAGTGACACCCTTTCTAAGCTACTCTAAGGTGATATAATTAAATGTAAACTATGTTCTTTTACCTTTATTTAAGTTAAATAATTAATTAGAGGCAAATTGGGTGGCGAAAAGTCGGTTCGGAAGCCAAACTGACAAAACGGGAGGAAAGGTGGTCAGGCCCCTCTCTTAGTGCCGATTGGCACATTGAGGGGGGGTTTTCCACCTTCGAGTGCCAATCACATTTGGGTTTTTCCCTACTCAACTCCATTTCAAAAATTAACTTGTTTTGCCTTATTTTTCTTTATTTCACCTATTTCTCAAGAGCCAAAATCATTCTTTTTCATTTCATTCAACATCCATAGCATAATCTAACATTCATTTAATATCCAACAAATACTTCTATTCATCAAGAAAGAATATCTCAAATTCAAAGTTCAAGTCTCATGTTCCATAACTCTTAAAAAGATCAAAAGATGGCCAAGTTTCTTACCATGTTTACATCACCATTTATCATTTTAGTTCTTACATATTTTAGCTACAAGGAACTTAGTCTATCCCAAGAAAAGAGGAACCTAAATGAGCCGAGTTAACATGGCTATGTGTGTTTCTCATAGATGTACATTCTAAGTGTTTTTCCAAAAGAACATAACTTCTTACAAGTATTCAGATGTCAAAGGTTTTCAAAATGAAAGTAAATATAAGCCGCATATGAAGAGGGTCATTCAAGCATGTAAAATGTAAAGTCTTCCAAAAATAGCTTCAAAAGTACTCTTCAATTAACAACCATCTCTTTGTTTACTCTTGGATCTAGTAAGGATTAGTACAACAACCCCAGTAGGAGAAATTGAAACATAGGTAAGAAAGTGTGGTAGCACGTGTATACTTATGCACGTGTAGTGACAATCAAGTACTCATCAAGCATGCATCATTAACAAACAATGATCTAAAGAATAACTAAGTTCTCTTGTGTTAAAGTATGTAAACACTATATAGAAGAATTATCAAGAAGAGAAATATAAATCATTCCAAAATTTAGGATTCATTCATTGGAGTTTTTCAATTATTCAAAATTTTCATTTCCATCTCTCAAGTCTCAATCCCAAGACTATATTCCTAGTCAGCCCTTAGTAAGCCTTGTGTGCTTTATGGGTTACTAACCCGATGAAAACATACGATCCACGTGAGTCTACGGCTCACAAGCCAATGAGAAACACCATCCTGAACACTAATCAAAACCCTGGGTAAACGTAATCTCATCACCCTTAAAATCATACAATTGATGTGTCCCAATTCTAGCCCATGCTCCCTACTTTTCGAGTTTTCATTCTAACATTTCTAAGGGCTTATCATTCATAATTCATCATATGTTCATCAAGAAGGTTTTAAATTCAAGTAACTCCACTCAATTATCATAAATCCACATCAATCATGCATTGAGACATTTTCACAAACACTTAATGTGCAATTTGAATTATCAAGCATAGTGTAAGTAAACCGATTTCATGATTTCACCAATCAATCCTTTTTACATTAAACTGGGAGTTATATCAACATCAAGATAGGATAAAAATAACTCATTTCATAGCAAGAATTCAACCAATAAATAGTGTCCAAATTGCAAAAATGAACAATCTTGTAATCAAAGATGAGATAATGGCATGATGAGCCTATCTACACATGTCTTATACCTAAGTTTAGAAATCCCCTACCTTAATTACTCAAGTTGTGGTAGAAACCCTAACTTTGTTCTTATTGATTTTGACTAAAATTCCCAAAATCTCTAATTTCACTTGGTGCTTGTAGGTAAAATAGGGTTTGTTCTCCTTCAATCTTTTAAAAGATAGCTCCAATCCTTGAAGAATCTCCAAAAATCATTGCTTTCCCTTTATTTTTCTCTTTCTCTCTTTCTTTCCCTTTTTTACGTGAATGGTGTGTGTTTCTAGTGTGTGTTTTGGGTGTGTAGGGATTTGGCTTTAATAAGCCAAAAGCAAGACAAAAGGTGAAATTCCATTTTTGCCCCTCCTTGTTTCTTTTCCTCCTCCTTATTTTCAAGCCTTTTTTGTCCTTTCATTTAACCTTTTAATTACTTAATTAAATTTCACATTATTATTTTCATTGTCATCATTTTATGTTTTGTAATTAAGGAAAAAATCTACAAGTCTTTACAGTGTGAATATCAATAATTAGAAGATATCACACGAAGATTTTTTTTTTACTGTGGAAAGCCCTTATGGGAAATACCACGAGACCTAGTCCAAATGCACACTAATCCAGTATAAAGAAACCAAAAAGTACAATGACTCAACTCGGCTTACAACAACTCAATACCTTAAGATTTTTTTGTTATGATCCAAACTTTCCTTGACTCAAAATCCTTAAGTGTTCTTCACAATTCCACCTTCAAATCCTCGAACAATGACTACAATCACAACTTGAATCCTTAAAGCCTTGATATCCACCGATTGCACAAGTCAAATCGCCTTCAACTAGTACTTACCTAGGATGTAGAAAAATCTAGTATGGGTTTTATTGCTTGGAGGCTATGTTTTCTATGTGATTAACAAGTTAGGAAAACTCATTCTCACTTAGAAAACTCTTGAAAATATCATCAATTTTTTTTGTGCAAAATGCCTTTCAAGTCATTGTCTTTCTCATCTTAAAAATAGGATTGTGGTTTCCATTTTATAGTTCAAAAATAAATAAGCTACATAAACCCTTATCCCATTACCTTGTTCGATCAACCGATTAAATGGTGTATCGAATGCAACATTCTGGAGTTCCAATTATGAACCTTTGCGTGAGCTCATTCAAAACAATCTCCATTGTGATTGAAATAATTTGAATATCCATGACCTCATTCAAACCATAAATTTCACAAATATATCAAATGAACCTCACTAGTTTATGAATTCTTGATCTTATTCGAATAACATATCAAACCTATTGAATAGTGTATTGAACGAGTTACATTCGTTTTGTACATTTTGATACACTACACAGGTTCATTCAAACGACCCATCCCACAACCCTTTGAATGAAGTACACTATTTTTAAGAACTTTAAAAGGGTCACAAGATGGTTGGAATGATATATTTCACATGGCTTCAAATAAGATTAATTGGATGACCTAGTTTGAACAACCTATAGGCTCTCGTTCAAACGAGCTTGACTGGTTTTTCTTATTTTTTTCTAAGAACAAGTTTTGACTATAAAAACATATACCAATCAATCAAGTTCTTTATTACAACACACCTTGTGAATTTTAAAGTGCATATGCATCCAACCTAGTTCAAAGGTCTCGAAGTCTCACTTACCATATCAAACCTACGCAATCGGCTTTTACTTGATCTTCAATGATGCAGGTAACTACTTCAATTTGTAAGGCTATAGTATGAATAAACACTCATGGACACACAAATACAACTCAAGTTTTGTCTTATGGGATATGTCAATACATACATATAGATTCTCATTCCTAATAAGAATAAAAGAAAAAATGGAACAAAATGGTGTAAGGGTGAATGTGAAAATGCTAGTTACATGTCTAAGTTTAGTTTGCAATTTCTATAAGTTATAAACATATTTGAAGCATATTGATTCATAATATGTAGGGATGGAAATTTGCCCCTCCCCTTCCTCTCCCAAATAGGAGGGTATGGGGTGTTCATAAACAGGGTCGGGGCAGGGTTGGGGTATGGCTTTGAAAACCTCATGAGGTCAGGATGGGATCAAGGTGAGGCTTTGAAAACCTCGTCAGGGTCGGGGCGAGATCAAAGGATGGTCATCTCGCCCCGTTTATATATTAATTTTTTTTAAATCTATATATGTATATATATATATATACTAGTTTTACTAATAAACCACACTATCTAAAATTAGTTTTAAGGCTTCTCATATCAGAGTCATGTTATTTTTTCTTATAATGGTTGTTTTGGCGATAAATTTTTAATTTACCTACCCAAAAAAAAAATTAACTTGCTCTAAAAAAGAAAATTATTGGGGTTTAGGTCGGTGTCGGCATGAACCTCTAGACGGGGCGAGATAGGATCAATGGTGGAAAATATAAATGAGGTCGGAGTTGGGAAAGAGGCATCCGTCATGTTGCCATTCCTAATAATATGAGGTTCTAGAAGTTAATATGGTATTTGAGATTTAAAGGAACCAAAATAATGGAGAAAATGATTGCAGAGAAACTATGATTTCAGTTCTATAGTAAGGATCCAATATGGAAGATGCCACTATAGCGGTCGAGTTCAGGTTCAGGGTCGAATTCGAGCCTGAATCGTGTTATGTCTAAATGGGTCATTTACAACTACACTGTATTGAGGGAAATGTTTAAAAATTTTAATCCTAATTTAGGTCTGTTTGGATATAAGGATAAGACATTAAAATTAAGTGTAAAAAAGGATATTCTATTAAAAAAATTCTAGAATAGGGGTATCGTGTCCCTAATTTCTCGATAACTTAATTTTTAATTCAATTAACTAATCTAAGAAAATTACAGAGTAATTAACTTCTAAAAATAATTACAAAGTAGTCAACTTTTGAGAATGTATTAACAAGTCAATTAACAATATTATTTAAATTACAAATTGATGAATGACCATAAAATTAATTATAAAAATAGGAATTAAACTCCAAAAGGGGTTATCCCTAGATTTTTCAAGTTTTAAAATTTAAATAGAATGTTCATTGGGACAAATTAGGTTTAAAAATTAGACAATATTTTAATGAATTACTAAAATACCCATACGCTTAAATAAATTATGAAATAAGTTGTAAAATATTTGAAATAGGCTACCCTAATGTTTTTCAAGGCTCTAGACTAAAATATACATATCAATTTTCTGAATTAAAATCCAAAAATTATTTCAAACAATTACCAAAATACCCCTCATAACTTATGAGGCCCAAATAAGTCAACAAGATCCTAGGAAGGCATACCCGTAGGTTTTTCAACATTCTAGGCATGATTTTGGGGTATATTTGGACAATAGATTACAATTTGATATTATTTGAGCACAAAAAAGTAAGAAGTCCTACTACACTTTAACACACAACATGTAATTAAGACTTATGAGCATAAAATTAATAAGCCTGAAAATGTGTATGTAGGACACTCAGGAAACCAAAAATTAGAAATCGGAGAAAATCAATGTTAAGCGATTAAGGTGAGTAATTTTAGATCTTTGAAGTGGACTTTTTCCTACATTTTTTTGGATAGTGGACTTTTTCCTATAATTTTTTGTATAACTGGTGTGCCTATTTTTAAATAATCAAACAACTCCATTATGCTATGAAAATGTGATTTTCAAGTGTGTTAATAATTGTTTCAAAAATTGTAGATAGAAATATTTTAAACTGATTTCACATATGCCATTATATGAATCCTTAGGCAAGGGACACATTTCGACAGACCCATAAGTTGACCAGAGATCTCTACCTATGATAAGTTATGTTGTGTTATGCTCAAGTGTAAAGTATGTTTGGCATAAACAACCCATGAGTTGGCCGGGATTTTTTCCCATTATGATACGTTATGTTATGTTTATTGTATGCTCACATACATGGTCCAAGAGTTGCTCGGGGCTCTCCCCCCATGACACGCTATGTTATGTTTCAGTTATGTGTCCTAACTATATTAAAGGACATGAAATGTTACATCATTAGACAAAATATGACTTACTTTTTGATATGCCTTGATCAAGTCTTGTTCAAGCTCTATTCAAATTTTTAATTTGAGACTTCAAACCATGTTTCAAAGTTATTAGTATTTTAAAGTTGCTATTGTTCTCTTTGACTATTCTTGGAATACTTTGTTCTTGTTATGAAAACCCATGATGGTGTTAGGGGTGTAACTTAGGCAGGCCAACCTGAACTCAACTTGAGCCTGGCCTGAATTTTTTAGAGTTCGGGCTTCATTTTTTACACATTGGGTTGGGCCTGAGTAAAATATTTAAGCCTAATCTAAATTAAGGTTGGGCTTGGGTTGAGACTTGAAAAATCCAAGCCAAACCCAAACTCGAATTCAATATTTTATGTATTATATTTTTTGTACTTTAGTTATCCACCATTATATTAATAGGAATTCTTTCCAATAATTACTTTTTATATTTTTATAATTTCAAAAACTTGTTGACCTTTAAAATTTCTTTAAAATTAAATTATGTTGAATGAATTATTTTAACGATTTTTTGTTTCTTTTATAAAGAGAATTTGAGAGAAATTATTGGAGTTTTTGGTGTATAATCAAAACAAGAAAAAAACAATAATTTATTAAAGAAATCGTGAATGAAATTTAAAAATTGAAATTAATAATTAGGTTCGAGTCAGACTTGAGTGAACTCAATACTAATAAATTTTAATTCGGGTCGGGCTCAGGTTGGGTTGTTTGGGTTTATGATCGAGCTTGAGTTGATTGACTCTTTTAAAGCTGGAGTTGGGCTTGGAGATGACTCAACCTGAGCTTAACTTGTCCGAATTACAACCCTAGATGATGCTCTAACTTCACTCACTGAGCTTTTCTATCCTTTTTCAAGTGATGTTGTTAGAGATGGGGGATGATAGGAAGGAAAAGAAAACTTTTGTTAAACTCTTGTAACTCTCTTAGAGCTTGTTGGGTGGGGCATGTGTCCCACTCAAAATATGATTTTGGTGGATGAAAAAGTATAAAATTAACTTTTGAGGTGTTTGACCATATTTTTCAAACCAACTTTTACAATGGGATCTACAAGCAAAATCATGGTTTGAAAAAGCTAAAAAGATAATTTCTAAAAATCCGTTTAACTTTTTACAACATATATCCATAACTTATATATTATTCAATATATTCAATGTAAATGATAAAAATAAAAATTAACACTTAGAATAACTTTTGCATAATTTTTACCGAACAGATGACATTCCCAATAATCAATATTTTAAAATTTATTTTAAAAAATTTAAAACTCACTAGACAGACTATACTCTTCTCTGTCCTATTCTCCTCTCCTCTTCCACTTACCACACCTTTCTTGAGTCTTTTTGGTGTGGCGTGTACAAGCCTAAGTCTTAGAATTGCAGACATGGGTATCGACAAAAGCAAAAAGCTTATAAATTCTGGTTAGACTAATGAAACCTAGGAAAAAGAGTTTCAAGTCTACATTTATTTAAAAAGAGATGCATGTATATCAGTGAATCAAAAGCATGCGTATGTTTTTTTTTTTTTCCCAAGAAAAGAAGATATCCAAGCAATCATAATTTGAATAAATTTTTTTTTTTATATATATAATGACATCACCTTATAAGATTGTATAACATTTTGGTTATTAGTTTTGGGTGATGGTTGGTAGGGTTGGCTTTTCCGTAAAACAAATAAAGTAATTACTTTAAATTTTCTTTCAAAAAAAAGACTCTAAATTTTAAATTTTTATAATATAATTTAAATTAAAAATTTAAAACCAATAAAAAACTAATTATTCTTTATGTATATAATATAATTTAATCTAAAAGTTTAAGAATAATAAAACTCTTATTATACCCAAATAAGGCTTCGAAACACATTCTATTGCTAACATATATATGTGTATATATATATATATATCTTGTATTAAAATACTATTATAATTTTACATTATATATTTGTTTATTCGATTTTTATTTATATTTAATTTCTCAAAACACTTATAAATTATTTTATTATCAATTTGAAATTGCACTTTTTTTATTAAAAAATTGCTCTTCTTGCATTTTTTTAACAAATAAAAATAAAATATTATTATTTAAAATTATCATTTTAAGCATTAAATTATCTTAAACCGACCGAAGCGGGTCAAAGGCATGCATATGTTGGGAAGTAAAATTACAGATCTTCCCATATTTCTACTAAAATGTTTTTAACTTCTTCGTCTTTAAGAAGCAATCAACGGGGACTATTTGACGTAGGATGCCACATCCCTGGATCGCTGTCCTGCATCCAAACGTACCCGTAGGCAATAGACACGTATTGCCGGTTGGTCCAACAGTCCGGTGTCAAACAGGCTAATGGTCAACCTCTATCTGGAGGGTCGAGACTCAAGAGTCGGATAGGACAAAGGTGTTGGGGTTGGGCTCAAAGGTGGGGTGCATGTAGGCCAGGTGTCGCGATATAGGACCTCCTCTACACCGTATCCTTTTTTAACGTTTTTCGAAAAATAAAATCTTCCCCAAATGCCAAGGCTAACCCAATGATTAGAGCCCATTGTAATCATTAACGCGTTCACCATCTTAAACGCTGCCCATCTCTATTTCCACATTTACAGGGAAGTCATGGCCGTTTCTCTATCCTCCATTCCCCCCAAACCCCCCCCCCCCTCGTCTCTCTTTGAATTTCTCTCTCTACACTTTCTCTCTCCAACAACAAAACCCTAATTAACAGCCGCTAGACTCTCGCTCTATATTTTACTTTGGATTTCCCTGATTCTTCATTTATCTCTCTGATCTCATTTACAAGAGATCGAGACATGTTTTTTTCGCTCCACAAAGCCTAATTTTTTCTTGCCATTAGAATGGCGATTGTGACCGGAGATCGGTACCTAGAATCTCTGGTGAAGTTTGTGGACAAGCAAGCGGGGCAGTTGATCGAAGGTACCTTAGTTCTGAAGCTGAACCCTGTAGGACTTCACTACGTGCAATCCAGACTCGAAGCTCTCAACGAGCTCGAGAGCCTCCTCACGGGAGCTCCGGTAGATTACCTTCGCGCCTACGTCTCTGACCTCGGCGATCACCGTGCCATCGAGCAGCTTCGGAGAATTCTGAGGCTCCTGACGTCGCTGAAGGTTGTATCCGTGTTGCCTCAGCCGGCCAGAGACCCGACGCCACTGTCTTTGTTGCCATTCGGGCGGTTGAAGGTTCTGGAGCTTCGTGGATGTGATCTTTCAACTTCGGCCGCGAGAGGGCTTCTTGAATTGAGGCATACCTTGGAAAAGATCATCTGTCACGATTCAACCGTGAGTCTGTCTTGGTTATGGTTTTGTTTCTGTTTAATTGGTTGGAGAGAAAAGCAAGGAGAACAATAAAAAAATGATAATTTCATTCTTATGTTACTGTGTTGCTAGCTAAATAAACCAAACATTCTAATCATTTGGCCTAAACAATTGTGTTATACATTGAGTGGAGATTTTCGTTTTCTCAAAAATTAGAAGTCTCGTAGTTGCATTCCCCATAATGCCTACGATATAGTGGTCGGCCTTTCGAATGCCTCCTTCCTTACTTTTCTGGGAAGCCCTTTACAACTATAAATGACAGGGGGCTACCAAATTACTGTTTTTGTTATGTAGTTGTAACTCCCCCCCTCCCCCAACAAATTCCTTCCTCTTGAATTAAATTTGCTTGTTTTTGTTGACAAATTATATACTATTGCTAGATGGAAGATACTTCCTTTTACAGTTTTATTCTGTCTAAAATGTCGGCAGTGTATGCATATGGTAGGTAATTTGTGGTCAGTATTTGAAATTCTAGCTCTACTAATCATTTTTTATTTTTAATTTTCATTTTCTGGATGTCTTAGGATGCACTCCGACATGTATTTGCAAGTAGAATTGCTGAGATAAAGAACTCCCCACAGTGGAACCGGTTATCATTTGTTTCATGTGCTTGTAATGGCTTGGTTCTCATGGACGAGTCTTTGCAACTTCTTCCTGTTGTTGACACCCTTGATCTAAGTAGAAACAAGTTTACAAAGGTGGATAATCTTCGGAAATGCAACAAATTGAAGCACTTAGATCTTGGGTTCAATCACTTAAGAACAATTGCATCATTTAGTGAGGTAAACTGATTGGAACTTTTACTTCATTCAGTTTTTGCATTATTATCACTTGACTGAATTAGATTTTTGAAAGATGAAGAATAGTCCAAACATATATTTTATCTCTCTGTCACTTATGGTTAATACAATTCCTAGTTAGTCAATTTCTCCTGTGTGTTAAAGTGGTCGGACTCCCCATCATCTTTAGATCTTAATCAGCTTGTAAGTTATACGGATAGGTTCTCCAGTCTGGAAAATTTGCGATATTCAATGTGATGCATGATGAAAATATTTAAATGATGGGGCAATTTTTTTTTAAAAGAAAAGAAAGGAAGAACCGCCAGAGGAGTTTTCATTGGGAAAAGAAAAACTTGAACATGTAAGTGTAGCCTTTAGGCCCCACCAATTGCCATGAAGATGCCACTTAAGCAGCCCCAAACAGACTTCAACATGTTGCACTAGGGCTTTAAGGAGGCTGTGGTTTGGTGGACCTAGAGGGAAGTGCTAACTGGGGGTGATGCCACAGGGACCTTTCACAATAAGTGTGTCAAAGCATGTGTATCAATGCTATCAATTATGGTCCCACCACCCTTTGACCCCTTGGTCATCAACCTCTAGCTAGTGGGTTAATTGAATAGATTTGTCCTGAATAAGATTTCAAGATCCACATTTCCCGTTGCCTAAAAAGTTTGCCTTTGGATTAGCCAATCATAGGGACAAGGAAGACATGCAACCAAGTGATGAGGAAAAACCTACAACTCCCTAGTCAAACATGCTTATCTCCATGATCTCTTGCAACTTGCACATGCTTTCAACAATATTTCTGGAAATCCTGGAAAATAAGAACTCTTTGAGCTTGAGAATGGAGAAACAATTAGCCTTGGATTGGTCTTCCATTTGAGAATGGAAAGTGTAGATCCAAATTTTAACATTATAGAAATAATTCCTGTTTCCAATGTAATCTATCTCACCTCATGAGCTGCTGGTTGTATTTAGCTTTATGCCATCATTGAATTGAGGCCCACTAGAGTGTTTGCTAGGATGCCTTTATAAGTAGAATATGCTAATCCAATTTTGCATAATGCATAATATTTATACCCCAGTGAACTCCTTGGAGCAACCATTTGACTAGGGAAATAATGTTCACATGGAGTTAGTGTTAAGTGAGATATTGGATTTGCTCTTGGCTTGCTCCTTCGATGTGTCTTTTTGTTTTTGGATGGACATTCTGACACTAGATAACTTTCGTAGAAGGTGCAAGATCATTGTAAATTAAGTTGTCTATAGAAAGGAAAAATAGTTAATGATCTTTTGTTTTATTGCCCGATAGCTAGAGCTACATGAATCCTTTTGATTGGACTGTTTGGAGTGCACTGGGTAATGTCCCGTTCTAGGTTGGAGGT
Source organism: Nyssa sinensis (assembly GCA_008638375.1). NCBI lineage: Eukaryota > Viridiplantae > Streptophyta > Magnoliopsida > Cornales > Nyssaceae > Nyssa > Nyssa sinensis. The sequence goes on from CM018036.1 coordinate 25,602,577, forward strand.
TCTTTCCATGTGGAGAGGGAGCTTTGTTAGGAGAAGGGCAAGGGAGGAGTGGCAAACAGTTCCTATATGCATTTGGTGGGTTATTTGGAAAGAGAGGAATTATAGAATGTCTAAAGGGGTGGAGTCTCCAATTGGGAATGTAAAGATTGGTTTTGACTTTTGAGCACCCTTAACTTTGACTAATTGTCTATAGAGAATTTTGTTTCTGTTTTGAACATTGTGATATTATAGTTGTAAAGTGTTGGTTGTAAATGGGTGCACTGCCTTGGTGCTTCTTTTATAAATTTTTTGGTACTTATCAAAAAAAAGAAGAAAAAAAGTAGTGGTGTTAAGTGTTGTGGTCCAAGCAAGCAAAAGCTAACTTGAGTGGGAGCCTTTTAGGATTAAATATATCTATTGGGGATGCAGAGGAAGGACAGGTGCCTTGAAAGCAAAATGAAATGCTCTCAAATAATTTATTAATCTCTAGACACTTGGAAGTGGGTTGATGCAAACATCATTAAGGATTTGGAGAAGAGAGACCAAATCCTTTGCTTCAGCCTCGGTACGACAATTATAAAAAGGTAAGTTTGGTTAAAGGTTGAACATACAAAAAGCACTAATATATAGGCTTCTTTTTTTCTTTTTCTTTTTTGAATGAACAATAAACGCTTATAATATAGGAATCTTTTTTTTTTGATAAATAAAATGTGTTGTATTATACTGATTAAAAAAATTTGTTGTACTATAAACAAAAGGGCCATAGGGGGGCACAACCCAAGTACAATCCGAAAAAGGAGATACAATCTAGCTCAATACAGTTTGTCTCCCCAAAAAAATCAGCCAAAGAGAAATAGGATATATCTATCTCCTATGTATGGTGTTAAATAATGGCTGTTACGTATCGATTTTTTGACCCTCTGATATCGATACTAGCCGATATATCGATGTTACTAAAATTCATAGCTGTATCGACCGATACCGTTATGTATTGACCGTTACGGCCGTTACAGGACTGTTACATTTATTTTATGTTTTTTTTTTCTTACAAAATTCTTATGATTTCTAATTTTTATAACATTTATATACAAGAGAGATACTTAACAAAATAATCCAAAAAAAATTGAAATGAGTTACCACAACATTCGGGTCAATACGAACACAAAAAAGTTTCTTGGCCTCAAAATTTTTAAATATTTTTAATTATTCGGGTCAATATGAACTCGAAAAAGCCTCTTGGCCTTAAAATTTTTAATTTTTTTTTAATTCTATAACTATTCAACTAAATTGATTTTCACGCTTATAATTATTTTTTTGTTATTATTTATATTATTCTTTGTAATGTTATACAAATTAAATGATATTTCTTATTAGTTTAACTTTAAAATATCTATATAAAATAATAAAACATATCTTTAAGTGTTATTTATAAAAAAAATATTTTATTAGGTGTTATAAAATTAAAAATTAATAGTAAAAAAGATTAAAATGTAATAATTGTAATCAAGATATGTATGTTAATGACTTTTAAGAGATTGGTAGTGTTTGAAAAAAATTCAGTATTGCAATTTCTGATTCCCGTTATGAATGACCTGATACTCTCGATACCGTTACACCACGACCGCAACCAATTCGTATCCTGTGACTGCGATTTAAATCCATGCTCCTATGTTGGAAAAGAAAATTAATCTAGATTGTTCAAGGTTGACAACTAGCCTTTGTTTCCAATTTCACATTATTTGCACTTTATGCCCCAAGACGCTCTAAATGTTGACTTCGTCGACAACAAGATATGCCTAGTGGGGCGGGAAAACATTCGAAGTGGAGGATATTGGGGATAGCTAGTGATTTCTGTTACAACTAACCAAAAGGAGATTTGGGTTTGGTTGGAGGCTACAACAAATGGGGAAGGCTTGAAGAATTGGAAGCCATGGATAAGAGACGAGATGGGCCTTCATCTAAGAGGGTTTTGCAAAGAAGAGCACGAAGTCTTCGAGTTATGCGAAGGAAGGGAGCTAGAAAAGGAATTTAGCATTAGGTGATTGGGGGTCACTTCAACGTGGAGAGATTCCTTGATGAGAGGAGGGGAGGGGGTAGATGGACAAAATGCATGATTTTTTTTTTCACACTTCATCGACCAGTAGAGTTTGGTGGATTGGAGGGGGTCATATTTACTTGGTACGGTGATAGGGAGAATTTAGCAATGTCAAGATTGGATTTCTATCTTATTTCTGCGGCATGGAACAAAAATTTCCTAACACCACTCAGGCTTTTTGTCCTAAGGTAGCCTTGGATCACATTTCGATCTTGCTTGATTTGGGAGGGTTGAGGTGGGGGAGAACTCCATTTTGCTTTGAGAACATGTGGTTGCAATGGCCGGGATTTAGGAAGAAGATGGTTGAATGGTGGAGGGGATATTACATAAGAGGGGAATCGAGTTATGTTTTTGCTAGGGAGTTAAAGTTGCTCAAAATCGACTTGAAACGGTGGAATGACGAGGAGTTTGGAAATGTACAGACTAGGAGGCAAAACTTAATGCTGGAAATCTAACATTTGGATAGGAAATAACAAGGAAATCATCTGACAAAAAAGGAGAAGGTTCATAGAGATGTGTTGAAAGGGGAGTTGCGGGTAGTCCTCAAAATGGAAGAGATTTCTTGGAGACAAAAAACAAGGGCTTTTTGGTTGAAGGAAGGTGTTTTGTATTCTCGATTCTTCCATTGGGTGGCTAATGTCCACAAGAGGAAGAATAACATTCAATTTGGTCAAATTGGAGATAGGGTGTTACGGGAGGTTGAGGAGGTGCGTAATGGCATTGCAGATTTTCATCGGAATTTGTACAAGGAGGCATAAATTTAGAGGGTTTGGATTTCAGCTCTATTCCAAAGGGTGAAGCCTAGTAGTTAGAAAAACCATTTGGAGGAAATTATGGTGGCTTTGAAGTCATGTGATGGGCACAAGGTGTGGGGTCTGGATGGGTTTATTTTGTCTTTCTATAAGCATTGTTGGAGGGTACTTCGGGAAGACATGCTAGCAGTTTTTGCTAATTTTTTTAGACTAATAGCTTTGAGAAAAGTTTGAATGCGTTGTTCATTGCCTTGATCCCAAAGAAAGAGGGAGCAAAAAAGATACAAAATTTTAAATCTATTAGTTTGGTAGAAAGTATATGCAAACTAATGGTTGAAGTCTTATCATTGAGACTTGGGGAGGTTATGGCAAAGTGATTTCTTCAAGTCAGAATGCATTTGTAGGAAGGAGGCAAATTGTTCAAGTCACTGTTGATTGCGAATGAATGTATTGATTCGAGGAGAAAAAGGAGGGAAACAAGGTTAATGTGTAAACTGGACATTGAGAAATCGTATGGTCATGTGAACCGGAGATTTTTTTATGTTTCTACTTGCCAAAATGGGGTTTAGGGAGAGATGGAGGAAGTGGATTCATTGTTGTATATCCTCAGTATCTTTTCAGTCTTGGCGAATGGTCCCTAATAGGCTTTTTTTTTAGTTGTGCTAAGACAAGAGGATTTGTTATCCCTCGTTTTTGTTCGTGATTGTGATGGGGGCTCTTAGTAGGATACTTGATATGGTTGTGGCAGGGAATCTATTGCAGGGGTTTTTGGTTGAGGATGGCAAGGTCATGGAGGATCACTCAGCTTCTATTTGCAGATGACCTAATTATCTTTTGTGGCGTTGAAGAGTTGCAACTTAGGATTCTTTGATGTATTTTTGTGTTTTTGAGGCAGTTTCGAGTTTGAAGGTAAATATAGGAAAGTCTAAAATCATCCCAATGGGTGAGGTGAGGGATGTGGATATGATGGCTTGGGGTATGGGTTGTGAGATCGGTCGTCTCCCTTCCACTTATCTCGGTCTTCTGTTGGGGGCTTCAGTGACATCTATTGCTATTTGGATGCAGTTGCGGAGAGATTTCAAAGGTGTTTTGGTAGGGTAGAAGTGTCAGTTTCTTTTGAAGGGTGGCAAGATCGCTCTTATTAAGAGTACGCTAGCAAATCTTCTTACGTACTACATGTCTCTTTTTCAGATTCTTGTTGCAGGGAAGAAGAAGTAAGAAAAATGTAGAGGAATTTTCTTTGGGGTGGCAAAGTTGATGAATGGTGAATTCATTTGTTAAGTTGAGAGAAGGTGAAAAGACCTTTGATTGAAACAAAATTGGGCCTTAAAGACCTAAAGGTGTTTAATCAAGCACTCTTGGGCAAATGGTTATGGAGGTTTGCAGACGAGCCTGATGCTTCGTGGAGTAATGTTTGTATCTAAATATGGGTGGGGGACAATTCTCGAAAGAGGTGATGGAGGTTCATGGATGTGGGCTTTTGAAGGCCATAAGGGGAGGGAAGACTTCTAGAAATGCATCCATTTGGTGATTGGGGAAGGGTCGAGGGTGAGCTTTTGGTTGGATCCTTGGTGTGAGGGTGGGTTGTTGAAGAAAAGTTTCCAACCCTTTTCAATATAGCTTCAGACAAAGAGGCTTTGGTTGTGGATAGTGTTGTTCGTGATGGGTGGTAGTCGTGTTTTGAGTCTTTTTGGAGAAACTTTTATGATTGATAGTTAGGTGAGGTGGAGGAGCTTATGGCATGCTTAAGCAAGGTGGGTTTGGGGGTGGGAGAGGAGGATGAGATCATTTGGTTGGCGGATAGAAAAAGTTCACTGTGAAGTCTTTTACAGAGAGTTGGTGGATGGGAAAGAGATACCTTTCCCATGGAAGTTAATATTAGAATCTAGTGTCCCGTTAAAAGCTTCCTTTTTTTGTTAGCGGCTTGGGGAGCAATTCTCACATCGGACAACTTGAAGAGATAGGGTTTTCAGCTTCTGAGTTGTTGCACATGTAAGGAGGAGGAGGAGGAGGAATTGGTGGACCATCTTTTGATCCATTGTAAGGTGGCCAGGGATGCATGGGACATGCTCTTCTCTTTGTTTGGAGTTAATTGGGTCATGTTGGCTTCCTTTAAGGATGTGCTTTGGGGTAGAGATGCAAAAGAACGCGGAAAAAGTTGAGTCGCTTGGAAAATGGTTCCAATTTGTTTCCTTCGGTGTTTATGGAGGGAGAAGAATTGAAGGGCATTTGAAAGACATATAAAGATAATTTGTTGAAAACTTTATTTTTTTTTGGATTAAGGAAGAATCTCCTTTATAGTTATGCAAATTTTTGGATTTTTTGGGAGATCTTAGGCTTTGATTTTTGTTGCCAGCTCCCTTTTTTTTGTACATCGGGTTCGCCCCCTTAGGCTCCTTGTTAATAAATAAAGTTATCTTTACTAATTCAAAAAAAAAAAAAAAAAGAAATAAGATATTTCACTACAACTCAAAAGTGTCTAAAATAATATTTTTTAGCCAATGAAGAGGAATCTCTAAATCTTAAAAAATATGCCTATTACATTCCCACCAAATACACCACATCTCACATGAAGGGGCTGATCTCCACGCTTGCCGCACTTTTCTAGAAGGGCATGCTCCCCCCCCCCCCCCCCTTCAAAAAAAAAACCTCATCATAACACCGACCTTGGCATAATCTAGGGCACCCCAAAAATCACAAAAAATCTGCCTTGCTACCATATAATGAAGTAAAATATGATTGGTGGATTGTGATAGTCAAAAATGATGAGGGATGGATAAATTGAATGGAGTGTCCCATCACCACAAATCTTTCAGAAATTGAACACACAACACTAGTACGTGAGCCAAAAACATGTTTGATCTGATTAACGAAAGATTGTTCGCCGTCCAATCTGCAGAACAATCAACCGTGATGGTTGATGAGGCCTTCTAGGGGGCAGGGGCTGTGTTTGAATATGATCTGTTTAGTTCTCTGCTATATCTAATAAAGAAGGCCTTAGGCTTTGTAATATTTGGTTATGTAGGGAATGCTCAAAGCTGTTCTGCTACAAGTGCTATGTTAGATTATGATTAGTATTTTAAGTTCTTGAACTGTGTTGATCATGAAAAAAAGTGTTGCTGCTATTTTTTTTCTCTCTTTCTTTTTTTGCCTTTTTTTTGGGCAAGGAACAAGTAATTTTATATATAGAATGCACCAAGGGGTGCTTCCACTTACAAGACAAGACAAAATAGTGTTGCTACTTTAGGAATTTATGGAGAAGATTTAAAGATTCACAAAAATTACAGCAGATGGAAACTGTGAATGTAATCCAATCCAGGTGCTGCTAGAACTGATGAGAGAAGAGACTAGAGTGCAATTGTGGCATGAAAGACTGGCAGATTAGAAATACAAAGCAGAAGAGAAAATAGAGAAGTTTAATAATGATGTTAGCGGCAGAATTAATATTTTGACTGAGATATTGCTCCCACCCCTCAAAGAAGACTATTCCTATTTGTGATTGATATTGTCAATATTCTGATTTCTTTGTCATCTTGTAACTTTTATTTCACATCTGATTCCACCAAGGGTAATTGGTATTCTGATTAGAGAAGGAAGCTTACTAAATGTTGCTAATTCACAATTCTGGAGAACTTTTACTTTTCTTAAATATGTAATTGGATTCTGAAAATTTTGAAAAATCAGGGTCCATTATTGTCTGTATCTCTTCATGCAATATACAAGAAGATAATTTAGGAGTATTCTAGATAGATTTGTTAAGCATTGGGGTTAATGAATATTTCGATGATTCAGAATGTTTGTTTAGCTATAATATGATCAAAATTCCCTATATTGATTGAGTTGAGTGGGTGGTCCCTCTTCTGTATGTACAGAATCCCCCCCCCCCCCCCCCCAAAAAAAAAAAAAAAAAACCAAAAAGATAACTTTTAGAGGCCGTCGGTGTTTTTGTTGCTGGAGTCCAGAAATTTATGTGATGCCAAAATAGTGTTTAAAATCATATTAACCTAAAATAAGACAAATGAACCCTAAAATTGATTAAATGAGATCTCAAGCACACTCCATGTGAAAATCCGAATTTGTTCATCATATTTTTTCACATGCATTGCATCACAAAGACTCACCATTTGGCCATTCCCCACTAGGAAGCCAGATTGCTGTGAGAACTCAGTCCACCCTTTCCTAATGGCCTTATAGACTCCACCCTGTTGAACTTTTGACTTCGTTAGAGGTCTGTCCACCATGATGTTCCCGTATTTCTCTTCCACCACAGTCCTCCTCCATTGGCTTCTCAATATTGGTAAATGGCTCAGTGAGGGGTTTTTTTTTTTGTTAGCCCAAGGGGATTGTGACAAGGTGATCCTTTATCCGGTACTTATTTGTATTGGGGGATGGAAATCTTGAGTTACGTGATCCAAAAAGCCATGGTGGAGGTTTCTTATACGGTTTTGAGGTGGGAAGATCAGGAGGCATCCCCATAAGTCCCACTTCTTGTTTTGTGAGGCCGATGAGTTCCAGTTTAGATACTCCAGATGTGTTTTGTTATGTTTTGAGACAGTGTTTGGGCTTAACATTAATTTGGCTAAATGTGAGATCATCCCAATTGGGTAAATTGAGGACCTAGGAATATTGACTTGCAAGGCGGGGCCCCTGCAGTTTACTTGGGTGTGCGCGTAATGTTACCTGAAACGTGGATCGTTATGGTACGGGGAACGGAAACGTAGATCGTCACTTGTTATAGAACATGGTACGTTAGGAGTAGGTTTATTTGGATTGCTTTGTTGGAACGAAATACGTTTATTTGTAACGTGATATGCTTTTTGATTGTATTTGTAATAATATTGGTATGTATATATAAACACCAAAAAGCTATGAAGCATGGACACTCTATTTTGACTTACGTGTCCGTGTCGGACACTGACACTCTCGGACACTTCTCGGATACATATCGGATAATTAAATCATGGATGTTGATGATTAAATAAAGTTTTTCTTTATTTTTTTTTTTTAATGACTTTGTTATTTTAATATCTTAATAATATTTTTGTGATTTGTGTGTTTTTATACCAATTTTAATTGCAATAACATTACGTCTTTATTATATGGTCATATAAAAAATATAAAAATTCATATATATTCAACGTGTCCCTGATGTGTCCGTATCTTACTTTTTTTAGAAATAACGTGTCTGCGTGTCTGTATCGTATCGTAATCGTGTCCTGTGTCCGTATCCGTGCTTCTTAGCCAAAAAGATTTCAACAAATCTAAGTCATTATAAAATAAAATTCCAATGATGTGCGTGTATTTTGTATGATTTTTTTATAACTTTTGATATTTTAAATTAGAATGCTAAATTTTGCGTTCTAAATCGCTAATGATTCATGTTTTGGATCGTGCGATCCCAATTTGCAATTCGCTAGGGGAGGAGCGAATTGTGGTAACCAATGCCACTCGATCCGCATCATAAAGCTACAACTATTTGGGATTATGTGATTGAGAGATGTGAAAGGAGAGGCCTGCCAGATGGAAAAAAATATTATTTATCCAAGGGAGGAAGACTTACTCTGATAAAAGCACTCTATCTAGTCTCCCGACTGACTTTATGTCCATTTCCCCATTTCCCCTATTTCAACTTCGGGAGAAAAAAGAGTTGAGAAAAATGCAAAGAGATTTTCTGTGAGGGGGAAAGGGGGATGACTTTAAGTATCATTTAGTAAAGTGGAAGGAGGTATGCTCCCCCTAAACAAGGCTGGTTTGGGTATAAGACCTCTTAAAGTTTTCAATATAGCCCTTTTAGAGAAGAGGTGTTAGGAGGTTTGCAGTGGCCGGTGGAGTCGAATAGCTGGTGGAGGAGGGTGGTGGTGGCTAAATTTGGGGAGAACCCTAGAGGATGGAAATGCATGGAACTTATGAGTCTTTATGAGACTGACCTATGGAAGGAAATTCAGAATGGCCAGCGAGACTTCTCGCAATTTAATAAATTTGAGGTGGGAGATGGGAGGAAATCCGCTTTTGGCATTGTAATAGACTAGTAGGTGCAAGGAAAGATCTATCAAGATAATGTTTCCTTCTCTCTTCCGAGTCACAGTGGACAAGGGAGCTCTCATCCAGATTATGTTGTTCTCTATGGTGGCATGTCATGGGATACAAGATTTTTTAGAACAATGCAGGATTGGTAATTGGAAGAAATTGGTCAGCTATTTGAGACGCTGTATACTGCACAATTGAGAAGAAATTGGACAAGGGAGCTCTCATCCAGATTATGTTGTTCTCTATGGTGGCATGTCATGGGATACAAGATTTTTTAGAACAATGCAGGATTGGTAATTGGAAGAAATTGGTCAGCTATTTGAGACGCTGTATACTACACAATTGAGGGGAAACTAAGCTGACTGCATTGTTTGGAGCTTGGAAAGTTGTGGCACTTTTTCAGTAAAATCCTTTTTTTAAAAGCATTATGAATTCGAGACATGCTTATTTTTCCTTGGAAGGACATTTAGAGAGTTGAGGCTGCATCAAAGAAAATTGTCTCCTCTTTTGCTTGGAAGGCAGCTCATAATGCAATCCTAACTCTAGATAACTTGAAAAGAAGAGGGATCATCACGGTTAATAGATGTGCAATGTGCAATGTGCAATGTGCAAGAAAGGGGGGAAATTAGTTAATCATCTTTTGCTCCATTTGTGAGACTGCTAGGAACATATGGTCCATGATTTTTTCTCTATTTGGCATCGAGTGGGCTATGCCCTGCTCGGTTAGAATCTTTTTTGGTGTTGGAATGGGATAAAGGTAGGTAGGCAACATCAACAAGCTTGGAGAGCAGCCTACCTTTGTCTCATGTGGTGCATATGGAGGGAGCGGAATAGGAGATGTTTTGAAGATGCTGAAGCTCCTGTTTATAGAATTAAGATTTTTTTTTGCGCTCGTTTGCATTTGGGTGTATGGGAGTATCCTCATACTCATTATATATACTTAGATTTTATAGATCATTTGAATTGTAAAGTTTAGGCTTTTGTTCTGTTCCTTCATTTTTTATTTTTTTGGGTATATGAGTGCCATCCTCTATGGCCTCCTTTTATTTATTTATTTATTTACAAGATAACACTAGTCAAAAAAAAAAAACTGTGTTGAAAATACCCAAGCCACCTGCCTTTACAGGGAGGACGCCGGGGAGAAGGGAAAGGGAATAGGAAGAAGAGAGAAGAATAAGAAAAGAGGGAATAGTAGAAAGAAGGGAGAATACGAGAGAAGAAAAGAGAGAGATTCACGAGAAATATTTTGTATTCAATATCAATTGAGGTCTGCCTAATTCATATGCCATATCCCTTTATATAGGGACATTCAAAGTAACCAAATCCTAAAAATAAGGAACTAAAGAGTATCCTAAACCAAATCAAACGAATCCTAGATAAACTAAATCTTAAAAAATAGACTAAAATAAAAATTACATAGATAAATTAATATTCTCCTGGATCAAATATAAATGGTCCGTGAAGTCTTTTTTGGTCCCCATCACCACCTCTCCTATCACACTTAAACTCTTCAACCAGCTACTTGGATGATGCATTATATGATGCCAATACCTAAGTAAAGTAATTTTGTCAGACTATGGCATCATAGTCTAACAAAATTACATTCCTTGGGTGTTGGCTAAATACTTGTACATTGGAATGCTGTAACCTCAAATATTTTTTATTTATCAAATCCTCATGCCATTTATTTACAGAAAAATATATGTGAAGTGACATACTTTTCTATATGTTAAAAGTATGTTTGTTGTGCTTTTAATTTCTGATTTAGGAATTTGCTTTGGATCCATACATCAAAGTTATTGGCCTATGCAGGTTTCCTGTCAAATTGTTAAACTTGTTTTGAGGAACAATGCTCTAACTACATTGCACGGGATTGAGAATTTGAAGTCACTTGAAGGGCTTGATCTTTCCTACAATATTATTTCGAACTTTTCAGAGTTAGAGATCCTTGCGGGCCTTCCATCTCTAAAAAGCTTGTGGTTAGAAGGCAATCCATTATGTTGTGCGCGATGGTACAGATCACAAGTATTCAGCTTTTTCCCTCGTCCAGATAAAGTGAGTGGTGGTGTACATAATCTCTTAGTTTGGACTTTTGTATCTAAATTTGCTTTTGGTGGAGTTATAATGATGGCTTATCTGAGGCAAGCATTACATAATTGTTTTTTATTTTTATACTCGTGGTAAATTTACATGTTCCCTTTTCCTGTTGTTTGGCTGTCAGGTGAAATTAGATGAAAAACAAATTTGCAAAAGTGAGTTTTGGGAGCGGCAAATTATTATTGCCAGCAGGCAGAAACGGCCTGCTAGCTTTGGATTTTATTCTCCTGCAAAAGATGATACTGAATTTGAGGGCACTATTGACACAAAAAGGGTAGGTAATTGTTGAAGTTAATTGGCAGTTTCTGCATTATAATTGCTGGTTTTATCACCTTGTTTCTATACATCTTATGCTTTCTAAAGTGGAATCGAATGATCACAGTAATTAAAAGTAAATAGTATTGATGTATTTTGCAGAAGAAGCTATCTCGTCTTGCTTTAATCGAGTGTGAAGAGCAGAGCACGAATATATGTTTGGACCAAGAGTCAGTGTCATGTGACATTGAGATTCAAAGCAAAGAGGAGAATGCCATTTCGGACGAGGAAGGTGAAATAGTTGGTTTGATGAATAGAATTGAAGTCATGAAAAAAGAGCATTCTGTTTTATGGTTGCAGGAGTTCAAGGAGTGGATGAATCAAGCTTCTGAAGATGTTATGAACAGGGCTATATTGAATCCTAGTAAGGAAAATTATCTGAAAGACAAGATAAAACATAAGCATCTTGGTGAAAGCTCACGATATGTCTCTGATTCTGTTCATGCTTCTGGAGATGAGAGTAGTACGAACATTTTAGAATCTGATAACTCCTTTGCAGATGCTGCTGGTTCCAATTCCCATCAATACTTTGATCGACTTGGTGAAGCAACCTCCAAATTCTTCATGGGGCATACTAGTGTGAATTCTGTACCCATGGTTGAAAGAATGGATCCAGAGCAGGAGAATCTTAAATCTTATTCTAATGAAGAGTTTCTTTCTAAGAAAGCCAGAAACCTAAATCCTGAATCCTTTGCAGCTGCAGGTGGTTGTAGAATGGATGCAAGAAATAGTGTGACATCTTTAACTGTGATTGATGATATTATGGAGTCTCATTCATCCTCAGCTTGCCCAGGATCACCTCCTCGTTATGAAGAGGACATTCTGCATCGTCGCCACAACTTAGAGGAAGAATTTCTTCAGCTATCTGCAGAATCCTATTCAGTGGCATCTTCTGATAGTAATACCAGCTATAGCGAAGAAGAATGCACTGAATTTGGGCCATTGATACCTCAAGTTGATTGGTCACTGATTGAGGAATTTTCGGAGAAGAGCGTGGATGGGCACTCATCTGTACTTCTTTCTGAGGATACATACTATGACAAAAAGCATGAGGGTTCGGAGGTTACTCAAAATGGCTTTTGTGCTGAACGAAACTCTGGTACTCTGCAACTTGTAGGACCAGATTGCTCTCTGCAGTTGTGGGGCAATGATTTTCCTGCTGGTGGTGGTGATGGTGAAATTGCACATTTTGTGAAGCAAGAGGCTGATTGGTTGGAGAAGAAAAGATGCAAAAGGAAACCCAAAAGAAGAGTAATTTCACTGTTAGAGGAGTATAATATGGATGATAAGACAGAACCATCACAACGGTTAAATGGTGATCTGCATATTTGTAGAGATGTGGAAGATGAACAAGGAAAACAAGATTATCATGGTATTGATTCCCAGAAGTCCATTGACGAGAAATACACTTGCAAAAATGCAATTGCAAGCACACTAACCAATGGTAGTAGGATTCTTTCGAGAACAAAATCCTCATGTCTGCGGATAGATGATGTCATTGAGGATTATTTGAACTCAAATGTGGCTGAATTTGGAGTTCAGGAAACTTGTAGGCAGTATGTGCTTTGCAATTGTATATTTGAGCAGAAACCTGGATACAGAGAAAGGTAAATGTTTTGCAGTCCTCATTACTCAAAATAAAATTAAGTGCAAGAGGGTTTGTTCAGACCTGCCAGAAACATTGTTGTGTTATATTGACATATAGATAATGGAGCTGAAAATTTTATTTCTGAAGCTGACCAATAACTTGGTTTGTGTGCATACATAATGTAGCTTGGCTACATTTAAAAGAAAAAAATATCCATGTTTTCTTCTTATTGTCATTTTGTTATTTATTATTTTATTATTTGATGAGTCAATGTATTCTTTAATTCATCATTTCAAGGGGTAGGATTTTAACAATTTGCATTTAATGACTTATCGAATAAAGAAAAAAATTGTAATTAATGTGATTGGTTCAGTCCTGTTATTTTTGCATTCATGATGGAGCTTTTGTATTAGATTCATTTATTCAAATCATAGAACATTCCTAACCCTTTTCATCCCACTGCCAAATAACCATTCCAAGTTCTAATGTTGAATGAATATATAACTTCAATTGCAGCGCTGTTTCCTCTGAATTAAATCTTTTAATTGTTGATATATTTTGGTCTTTCCTTTTTAGTTCAATTATGCCCTCCATTATACTTCCCGGAATTCTTTTGTCCATTCTTGGATTAGTAATATCAATTGGGTTCTCTATAGCATTGGTCAGGAATTCCCTATGTTCTCATGCCTCAATTTCTTTTTTGTCCACATACAGAGAAGTAGCTTTATTACTCAGCAGCAAACACAAGTTGTATGTACTACTCATTGATGCCACACATGATGGGTCAGGTTAGATTCGTTGTGGTTTGAACTCTTTGTAGGAGGCATACGTTTTGCTCCGTCAATTTATATTGTTAATTGGAGCATGTCTTCTGCTCATAGTTGGTTTTATGACTTCTATTCTATCTGTTGGAGTTTTGCAGGAACTAGCTTAAGACTAATGGGTTGCCACAAAATTGAAGATGTTAGAGAGGTTCTAGTTGGTTTAGGACTCCAGGTTGTGAGGTTAGTGTGTTCAACTGCTATTAGCAATGAGCAAGCTCCTCATTTTTTCTAAAATGCATCTCTTCCTCTATGGATTTGTTAGGATGTACATTGAGAAGACTGCAACATATCTGTTCATAACCAGGAGTATTGAGAAATCAAGGCAATTACTATGTATATTGAATTTCTTTGACTCATATGCAATAAAGGATAACTGTTCTCTAAGAAGGTGATCTATCTTGTCTCTGCCTTCTCAAATTGAAAATGATGGTGTTGGGCAACTCAATAAGTGTAATATATTTATGTATATTATAATCTCTTTTTTATGATGGAGTGGGGTTTTGGAAATTTAAATGGCAGTTTGGAGCAGGTTCAGGTTGATTCGTTTGAGAGACATGTATGTGGAGGTTCAAAAGTGAGCATGTTTCAGTATTCAATGGTGCTTTTTTGGTGCAACAATATGGAAGGTATGCATATTGTTAATCTTCCATCATATATAATTTTGGTATTTGGAAAATGGAAAAAAAATAAAGGAAAAAAAGAAGGGGGGAGAATTTGTTTTTTTTTTGGGGGGGGGGAGGGGGTATTATGATAAACATTATAAAACACAAGATGACAGAAAAAAAAAAAAAAACTGAAAATGTTGAAATGTTAAGGACACTTGAAAGTTATCAAAAGGGAAAAAATAACTAGGTATGAATTTGTGGCAAGAGAAGTTCAGATAATGACCGAGTACAGTCTATTGCACACGCTCAAGTGATACAACAATTTAGGAACAGAAGAAAGGTGTTTTACGTGAATGTTCTGCTGAGACCTTAACCATATCTCTAAATGTAAATTTGATCAAAGAGTATTATAAGTTACAACAATTTCTTTACATGAATCCATTTAACCATGTGTATTAAAAGATAAAATACCATCTATTATATAACGTGAGGTGTGATTTAAAGGACATGTCAGATGCATGATCACAGTTTTGACAAAAAATATTATGATTACAACTCAATGTACCTGATTTAATATTGTATTACAACTCCTTGTTTTTATGGATACTAAGTTGAAATTGCATTCCTTTTTTCAGTCCTATGTCTGGTTATCTTAAATAATATTTCTGAAAGAACTTTTATTCCGTATGTCTGCTTATCTTAAATAATATTTCTGAAATAACTTTTATTCCGTCGTTTGATCATATAAAACAAATTCGCTATGCATAGATGTTGGCTTATTGTGATAGTCAATTTATCATTTCTCCTTCAGTTGTTTGTCCTACCACCTTCCTAGTTTTTAGAGTACTAGCACTTGGTAAATTAGTATATTGAACAACAATAAACCTATTTCACACATTTTTCAGAGCAACAAACAGCTGAGGAAATAGGGGATCGGTTCAGATCGCCAGCTGTACCCAGGGCTATGTTTAGGACATATTAATCAGTGTAAACATTGTATTTGGAAGCAGTGTTCTATGAGTGCACTTTATTAATACATATAGTACTTTTTTTTATAATGCATTTTTTTTCCTGCTGAAATATAACTGCTTTTTTCATTTTTAGTTATTGTCTATGTGAACTCATTTGAATGCAGATGAGCAAGGATGCTTCCTATATGCATGTTGAGCTTTTTCTCTTATGATTCAGTTTGAGACTGAAGTATTCTCGGCACCTAATTTTGCAAAATATGTTGTTGATGTTATTCTAATGTTTATGAATGCCTTAGATTTTTGAATGTTTTATATTTTGATAGTTTTTATTTAGAATTATGCATTTTTACTGTTCGGTCATGCTCAGAATTCTCTTATTTTAAAATCTGCCAGAGGATATATGGCTTTCAAGGTCACTGTTTGTTCTTGGTGAACAATTGCTTGTATGCATTGAAGACTTCATGCAGTTCGGCCCTCTTTCTGAGGATGCATCTTCCTCTCCATATTTCTTGCTTGATTCTTGTTGCGCCATCATTGACGTATCTGAAATGGTAATAATTTACGTTTACTAAAGCTTTTCTTTAAGATTACATAAACATCCTAGCAGTTGCTAGTTATACACACTTTGCCACAATTTTCATTTGATAGCTTACAGAATTTTTTGGTATTTTATCTCATGTCTTTTTTTTTGAGTAATATACTACCACATCGATCATGTCTACAGTTTTGGTAACTACCCACTCTGCATTGTTAGCTGACAGCCACCTGTCATTCAGTTTCCATTGAAATTGTTTTGTATCTGATGGTTAAATAAACTTCTTGTTTACTTTGCTGAATCAGCAATGTGTTTTGTTCCCCCCTTCTGATTAGTAATAATTTGTTGAAGAAAACACTCAAAGGGGAGTGCACCCATGTACATCGTACCCTTATTCTCAACTAAGCTCCATAGCTGAAAGGAAATCTACAAAGGAATCAACTGAAATAGAAGGGCATTGTGTAACCCAAAAATATAGAACATGTAAGAAAGAGCTCTTAAGCACACCGGAGACTAATCTACTCCATCGAATGTTCTATGATTTCTCTCTTTCCACACGCACCACATGAGGCAGAGGGGAGCTATAAACCACACCTAAGAACTCCAATGACTACTCCATAACTGAATGAGGGTTACATCCACTAAATACCAAAAAGTGTAAAAACAAATTCCACAATTCACCAGCCACCTAAAAATGCAGAAATAAATGACTAACAGTCTCCTCATGAGCAGGACACATACAACACATATTAACCATATAAAACCCATCCACTTTAGATTATCTATCGTCAAAATAGCATCAAGAGCTGCTGTCCACACACACAATTATTTGGAAGATTAAGGTAACTTTGAAAGTGGTTTTGTGTGTGTGTGTGTGTGTGTGTACATTATTGAAACTACAATATGTTACCTGTGTGTAAAGATGAATGACATATTCCAAGTTGGTAGAGTTATCATGGTATTAAAATTGTGAATTGTGCTCTGAACTTTTAGGGGAAAATAATTTGGCAAAGACTAATACATGAAACTGTAGTATTCAGAAACTTCGGATTTCTATTGCACTTGCTTTCTTAGGCTTTGTTTGGAATAATGGGATTTTATATATTTTGGATTTAGAAACAGGAGTTTAGTTCTTTGGAATGGATTTTGGAGAACTTGGAAGGAAAATTATACCCATTTGAAATCCTATCAAAATTGGTTGGATTTCAGGGAAATACTTTCCCAATATTTCTCTTTATTCTCCTCACTCATGATGTTACTTGTTCTCTCATCAAAATGGGGGTTACAATCGTATGCAATTTTTTCTTCTAATTCTTTTTTAGTTCTGAACACAAGAAACGAATTTCTTTCATTTAAATTCCAACTTATTCCCCCCAAAAAAAAGGATTTAATTTCAAATCCTTTCATTTCTTTTCTCATTTTCAAATTCCCTTTCTAAAAGAATTTGGTTCCAAACACTGTGTTTATTTTTGTTGATAACAAAAAGGTTTAGAGAGAATGGAATAAATACCTTCATAATGTCACCTAGCATGATGGCAAGGTTTCCCTACTGCAATGTCACGGGTTTGAATCCTTAAAATCAGCCTTTGCAAAATGTGGGTAAGACTGTTACCATCCACCTCTTTTAGACCCTGCCAAGTGTGGGAGCCTTGTGAATTGCTTACATCCTTTTTTATATATATTGTAACCAAGGGTGTTTTAGTAATTTACACATTAGGAGTATTTCTACTTTCTAGTAATTTTATTTTCGTTTGGTATCTAGTTTGGTAGGGTGTTTGGTTATGAGTTGTGTGAAATTCTTTCAATAGGTTAGAATTAGTTGACTTTTTTTTTTCTTTTTTCTGATAGCCCTTTGTCTAGTCGAATTTAGGAAATCCTTTATTTAGTAGGAAAGTGCTTATGCTTTTAAATAAGCAAATTTTGGAGAGACAACTAATACAAGGGAATTTTTTTTTTTGGGTTGCCCCAGGGGGCAGGGGGGGGGGGGGGGGGAGTGGTGGGTTCTCTTAATGGCTTGGGTCTGTTAAATGCGTCTAGATGAGATTGCTAGAAGGCCTCAGCGAGGGTCCTTTACTTATACTTTCTCTCTTTTGTCCTTGTTTTGATTCACAGCACCATTGTACCCTAATAAAAGCAATAAGCAGCCCTTAAATTAGTGTTTTTTCCCCCCCAAAACCTGAACTCTAGAGACCCCTTCATTTTTTTTTTATAAATTTTTTGACAAATAAAGAATTCATTAAAAGGAACAACCAGCTGATAACTTGATTGGGTATCTCCTGCCACTCCCAAAGGGGGAGGTGCGGGGTTCAAGTCCCTGTTGGACCATGGGTGTTGTGTATTACCTATCAAAAAAAAAAAAAAAGGAATTCATTGAAAGGGACGATGCCACCATTACAGTCCCTTTAAACCTTGGTTTTCTCTTGCTGTTCAGAAAAATCCCGCAATTCGAATGTTTAAATTTTATACCAAATTCAGCCCCTAAACCTCAACCAGTACAAGCCTAATTCCATTCTTAGTCCCTAATCTTATTCTGCATAATAAATTCTAAAGACCAAGCCCTAGCCCACCATCGGTTTGGTAGGAGCCATGATGGAAAATTGGAAAGGAAGTTAGAAGGAATGGGGAAGGTATTCCTAGGGAAGGAAAGGGTCTTTCTTTCCTTTTATTTGGTTGAGAAGGAAGGGAAAGTGTATTTCTTGATTATACAATGGACCCTTCCTTTAAAAAATTTGGAGTTGTTTGAAGGACGCAAATTTAAAAGAAAGGAGGGAACCTTTTCCCAACCTTTCCTTCCACTTTTGGAAGGAAAGAAAATGGTGGCGCACAATCCCCCCCCCCCCCCCCCCCCCCCCCCCCCCCCTCTTTCCCTATGCTATTCCCTTTAACCAAACAAAGTAAAAACACTCTATCGCTCTCCCTTTCCATCTCTCCATTCGACTTTTCCTACTCCTACCACAATGGGATCTAAGGTGCTATCCTACATCATTTTCTATGGGATCTAGCCATACAAAGTACGGTTGGGTTCCTTGTTATGAAAAAAAAATATAAAGATGGAATAGTCAACAAAGTAATAATTATTATGGGACGTTTAAAATATAACTTAAAATAGTTATACAATCTTAATTTTTTTCTTTGATTTTCACTTTACAAATGGGATCTAAGGTGTTGTCCTACATTTCTATGGGATCTATCTAGCCATACGAAGTACGACTGGGGTTCCTTGTTATGAAAAAAAATACAAGAAAAAATCTAAAGATGGAATAGTCAACACCATATTAATTATTATGGGAGGTACAAATTATAACTCGATGATCAAAATTTTGTTTCTTTTCTATTGAAACGGTCGAAGCGTTTCCATTTCACAGTAACTCGAAATGAAACACTAGTGGAATACCGAAATTCACATGTTTCAATGAAAACATAAAACTAATAGAAACATAACGAAACAGTGGAAATATTTTTTTTTTTTATCAACAATAATTCTAAAAGTTGGTAGAAGATAATATCCATTTGTTTTTCAAATGAAGGAATAAGATCCAAAATTACAAAAAGATATTTCTTTGTTTTTCCTCCAAAACATAATAGACAAGGAAAAGTAGAAATAGTGAAAATAAAATATAACTATTCATTTTAATACTTAGTTACTAATTATGATAGGTTTAAATTACTATTTGTTTTACTTATTATTTTATATGTAACTAGTGTCAAATTGTCTAATTCGTAGATATTACACAATATATATCTATTATGTTAAGATATTGTGTTTAATTATAATAATTTTACATATTTATAACAAATATATAATAATTTTATATTACATAAAAAAAAATTAGCTCTAAATGTTTTATCCTACTTTTTAATTAGTAAAGAGTTATTTAATATTAATGACTAATTTGTAATTACGTTTTGTTTTTTCAATATCACTCTAGTATCTTCTTGTGGATGGATATGTACCCTAAAACATTTATAATTAATTAATTATAATATTTATCTCCATACATACATACATATATTTTACTTTATATTTCTAAGTGTTTCTACACATTTTAATTTTTTTCATCATTTTTACTATGTTTCAAAAATATTTTCGTTTACTGGGTGACTGAAACAACACTATGAAATGAAATTTTCATTCTTGATATAACTTGAAGAGTTATACTATCTTAATTTTTTTCTTTGATTTTCACTTGACAAGAACACAACTTCTTGCACTCAAAAATAAATAAGGATACTTGAGTACATCCTTCAAAAAATATTAATGAACTTTAAATACATATTTTTTCTTTATTGTAAGTAAAGATTTTTTAAAGTTTTGCCAAAAAATGAGGAGTGCAACTAATATACATGCAAGTATACGAACTATGTAAAAGAATTAAGATTAGAAACTTATGTCACACAAAGTTTAGAAAGAATTAATGGACAAAAGAATCTACTCTAGCCTCTAAACTGGAGCTTCCAACCCTTCAAAAGTTTCTTCCTATTTTTTTATGATAAGTACCACCACTTCAAAAGTTATTATGTTCTTCCACCAAATGCACTACATAAGACCGGGGGGGGGGGGGGGGGGGGGGGGGTGTGTTCCATACCACCACCTTTATGACTCTCCTTCTTAAGCAACCCCCTCTCCGACTACTCTACACATTTGTCAACGATCTAGGCATATGACTCACTCAATTCCAAATAATGGGAGGGGACCCGAAAGCCTTCTTCTCCTCACCTATACCTGTAAAGGGATCTAATCAAGGATGATATGAATATTATTCGTTAAGAAAATTATTGGATCCGACGGATCTATGAATCTCTAATCCAAATTTGAATTTATTAATTATCGGATTAGATCGGATCTAATCCGATGAATTTTAATATATATTATATATATTATATTATAATTTATATATAATATGAGAAAGTTAAAATATATAAAACTCAATTTAACTCTGTTTGAAGAAACTAATATAATTTAAAAATAAATATGCATTTTATATATAATAGGTTCATATCATTAACGGATTGGATTAGTTTAATCCATATCCAAATCATTTAACTAATGGAGTTACTGGATTCGGACTAACTTCTTTGTACCAAATCTGAATAAACAGATTGGATTCGAAGATCTGATGTAACTTGACAGGATTCTAAGAACTAGAAGAGATAAACTTATTTATGGTTCAGTAGAGGTTCCTTGTTAAAAAAAAAAATGGTTCACTAGAGGTTACCTATAGAATTGGAGGAGATTGACTTATTTATGATTCACTGGAGGTTACCTACACACCTTCTATTCTATTCCTCTGCAACCTTGTTTTCCAAATTGGGTACCGCAGATGTAAAACTAGCTGTGGTACAATAAAAACTAAATTTG
The DNA here is from genome assembly GCA_008638375.1 of Nyssa sinensis. Taxonomy (NCBI): domain Eukaryota; kingdom Viridiplantae; phylum Streptophyta; class Magnoliopsida; order Cornales; family Nyssaceae; genus Nyssa; species Nyssa sinensis. The sequence continues at coordinate 25,623,724 of CM018036.1, forward strand.
TTTCACGATGTAGAGATGAAAACATGCAATATTTGATAATTTAGTCATGTCCCTTTGTCATAATATTTAAGGACTGAACATGTTTAATTTTTCGATGTGTACTCGCACCCAAGGCCTTTGCAAATGTAATACAAACTACAAACACCAGAAGTCTAGCAGGAACTGCGTAGCTCCACCTTAGCATGATGTGTGAAATTTACTCAGATTTATGTATGAGGCCATTCTTCTTGTTCTGCCCTATCTAATAACCTTTTGTGATGTTCTGTTCAGCACAGTTTCTGTGAATATATCTACAGATATGACTCCTCTCTTGTTCAGTTCATCCCTTTCTTTTATACTGCTCTAGTGAGCAATAGCTGATGGAAACAATAATCATCCATGATTGAAGTGAACTCCATCTGGTTTTGCATTTCCTATAGTACTAGCACAATTGGTCTGATGTTTATTTATTTATTTTTTCTTTGTAGACTACTGTGGTTTCTATTTTCTGCAAATGTATCTTATGAGATTTTGGCCTTTGGTATAGAGTTAATTTGGATGAAGTATAGTATTATCTGATTTTACTCCTAAAAATGAAAAATGTATAATATTGTGTGTTTTCAGATCATTGAGCCTGGAGAGATTTGGTGTGTGAACTTAACCATTGCAAGTAGTGCGTCAGAATTTTTCCCTCCAGATAAAGCTGTAAAGGCAAAGGAAAAGCCAGGTTCAGGCCCTGTGACATGGAAGCTCAAGTGGTTCTCCAAAGATAGTCTATTCAATTTTGTGGCATTGTTGAAGGCAATCCATGCAGGAAGGACCACTTCTCCTTTAATTGTAAGATGTATATCATGAAAAGCAATCAATTTTTATTTTCAGTTTTTGTTTGTTCCATATTCATTTCATTCTTTTGATCTAGGTTTCAATTTTTTTTTTTTTTTGTTTATAGTTTCTACTTTGTTATCTTCCTGCTTTAGTGTGATTAGTCAATGGCTTTTTTTCTTTGTATTCTTTGATTTGTGTTCTTTTTAACATTTATGTGTCTCTTTTGACCAACTGTACAGGATAGAACATCATATATTGATATGTTTGTTAGTTTGCTTTGGCTTTTGTTTTTCTTTGTTTGTGGGGATGCTTATTAATAATTGTGCTGATATGCTGAAGAAACTGATTTGTGTGCTACATTAGCTTATTTTTCTCCTCGCCAAATATCAGAGTATACTTTTCTTCTTGTCCTTAATGAATTGCCCTTGATTTTTCCATTGTAATGAATTAATATTGAGGATAAGCAAGAGCTTTTTGTACACATGTAGGAAAAGTGGATTTAAGCAAAATTACCAACTCATAATACATTGCAAGTGTGGGGCTGTAGCATTTATTTGTGTTTTTATGTGTGCTCTTTTATCATGAAGCATATGGTTTTGATATTATTATTATCATAATACCACTTGTTTTGTGTGCCGTGCAAACCAGTTAGTTTAATTCGGTGGCTGCTCACTCCATAACAAAGGGAGATTTCTGATCCCAAAAGGACTTCCTTTGTTCCACACTATCAAGACCAAGAATAGGGAAAGCAAAAAAATAAAAATAAAAAACTTAAATCTCCTCAACTGTCAGTTCTCAAATGTGATTAGAATTAAATTTATAAAATAAAATTAAAGAAAAAAGGTCGATAATATGGAATGAGATGTGTCCTTTCCTCTACATCGTATTTCTTTTTTCTTCCCTATGATAAATAAAAAAAAAGGAAAAGGAAGAAAAGGAAACAAGGTAAAAGTATTTAATTTGCGTTGTGTTTTATTTTCTCTTTATCAAATCCACAATCCAAATGCCTTCTTATTTTCATAGCAAGGAAACAAGGGAAAGGTAGTCTTTTTTCCTTCTTTGGATTGGATGTCAAATTTTAGCCTTAAGCCTTTAATTTGGATTTTAAATATAAAATATATATTATATTAAAGAAATTATTTTAAAATTTAATAATATGCTAAATATTAAATTAAATAAAGTTTTATTAAATTTTACATATTTATATAAAAAAATATATATAAATCTTTCCAAACCTCTCGATGATCTGATACACCTCATTTTGCAATCCACCAATGGCTATCTATGCTTACTCTATGAAAAAGAAAAACTCTTTGCAGTCTTGGCCTTTCGCACATTGGGGTGGATGAAAGACCTTAAATCCATCTTTGTTTGACAGACGCATCTTTGTTTTATGCCGTTTAGAATTTTACAAATTCAAGCAAAATAGACAATTTTTGAAAAATTCTATCACTTTGTTGTAACCAATTACAACAAAAACACTAGCTGCGATACTGATTTCTTGATTTGCATGATCGGCTCATTGCTTTAAAGTTTAAACAGCTTAGCCAACTATTCATTTTGATTACTATTAACTAAATTAAATAATAAATAAATATAACTAATACTTACTCTTTTTAAACTATTAATAATAATTAAACATTAATTGTTTTTAATTTATTAATTTTTTAATTAAATAACAATAATTATCAAATACACATCTCTCTACCTCTACACTCGGGTAAATATGACAGTGTTTGCATTATATTTGCCAAACAGATACAAAACTGATTTTGACACTTAACACTTAATTATAATTGCACTAAACAGGTTCATTTAAATTGCCAATTAATTACTTTTTTTATAATTTATTATCGGTAATCACTTGAATAATATATATATATATATATATATATATATATATATTCCTGAAACTGAAAGCAAATAAAATCTGAACAATACCCATCTGATATAGGTGTAGTAGACATGGGAGGTGTCATGAGGAAAAATAAAAGGAAGAAATAAAGAAAGCAAGGGAGAAATTCGTGGTCGACGTTTGAAGTCTACAAACTACACATTAATAATGCAGTGAGAGAGATTTCTAATGTTGTACAATGGCCAAAATTTTGGACAAATTGGTGAAGTTAGGCATCGCCACATTTGAATTCGGACACTGCGATGGCGAAATTTTTTCCAGCCCGCCAAGTCTATAAGTAGGTGATTTCCTAGATTAACAAATCATGCCAAAGTGATATATATATATATATATATATATATAGACATAAATATGTATATATAGAAAGAGACTTAGAAAGATAAAAGAGATGGACAGATTGGAAGATGTCACTGCCATCACCAACAGAAAAGCTTAAGATAAACTTTCTTATGAAAGCATAAATACGATTCTGTAATGCAGAATAAATACTTGAAGGAATCGTAATAAAAAACTGTATTGCTCAAGAACAGTACCTCCAGCCATTGGTGCTGCTCACGTTAGGAGACGCTGGTTCTCTTCCTCGTTTTGGCACTTCCAGACTCTACCAAACTCTCTTTGATGGTGTAAGACTGAAGAAAATAAGTTCGGCAAGTTTGGGGACCAAACGGTGATATTTATAGCCAAAGCTTCCATCAAGCTTTGGCAACACGTGTCCCACGTTCTCAGATCATGATAGAGGCAGTTCAATCCCACGTTCTCAGATCATGGAGGCAGTTCATTTCAAACGTGGAGGGAAGTGGAGTGGATCACATCCGAGAGAAACGGCTAACATTCTCCTACTTGATCCACACTTCACATCTTAAACCCATCGATAATCTGTATTTAAGTAATAAGTACATGAATCATGGTGATAAGTCCTCTTATGACGAGTATTATCTTCCATGTATTACCATGTATTTATTTCTTAAAATTTATGTGGCAACAATTTCTGAATGAATAAACCCTATGTTTATTCTTGGTCCAACACATATAAATTTTTCTCAAATTAAATTAAGGTGCACATGAATACAAGAAAAATTACATTAAGTAAGAGTTTCAATAAGGAAACATAGTTCGTACAATGAATGAACTACATAATGGAATTAAGTCCCATTGACATTACATGATCCTTGAATTTAGATAGAGGCATGCCCTTAGTCAAAGGATCAGCAATCATCAATTCAGTGCTGATGTGTTCAATGACCACTTTTCTTTCCTTAACACGTTCCTTTATGGCTAAGTACTTAATATCAATATGCTTATTTCGACTACCACTTTTGTTATTCTTAGCCATAAAAACAGCAGCTGAATTGGCACAAAATATCCTCAATGGTCTATGGATAGAATCCATGATTCTAAGCCCCGTAATGAAACTCCTAAGCCATACACCATTCGATGTAGCCTCAAAACAAGCCACGAACTCAACTTCCATAGTGGAAGTAGCAGTCAAGGACTGTTTGGCACTCTTCCATGAAATAGTTCTGCCAGCCATCATAAAGATGTAACCTGGTGTTGATTTACGTGAATCCACAAAACCAGCAAAGTCTAAATCGGAATAACCAACTACTTCCAAACTGTCAGTCCATTTGTAGGTAAACATGTAGTCCTTGGTGCCTTGAAGGTACCGCATCACTTTCTTTGTAGCTCTCCAGTGATCTAAACCTGGATTACTTTGATATTGTCCCAACATACCCACAACAAAAGCTATGTTAGGTCTGGTGCAAACCTGAGCATACATTAGGCTTCCAACAGCTGAGGCATATGGGATGTTCTGCATTTGTTCCCTTTCCAAGTCATTCTTTGGGCATTGGTTCAAATTGAACCTATCACCTTTCACAATAGGAGCTACACTTGGTGAACAATCTTTCATACGATATCTCTCTAAGACTTTATTGATATAGGTTTCCTGAGATAGACCTAAGATGCCTTTGCATCTGTCTCTATGGATCTTAATGCCAATGACATAAGATGCCTCACCTATATCCTTCATATCAAAATTCTTAGAGAAGGATTGTTTCACCCCATGCAATAACTCCTTATCATTAGTTGCAAGTAAAATATCATCCACATATAAAACAAGAAAACATATCTTACTCCCACTGACCTTCTGGTATATACACTGATCCATGATGTTTTCAACAAATCCAAATGAAGAAATAACACCATGAAACTTGTAATACCATTGGCGAGACGCTTGTTTTAAACCATATATGAATTTATTGAGTTTGCAAACCAAGTGCTCTCCATCACTAGAGGGGAATCCTTTAGGTTGTTTCATGTAAACCTCCTCCTCTAAATCACCATTGAGAAAAGCCGTTTTCACATCCATTTGATGCAACTCCATGTCAAAATATGCTACCAATGCCAAAACAATCCTTAAGGAATCTTTCTTAGATACAAGAGAGAATGTCTCCTTGTAATCGATTCCTTCCTTTTGAGTGAATCCCTTAGCAACAAGTCTAGCTTTTTATCTCTCAATGTTGCCCAATGAGTCCCTTTTGGTCTTAAAGACCCATTTATTGCCAATGGCTTTGGCTCCATTAGGCAACTCTACAAGGCTTCAGACATTGTTGTCCCTCATGGAATTCATTTCCTTTATCATGGCATTGTACCAATATTCAGACTCTTTGCAATTAATGGCTTGTGAAAAAGATTCGGGACAATCTTTAGTTTCTATATCATAGTCAGTTTCTTGTAGATACACTACATAGTCACTAGGAATAGCTAACTTCTTTGTTCTAGTAGATCTTCTTAATGCTGCACTAATATCTTCTTGGGAAAGATGTGGTTCAACTGGTTGTTCAGGAATTGGTAATTCTTGAACTCCCTGACCTACTTGAATGTTGTTAGCCGCTTGTGGAACTTCAATGATTGGTTGTTCAACACCAATTTGTACTGAAGGAGTGTTATGAACAACAATCAATCTATTACTTGAAGTGGAAGGTTGATTATCTGAATGATCATTTTTAGAAAATGTGTTCCTTGAATGATCCCTCCCACTGATCAAGTCATTCTCAAAAAACTTGGCATTCCTTGATTCCACAATCCTAGTGGTATGTGATGGACAATAAAATCTGTAACCTTTGGACCTTTCAGCATATCCAATGAAATAGCCATTAATGGTCCTCGGATCCAGCTTCTTCTCTTGTGGATTATAAATCCTCACTTCAAATGGGCATCCCCAAACACGTATATACCTAAAACTCGGTTTCCAACCTTTAAATAACTCAAATGGTGTTTTAGGAACAGCCTTGGTTGGGACCCGGTTTAAGATGTACACAGCCGTCTTAAGTGCCTCAATCCATAAGTTCTTAGGAAGATTAGAGCTACTCTGCATGCTCCGCACCATGTCTAATAATGTTCGGTTTCTTCTTTCAGCTACACCATTTTGGTCCGGTGAACCAAGCATAGTGTATTAGGCAACAATCCCATTTTTCTGAAGAAACCTCGCAAAAGGACCATGTGCTTGTCCATCTTCTGTATATCTACCATAGTATTCTCCACCTCTGTCTGACCTCACGATCTTAATTTGCTTACCACATTGTTTCTCTACTCCAGCCTTGAAAACTTTAAAGGCATCTAATGCTTCATTCTTATTATGAAGCAAGTAGAGATACATGTATTGTGAATAGTCATCAATGAATGAGATGAAGTATCTCTGACCATGTGAGTCTATGTCTGGACTACAAATGTCTGTATGTATGATTTCCAATATGTGAGAACTCCTTGTGGCACCTTTCGTAGACTTGTTGGTCTGCTTCCCCTTTATGCAGTTCATACAAGTTTCAAAATCGGTAAAGTCAAGAGTACTAAGTACCCCATCATTTACTAATCTTTTAATACGCTTAATGGAGATATGACCTAATCTCCAGTGCCATAATGTAAAGAAATCCTCATTTACAACACATCTCTTTATACCAGTGTGAACATGCAAAGCATTATAAGTGGCATCATTTTGCAAATTAATACAGAAAAGACCATCACATATTGTACCAACTCCAACAATTTCAGATTCATAAATTAAATTGAAAGATGTATCTGAAAATTTAAAAGAGTATCCCAGTGGTACAAGTCTAGAAACTGAAATTAAATTCCTAGAAAAACTAGGAATATAAAAGGTCTTTTCTAAAATTAATACAAAGCCACTACTTAAAATCAAATTGCATGTTCCCACAGCATCCACATGTGAACGCATCTTGTTTCCCGAATTGATGCATTGTTCACTTCCCACCGGTTTCCTTAGGTTTCGCATACCCTGCAAGGAATTCAAAATATGGATTGTAGAACCAGAATCAATCCACCAAGTGTCGTAAACAACATCAACCATATTGGATTCATAACAAACTAAAGATAGTTGATTACCTTTCTTTTCAAGCCATTTTTGGAATTTGGGACAATCTTTCCTAACATGTCTCTTCTTCTTACAGAAGAAACACACAGGATCTTTCTTTATGTCAGCTTGTGGAGCCAACTTCTCTTTCCCTTTCCCTTTCTTATTGGCTTGAGATTTATTCTTTCCCTGCGTAGCCAGCATTGCACTCTCTCCCATCTCCATAATTAATCTCCCTTCCTCTTGAACACACATGGTCATAAGTTCATTAATAGACCATTTATCCTTATGTGTGTTATAGGATATTTTGAAAGGACTGTATTGAGGTGGGAGAGTATTCAGAATATAGTGCACAAGAAAAGAATCTGAAATTTCAACCTCTAGTTTTTTAAGTTGAGCTGCAGTGTCCCTCATCTTCATGATGTGCTCACGCACACCTCTCACAGTGTCGAGCCTTGTGGAACAAAACTTCATAATTAGGGTACTAGTAAGCGCCTTATTTGAAGTGACGAATTGTTCATCAATGGCCTTGAGTAAATCACGGACTTTGGTATGCTGATCGACTGAACCACGAATACCAACAGAGATTTTGGTCTTTATGAACATAACACTGAATCCATTGGATCGCTCCCAATGTTCATAAAGAGCAATCTCAGCTTCAGTGCTGATATTGGTAACTATAGGTGGTTCATCTTTTCTTATAGCATAATCAATGTCCATCCACCCTAAATGAAGTAAGACCTTCTCTTTCCACATTTTAAAGTTATCACCCTTAAGTTCGGGAATATCACAACCGACATTAGAAAATTTAACAGGTTGACTAGCTGCATAAATTAAACATACATGCTTACATTAAAATCAGGCATAAACAACATTTCATGGTTTATCAATGTAAATCATGTTTAAAAATTTGAACCTAATGACATAAAAATTGCCTGTGAACTAAATTTTTAATTCAAGCAGATTCAATTATTCTTTATGATAGAATTTATCAAATTATTTCTTCAATAATCATGTATAAGGCCTATTTTACTGCAGAAACAAATAGTACTACTAAGTAAGTTCCCAGGAAAGATTTTTCTTTCCTAGACAGAACTTCAAGATTCCTAGAAAATATTGGAGGGGTCACAATGGTCCTACTTAAAATCTAGTCTCCTAGACAGAACCTCCTTAGACATACACATTCATACTCTTATAACAAATAGTCCATTAATGATTATAATTTGATATATATATATATATATATATTCCATCTAATATTAAACTTTATGATAAAACTATCAAATTATTAAATTAATTCATAATTCTTGTGGGTAATTATGAATAATTTGATATTTTATCCTAATTAATCATATAATAAAAATTTCTGTGGGATAAAATTTATTTTACTAAGTATGATTAATTACAATTAATGTCTAAATATTATTTATGTGATCCTAATTAATCATAATATATGATTTTTATTTAATTAGAGATGCCGTGGCTATTCTCTAATTAACCAAAAATTATATTGATCACTAGACATTATACTTTTATACATAAGGATTAACTAAATATGAGAATAATTATAAATTGCATAATTTTAACTAAAACTAACATGTTATTATTATGCACAGAATATTCTCACAAATTTAGCATAAACATTGCATAATTAAAACTATAATATTATGCATAACATTTAATTTCATGCCTTTAACTATATATATACATATACTCATCCAAAAATTGCATGTATTAATTTAGAGTATAAATAATCAATTCATGCAAACTAAATATGAGCATAATTATTAAATTTTCACAACAATCATCTAAATTGCACACAATTAAATCAAATAAAAAACTATATGCAAAATTGAGCAAAAATTTGTCAAGTTCAAGTCACTGCCTAAACCAAAATTTTGTTTCCTGTTGTTTTTTCATTTGTAAGCCAATTATTGGATAGCTTCTCCTTTCTAACCAAACGCCTCCCAAACTCAGACTTAGAATTTTACCCATAAAGTAACAGTGTTGGGCAGCCATCTGAATGAGTGGATCGCGTCGAACCCAACCCGGTTTGGTCCAAAAAAAATTCCAGAAATCTCAGCCGCACAGTAGGTTTCCAGCACCTGGCTAGTCACCTCTTCCGTCAACGGCGACTCACCGGCGACGAATTTTCTCGCGGTTTTCACTGGGTCCGAACCTATAGGTGATGGGCAACTCAAATCTACCCTCGGTTTTCCGATCGAAGGGCTGAATCTCGGCCAAAAAAATTCTAGAAATCTCCGACCAGAAAAAACAGAGACAAACAGAGCATCACTCATACTTTCAGCCAAAACAGAGACAAACAGAGCATCATTCATACACCAAGGCAGAGAAAAATGTAGCTCTGATACCAAATGAAAGCATAAATACGATTCTGTAATGCGAAATAAATACTTGAAGGAATCGTAATAAAAAACAGTATTGCTCAAGAACAGTACCTCCAGCCATTGGTGCTGCTTACGTTAGGAGACACTGGTTCTCTTCCTCGTTTTGGCACTTCCAGACTCTACCAAACTCTCTTTGATGGTGTAAGACTGAAGAAAATAAGTTCGGCAAGTTTAGGGACCAAACGGTGATATTTATAGCCAAAGCTTCCATCAAGCTTTGGCAACACGTGTCCCACGTTTTCAGATCATGATAGAGGCAGTTCAATCCCACGCTCTCAGATCATGGAGGCAGTTCATTTCAAACGTGGAGGGAAGTGGAGTGGATCACATCCGAGAGAAACAGCTAACATCTTATACATATAATTGTATCTACACTCATACATACACACATATTTATACTTGCACATACATATATACGTACGTCTATATATATATATCCGTAAAGTTTAGAGAGAGGAAATGGGAGTGTAAATGGGTGTCTGCAAAATATTTACCAAACTTATTTTTATCACTTAAGTATTAAAGTACACTAGAAAACGAAATGAAGCAAAATGTTTAATAGGATATGCTTGTTATACTCAAAGAATATTTAAGCTTCTCAAAATTTGTAATGATAAATCTATTATTCTAATTCATGAAATATATGCCCTGTTTAAAACTTCTCAAAGTATGATATGGTTATAATACGCAAGCTATATTTGAAGTGAAAAGCAATTTTATTAAAGTATGTGTTACCAACTTTTTCAATTGTATTATAAAGTTGTTTATGTTTTCAAAAGCTATGTTATTTTCTTTACTATCCATAGTGTACATGAATATTTTATTATGAAAACTCATATCAGAGGCTAGACTTACTCATTGAATTTAGTGGGGTAACTCAGCCCATCCCCTCTAACCTCCTAGGTTTTGTAGAATAAGAAAGGACAAAGATAGAGTAAAGCTTAACAAAACTTGAAAGGGAATGAAACCTAACGATTCGAAAATGATGCTAGTGAAAAATTTAAAAATGGTGCTGCAAATGCATAATATGAGGAGATGCGATAAGTTGTCTCAACACTTGCCAACATCAATAACATTGATTGTTGATAGACTAGATGATCATTTGTATCTTGCCAAATGTTAGCAAGCAATTAAGCATGCTTACAATAAGAGAATGGGGTTATGTTCTAACTAATGAGGTTGTATTTATGTATTATTAGTTTAAAGTTATATAAGTGACGCTTTCGCAATAAAAAAATTCTCATACAGTCTATTTTATTTTGTTATGCATGCCTCCTAAACCGGTCGCATCCTGAATTCCATAGAGGACGAAATTTGGGACGTAATACACTTTCTTTTTAGAAAATTTCTTTTCAGGTTTGGATAAGAAAAAAATATAGGTATCGTTTAATATTATTTTTTTTATTTTTTCTTAAATAAGCAAAATATTAGAAGTGGTATTTGATTGATTTTACTTTAGGAGATAATTTGTCAAATACATATTTGATTTTTAAATAAACAATATATTAAAAAAATTTAGGTACCGTTGGATAAAAACTTTCTTAAAGTATTTTTAATAAGTAAAAAATAATTTTTTAAATTTAATTTCAAAAGCCCCTTTCGTTATTTTTTTTCTATTTTCTTTATGCATTTAATTTTTCACAATAATATAACTTATATTATAAATTTTCTAATTATTTTTTAACATTAGTATTTTATCTTACCATATTAAATTTTTAGTGATTTATGTAGATTTGTTTTATGAATAACTTTACATAGATTATTTTCATAAATTTTTTAAAATAATTTTATATCATGAATGGAAATTACTTTTTGCATTGCTATAAATTGTTGTTGTTAAACCTTTGTTTTGAGAGTAGCAACTATTTTCTGAAACATGTTTCGAAATTTAAGGAAAATTAAGAAAATTTTTGTAACTTTTGTAAGTTTTAAGAAAGTTGTAAATTGAGGATTTACAAGACCAGTTTATGAATGTTGTACAAAATAAACCACTAGGAATTATTTTTAAGTTTTATTTTTAAATTAATAACAAAAAGAACGATTAATAATTTATAATTTAAAATTTGATTACAAACAATACAATAGTCAGATGATTTATTTTACGACGTTATCCTCACTATCTCATTGTTATGATTTACGGATCCATCTGCATCATGATCAAATATAAATTGATTACAGGCAATCATAGATATAGATGTTGACTTAGGTCTCTGTTTCATGTGTTGATATTCTAACGATTTTAAAATTATATTTACCTCTTTAATTCTATTTGAAAATATATAAATATTTATTTAATTAATTTTTTTAAATGATAAAATAATTTTTTTCACGTTTTTTCTTTTCAAAATTTTAAATTTTGATCAATTTTATTTTTATTTTCAAAATAAATATTGCTATTGAAGAAAATATATGAAATAACAATTGGCCTAAACCCAATTATCTCTTGTAGTCCGAGTTTGCAGAAGCGGAATGAACTAACTTATGTTACGAGCTTCTCTGTCATGTACGTCAATGTAAAAAATTTTCTCGTCAATAGGATGGCTACAAAATAGAGTTGTTTATGTATTTCCACAATCCAAGTCCAGAGATCTCGCTATGGTAACTTCTAAAGAATCTCAGAGAGAAAACGAAAAGAGGATCCAAGAGAATTGACGAAAAACCAAAAATCCTCCCACACCCATCACGTAACCAAAATCGCGGTATATATCTGTGTTGGTTGAAATTCGAAACCAACCAGATAATGATAAGAATTTTAATCTTATCATAACTCTCATTCAAATCTTGTAGATGCCCAAATGGCTATGGGTTCGGGTCAAACCTGTCCTAATATCCAACATCTCTCATTCATCCACATAGGGTGAGTACTAAGTTCTATACATCACCTTCCATACATAGGAAATGGATCGTGCAACCGGACGAGAAAGATCGGGGTAGGAGTACTATATCAAGCTACCATCACACCAACATAGTACCTCACTATAAACAAACAAATGATCTCGTCTATACCCCAGACTATTCCATTACACCAGATTCAGCATCCTTTATCCCTCACGAGAACTAATCTCAATGCGATGCTTGTACCCTCCAATCTGTATTGTACTCACGATCACATCAATAAACACATAAACCGACAGATCACCCGGGTAATGAATCATAACACAATAATGTATTACGGAACCATCTTCCCTAGCTACTCACGTTAATCTAATTGAACTCAACTGATTTTCTAGACATGCCCCACCGAACCGCATCAATCATGGTCCTTTAGCAATATGCTAAAGTAGCAACATCAAGATTTCTTTTCATAAAGTAGTCCTACGTCACAAAGGGCACAGTAAAACTCAAAGTGGTTCTCAGAGCTCACACAGTGACGAAACAGGAATACATTCAGTCACTCTCTTTATTAAAAATTACATCAATAACACATATAGTATGTAATGTATGCTACAACGGAGCTCCCACTCAATTGGGCATGTCAATCTCAATCTCAAAAAAATAAGAATATACGTCGTACGAATCTTATTCTAGTCGTTATCTAGCGCCCATTGCTGTCTCGGCGCCCCTCGTCACTATTTCAGCGTCCCTCGTCACTATCTCAACGCCTAACCCAAACATTCCAACCCAGTCACTCTCCTAGCGCATGTTTGAAAGTTCGCATTCGGCTTTCTTCAAGTTACATGAGGTGTGTGGTCAACCACATGCTCAATTCTTTAAAAGAATCTCATATTAACCCTCATTGTCAAGGCAACATATATGATAAAGATGAATTTTTCATCCAACCAAGAATTCAATATCTCATCTTGCTTATTATCTAAACACCAAAGCGATTGCTCGTGTAAAAGAGCCAATCAAAACCTGTTGACATCTTTTATATATGCTCACAACATAAAAAAAAATCATCTCAATATGAATACAAAATAATATAATGATAAAATAATGTCACACAGTGTCCAATATATCAAATCCAAACTAAACCCAACCATTAAACGCAGGATGTAAAACATCATTAAGTATGGGCTCAAGACCACCTCCCTTTGCGCAATTCTATCTCAAACATGTGTAGTAAAAAATAATGTCAACATGTTTGGTTCTCCCATCACCGCTATTAGTCTACCAGCCCACTAACGAGCCTAAGTTTCCAGCCTAGTGGCGAATCCGCACGATTTTGTCCTTATGAACCCTAAGTCCAAAAGACACCACAAAAGGAGAAAGGCATTGCTTGCACTTATATCCCTCAGGCTTGTAAAGCTTATTAATAATGTGAAATAAAGCTGTGACGAACGCAATACTTGTATATGCTGGAGCTGTAAAGATTTGAATTTTTGAGGCAATTTTTTTATATATATATATATAAATATTTTTTTAAATATGTGTGTTATGTATGTGTAAGTATGTGTAGTGAAATATATATATATATATATATATTTTATGCATGTATGTTGTGTATGTTATATATGTGCATGTGTATATACATATATATATATATGTGTATGTGTGTTTAATGTAATGTATGTGTGTGTATATATATATATTTTAAAAGGAAGTGTGTGCGGGTGGCATAGTATGTGTGTGTGGGCTGGTGTGTACAACTGTGAGTGTAAGTGTGTTGGAGTGTGTGTGTGTATGTGTGTGCATAAGTGATATAATATACATATATAATACACAATGTCAACTTTGCATTTAATGCAAAGCTACATTGTGAAGGGAAGAAGTGGCTAGAACAGTAGAGAAGTCAGAAAAATGGAGAAGTAGTGGACTGCAGCTGCCTATACGTGAGGTGATATAAGCGTATATCTAGGTGTGTATTAGGAGTATCCATTGGTTAGACAGAACAGAAATCAGAAAGAAGGAAAGAGAAGTTGAGTTAGAGAGTGGTGGGCATTGGGAGAAGCTTGAACCAAGGAAGAAGAAGAGAGGAGCTACGACAAGAGAAAAACTCAGAAAGAGGTATACCTTGCCCAGTTCTATTTTTAAATTTTTAAAGCATGAGAATTAGTTTGATTTATAAGGTTTTGTAGAGCATGAAAAATGGAAGCTAAAGCAAAAAGAATGAACTAAAAAGATTAAGAAATGAGAGAAATAAGTGTAGTTGCAGGTCTCGGTCAAGAGTTGAGAAGTTACCATTTTATGCGTTAACTTTTGATTGAAACCATGAGGAATTGTCCCTCTTGAGTGCAGAAAATAAATAAGTAAAGAAAAAGGTGAAAACAGTGGTGAAATGGACTCGAAACTAGAAAAGAACAGTTGGCCGGAAATCTGGGTTTTCTTGGCCGGAGCTACGGTTCGTCTTCATTTCGTGAGAATATGATAGGCTAAATGGAAAGATGATCTTAGATATGAGTTCCTTAGGAAAAACCAAAGAAAACTGTATAAATTTTTTTGTTAAAAATGGCCAGAAAGAGGGTGTCGTCGCAGGAGAAGGCGACTGAACCCTAACAGTGACTCGTCGGGAATTCGGGGAAGGGACGAAGGCGTTGGGGTTTGGGTCGAAGGTTAGGCCTCTCTCTTTGTTCTAATCGATTGGGCCCTTACATGTGGGCTGATCCGAGTTGGGTAAGGGTTGGGCCCAAACAGTTCAAAAAAAAAAATGAAAAAGGGGGGGGGGATTACACAGGAAATGCGGCTCATCGGGTTCGAACAAGGGACCAAGGGGGGAACAGTGGCGCTTGTAACCAAGGGGAGGCAGGGCAATCTCGTGCTCTTATAATGCCACAAATATATATATATATATATATATTATACTTAATAATTTAATTTAATTTAATTGTTTTAATTAAATTCAATATACCAAAATGGCCCGAAACCCAAATTAGACACGTCATAGGTGTTTTCTGACTATCTTGGACCTCCTAAACCCAATGGTGAGGTCCGTGACGCGAGACGAGGTCCCAACAAATAAAAGAACCGTAATAACATTAAAAATTATCAAAATGCCCTTGAGTTAAAATGCAGGCAAACGAACTCCGATTAAGGTAAACAAATAGTGGGATTTTATTATTTCAACAATTTTGGACTCAACTGTGGAGTCCAATTTGTGAAAAGAGGTCTTGGGAATGTAAGGACCCGTAAAAGTGCAAAATGACCGTTTTACCCTTTTTAACACAAAAGTCCAATTGAATTCCGCAAAAGCTTAAACCGACCTTGTTCGACGTTCCAGACTCAATGGTATAATTTATTTTAGCAAAATAAAAACTAATAAAATAAAGACATAAAATTTGATGAATAGCATAATTTAAGTAGCAAATGAACTGAGTTACATTTAGTGATTTTAGGAACACTAAAAGGCAAGGAGAAGGCAGTCTGACCTTCTACATTCCTACTGTTAGTTCCGCTATGCTACGAGTACGACTTCTTGGGTTGAGACAAACCTGTCAGGTATGATGTTTTGCTAATGTAAGAAATGGGGTTAAGTTTAGGGATACGTTATGGGTGAATTGATTGATTTATTTGCTTAACTGTTGTTTGGGAATTATTCAGATTATGATTATTTGATGACTTGGAATTGGTTGTTTACGTGTTTTGTGTTGCTTACATTCTTGAGAATTGGTAAAGTGACGAATGTGATTGTAACCATGTGATTAGATTGATAGCATGAGGTATGCATTCATGTTGAATAAGTTGGTGATTTAAATATTATTGTTGCTTCGAATGTGGTATATCATTGAAAGCATGCTTCATTGAGATTATGTTGTTGTGTGATGAATGCAAGGCGTATTGGCATAGAGTGAATTTCTTGGACACATGGTGTGAGTTGAGCATGCGGTGCTATACATTATGAGGGTGTAGATCCTGTAGTGAAAAACCCAAAATTGGCCATTGCATTGGTACCCAGATCCATTGGGGGGAGGCCCATAAAGGGAATTGGTACTCTGGTCTATCGGGGCGAGGCCCGTAAAGGAGACATGAGTGTGGCATTGAGTGCATGGGTGTGTCATGCATATTTTCATTACATTATATTAATGGAATTGGAAAGAATTTAGAGATAAATGTACACTTTGCACATGCCACACCTTAATCTTGTTTCTTGCATTAGCATTACATTGTACCAGTAGTTGAGCTGACCCATTCGTGGGACATCATATTACAGATGACGCTCCAGAGACTTGAGACTTGAGGAAGTCTTAGAGCACAAAGGAGACATGAGTTATGGAGACCTTGGGCCCGTGAGGGATATGTTGATATTGTATCAGGGCATAAGCCCCAGACTATTTCATGTTTATTTGTTGTTATGAAACAATGGGTAAGGCCTTATGGATTGTAATGGAACAGTGAGTCGAATTAGTGTTTGAAATGCATGTGATTGTACTTTATTTATTTCCTTTTTGTTTGTTCCCCTCGCGCCTCGGGTTCGTGAGAATTCGGGGCGTGACAACGTGGTATCAGAGCCTAGGTTCGAATACCTAGAGACTATGGGGTGTTGTTGAACACCATGGGACCCTAGAGGAAAGAGTGAGACTTAGTGTGAACAGTCAGTAGTATGCCGTAGGATCTTTTGTGCTATGTGATTATGTACACTTGAGGCATGACTTGTTGTGATTACGTATTTAATTGATGCTATGTTGTGATGCATGATTAGGTGATTCAATGTAGTGAGAAACAGGATATGTGTAATGTGTGAGGATTGATAAAGTGTACATTATGATGTACTATATGTACCACCTGTTAAATGTAAGTGTGGATTAGAACAAGACTGAGATTCTTTTTAAATGCTTATGTCCAAATGTAAAGAGTGGTATTAATTTTTTTCTTCCTTGGATTGTAGACTCATGCCACCGAGGAAAGCCTCTAAGAGAGCTGGACCACCTAGACGAGGCAGACCTAGGGCTGCTGCCTAGCCCCGACGTGGTAGACCTAGAGCTGCTGCTCCAGCTCGTGACATAGTTGAGGAGGTTATCGCTCCAGCTGATACCCTTGTCCGTAGTACAGCTGAGGAGGCAGTTGCTCCTGCTCCTGCTCCTACTCTTATTCCTGCACCTACTCCTGCCCCAATAGAAGAGGTAGAGCAGACAGTTGGCGCTAGAGACATAACGGCCCTTCTACAAGAGTGTCTCCGTACTATGTAGGAGACCTGGACCACAGGTGGTAAGACCAGGGATACCTTCTTGATGAAGGTGTTCCAGAGGATGAGACCCCCTACTTTTGCTGGGCAGCCCGACCCATTGGTTTCTAAGGAGTGGTTGAGACAGATTACCAGGATTTTAGACTCATAGGGGATTACCGAGCCACACTTGAGGATTAGATGTGCCACTTTTCAGTTCACGGACCTGGCCAGTCAGTGGTGGGAGGTAGCAGCGGACAGGATCAACATGTTTGGTGAGGGATGGGACGCATTTGTGGCCATGTTCAATGACCACTATTTCCTAGCGACTACTAGGGTTGGATTTAGGGAGGAGTTTGAGACGCTTCTTCAGAGAGACATGACAGTGACCCAGTACGAGTCCCGTTTCATTGCATTGGGGAGGTTTGCCCCACATATCATTGGAGAGGAGGAGTTGAGGGTTTACCATTTTCTCTAGCAGGCCACATTATAGAGACATATGAGGAGGTAGTGACCAGGGCCACTAGAGTGGAGAGGGAGTTGGCCGACATTAGAGGGATCAAAGAGTCTCGGGCCCAAGGCAGACTAGCCATAGCACAGACACCTACACCAGCCCAGCCTACTATGCCTACCTTGACTCACACTGGTGGTCCGAACCGGTGCATCTTTCCCATCGACCTCCTAGAGGCCTGTTCAATTTTTAGCCCCCCAGCCTGTTATGTCTGTTGCTCCTCGAGGGGGGGTATCACAGGGATCCATTACATGTTACCGGTGTAGACAGCCTGGCCATAGGATGGCCGATTTCCCACAAAGAGATCCTAGTCAGGGACATGGGACTGGACCGAGTCAAAAGTCACTTCCACCTCAGACCTAGAGTCTGGCCTGGAGAGCTCCACAAATTTGCTACACTTGCCACCAACCAGGCCATGTTAGGGCCAACTACCCTCAAGGGCAGACCTCACAGAGCACACCGAGGCCCCATTATTACCAGCATACCCAGGTGCCTTTGCCCTAGCCACAGTCAGGCCATAGACCCCTAGCACCTTATTATCAGCCTGCACCCTCCGCACTGAGTGTTAGAGCTCCTGCACCGAGAGAGGGGGGGTCAGCAGGGACAGAGAGGGGGAGGTCGGTAGGGCCAGACTACCTAGGGCCGTGTATATGCAGTTACCACCCTAGAGGCTTCCACTGTTGGACCATCAATAGTTCGAGGTACATTCCTTATATTCAGTTCATGGCCCAGTATATTGATAGACTCAGGTGCATTGCATTCGTTCATATCTACTATGTTTGCCATGTCATTGGGTTTGGATATGGATCAGTTGGATCCCCCGTTGCATGTTGATACACCAGTTGGGGATAGTTTGATATTGACGAGGATCTGTAGAGATTGCTCACTAGAGATAGCTGATCGTACCCTTTACTTTGATTTCATTGTGCTTGACATGACTGGTTTTGATGTTATTTTGGGGATAGATTGGCTGTTTACTTACCGGGCTAGTATAGATTGCTATAGAGGGAGAGTGACAGTATGCACTCCAAGAGGAGATAGTTTTTATTTCACAGGGGATCGTGGGGATCTTTTAGTTCCACCGTTGTGTGACTCTAGGAGTTGGGGAGGTCACAGTTATATGTTGGCTAGCTTGGTTGCAGGTGATGGTGGGACTACAGAGGGTATGTTACCACCAGTGATGGATGAGTTTCCTGATGTTTTCCCGGATGACTTGACTAGTCTACCGCCGAGACGGGAGATAGAGTTTATGATAGAGCTCATCCCCAGCACTGTACCCATTTCTATCCCGCCTTACCGCATGGCTCCAGCTAAGCTGAGAGTGCTGAAGGACCAGCTGACTGACCTACAGGGTAAGGGATTTATCCGTCCTAGTACTTCTCTGTGGGGTGCTTCGACACTATTCGCGAAGAAGAAAGATGGGACATTGCATTTATGTATGGACTATAGGAGGTTGAACCGGGTTACCATCAAGAAAAAGTACCCACTACCGAGGATAGATGACCTATTTGATCAACTGAGGGGTTCAAGATGCTTCTCGAAGATTGATCTTCGGTCCGGGTACCATCAATTGAGAGTATGGGAGGAGGATATAGCGAAGACAGCTTTCCACACTCGCTATGGCCATTACGAGTTTGTGGTTATACCATTTGGTGTGACGAATGCCCCGGCGGCATTCATGGACTTGATGCACCGTATTTTTGGCCAGTATATAGATCGATTCGTAGTGGTGTTTGTGGATGATATTTTGACTTACTCACCTTCTAAGGATGAGCATGTCTTTCACCTACGGACTGTGGTATAGATCTTGAGGGAGCACCGTTTATTTGCCAAGTTCTCAAAGTGCGAGTTCTGGCTTCAAGAGGTACAGTTTTTAGGCCATGTTGTGTCAGGGAGTGGAGTATCTGTGGATCCTTCTATGATTGACTCTATTATGAGTTGGGAGAGACCGAAGAACGTGTTTGAGATACGGAGTTTATTGGGGTTGGCAAGATACTATCGTCGTTTTGTGGAGGGATTTTCTCGTCTTGCCTTGCCGATGACTCTCTGACGCACAAAGGCATTAGGTTTGAGTGGACAGACGACTGTGAGTAGTCCTTTCAGGAGCTGAAGAGGAAACTGACTTCAGCGCCCGTTTTGATTATCCCTGAGAGAGGTTTGGGTTACACTGTGTATTGTGATGCTTCCCGAGAGGGATTGGGCAGTGTACTGATGCAGGAGGGCAGAGTAATAGCCTATGGTTCTCATCAGTTGAAGAGCCATGAGAAGAACTACCCCACACATGATTTAGAGTTAGCTACCATCATCTTTGCACTTACGAGTTGGCGACACTACTTATATGGAGTAAGGTTCGAGGTGTTCTCAGACCACAAGAGCCTCAGATACATTTTCACGCAGAAGGACCTGAACCTTCGGCAGAGGAGATGGATGAAGTACATGGAGGACTACGACTTTGACCTTCAGTACCACCCTAAGAAGGCCAACGTCGTAGCAGATGCACTCAGTAGGAGGCCAAGGAGCATTATGGCTAGCATTGCTATCAGAGAGTGGGAGATGATGGGGGACATAGGAGAGTTTGACTTAGAGCTTGCCAAGTTGGAGGGACATGCCACACTGTTTAGTGTGTGTACACAGCCATCACTGTTGAGTAGGGTTATTGAGGCACAGCTACAGGACGCAGAGGCAAAGCAGATTAGAGCACGAGTTGCCAGTCCTGAGGGATTTGAGGGGTGGACCGTTCATTCTGACCTTGGCTTGAGATATATGGGTAGAGTCTTTGTCCCCGAGCCTCTTAGAGCCGATGTCCTTAGAGATTTCCATCATTCACGCCTAGCAGTGCACCTAGGGGGCACTAAGATGTATCATGATCTACACCGTCAGTATTGGTGGACTGGGATGAAGGCAGACGTAGTACAATTTGTGTCTAGATGTCTCACGTGCCAGTAGGTGAAGGTTGAGCACCAGAGGCCTGGAGGTTTGTTGCAGCCATTTCCAGTGGCCGAGTGGAAGTGGGAGCATGTTACCATGGATTTTGTGATGGGTCTTTCGAAGTCACCTAGAGGTCACGATGCAGTTTGGGTTATCGTGGACAGGTTGACAAAGTCCGCCCATTTCTTGCCGATTAGAGAGACCGATTCATCGGATGTCCTCAGTAGGTTGTATATTCGAGAGATAGTACGACTACATGGGATTCCCGTGTCCATTGTTTCAGACAAAGACCCACGTTTCACTGCACAGTTTTGGTAGAGCCTTCAGACAGCCTTAGGGACTCAACTATAGTTTAGTACTGCCTTTCACCCTCAGACTGATGGTCAGTCAGAGCGTACCATTCAGATCCTAGAGGACATGCTTAAAGCCTGTGTTATGGACTTCAGAGGTAGCTGGGAGGATCACCTTGCTTTGGTAGAGTTTGCCTACAACAACAGCTATCAGTCTAGTATTTAGATGGCACCATTCGAGGCGTTGTATGGTAGGCCGTGTCATTCACCAGTGTTGGACCGAGGTGGGAAAGACAGCTGTTTTGGGGCCCGACATAGTCTGTGAGACCACGGACAAGATACAGGTGATCAGGCAGTGTCTATTGACAGCATAGAGCCGCCAGAAGAGCTATGCAAACAGGAGGCGACGACCTCTGTCATTTGACCTTGGGGGACATGTGTTCCTCAAGGTAGCCCCACGACGAGGATTGAGGAGATTTGGATGCAGCAGGAAGATGTCGCCACGGTTTATAGGCCCATTTGAGATCCTTGGGAAGGTTGGTGAGGTGGCCTATAAGCTAGCATTACCGCCACTGCTATCTGGAGTTCATGATGTCTTCCATGTGTCGATGTTGAGGAAGTACGAGCCTGACCCCTCACATGTGCTGGATTGGGTAGATCTTTAGCTAGAGGGCGACACTTCTTATGATTAGAGGCCTGTAGAGATATTGGACTCGAGGGACCAAGTTTTGCGAGGCAGGACCATCCCTTTGATCAAGGTTCGTTGGAACCATCATGGGGTCGAGGAAGCTACTTGGGAACATGAGGCCGAGGTCCGTGCTTGGTATCCCGAGTTGTTTGTTCATTGATGTATTTATTTTTAAATTTCGGGATGAAATTTATGTAAGTAGGGAAGGATGTAAAGATTTGAATTTTTGAGGCAATTTTTTTTTTATATATATATAAATATTTTTTTCAATATGTGTGTTATGTATGTGTAAGTATGTGTAGTGAAATATATATATATATATATATTTTATGCATGTATGTTGTGTATGTTATATATGTGCATGTGTATATACATATATATATATATGTGTGTGTGTGTGTTTAATGTAATGTATGTGTGTGTATATATATATATATATATATTTAAAAAGGAAGTGTGTGTGGGTGGCAGAGTGTGTGTGTGTGGGCGAGTGTGTATAGTCGTGAGTGTAAGTGTGTTAGAGTGTGTGTTGTGTGTGTGTGTGTGTGTGTCTGTGCATAAGTGATATAATATACATATATAATACACAATGTCAACTTTGCATTTAATGCAAAGCTGCATTGTGAAAGGAAGGAGTGGCTAGAACAGTAGAGAAGTCAGAAAAGTGGAGAAGTAGTCGACTGCAGCTGCCTATACGTGAGGTGATATAAGTGTATATCAAGGTGTGTATTAGGAGTATCCATTGGTTAGAGAGAAAGGAAATCAGAAAGAAGGAAAGAGAAGCTGAGTTAGAGAGTGGTGGGCATTGGGAGAAGCTTGAACCAAGGAAGAAGAAGAGAGGAGCTACGACAGGAGAAAAACTCAGAAAGAGGTATACCTTGCCCAGTTTTGTTTTTAAAATTTTAAAGCATGAGAATTAGTTTGATTTATAAGGTCTTGTAGAGCATGAAAAATGGAAGCTAAAGCAAAAAGAATGAACTAAAAAGATTAAGAAGTGAGAGAAATAAGTGTAGTTGCAGGTCTCGGTCAAGAGTTGAGAAGTTACCATTTTATACGTTAACTTTTGATTGAAACCATGAGGAATTGTCCCTCTTGAGTGCAGAAAATAAAAAAGTAAAGAAAAAGGTGAAAACAGTGGTGAAATGGACTCGGAACTAGAAAAGAACAGTTGGCCAGAAATCTGGGTTTTCTTGGCCGGAGCTACGGTTCGTCTTAATTTCGTGAGAATATGATAGGCTAAATGGAGAGATGATCTTAGATATGAGTTCCTTAGGAAAAACCAAAGAAAACTGTATAAACTTTTTTGTTAAAAATGGCCGGAAAGAGGGTGCCGTCGCCGGAGAAGGCGACGGAACCCTAACAGTGACTCGCTAGGAATTCGGGGAAGGGACGAAGGCGTTGGGGTTTGGGCCGAAGGTTGGGCCTCTCTCTTTTCTTCTAATCGATTGGGCCCTTACATGTGGGCTGATCCGAGTTGGGTAAAAGAAGGGTTGGGCCCAAACAGTTAAAAAAAAAATGAAAATGAGGGGGGGATTACACAGGAAATGCGGCTCATGGGGTTCGAACAAGGGACTAAGGGGGGGAACAGTGGCGCGTGTAACCAAGGGGAGACAGGACAATCCCGTG
Organism: Nyssa sinensis; assembly: GCA_008638375.1. Lineage (NCBI taxonomy): Eukaryota > Viridiplantae > Streptophyta > Magnoliopsida > Cornales > Nyssaceae > Nyssa > Nyssa sinensis. The sequence goes on from CM018036.1 coordinate 25,647,301, forward strand.
CTCTTATTATGCCACAAATATATATATATATATATATTATACTTAATAATTTAATTAAATTAAATTAAATATGCCAAAATGGCCCAGAACCCAAATTAGACAAGTCATAGGTGTTTTCTGACTATCTTAGACCTCTTAAACCCAATGGAGAGGTCCGTGACGTGAGACGAAGTCCCAAAAAATAAAAGAACCGTAATAACATTAAAAATTACCAAAATGCCCCTGAGTTAAAATGCAGTCAAATGAACTCCGATTAAGGTAAACAAATAGTGGGATTTTATTATTTCAACTATTCTGGACTCAACCGTGGAGTCCAATTTGTGAAAAGAGGTCTTGGGAATGTAAGGACTCGTAAAAGTACAAAATGATCGTTTTACCCTTTTTAACACAGAAGTCTAATTGAATTCCGCGAAAGCTTAAACCGACCTTGTTCGGCGTTCCAGACTCAATGGTAGAATTTATTTTAGCAAAATAGAAACTAATAAAATAAAGACATAAAATTTGATGAATAGCATAATTTAAGTAGCAAATAAATTGAGTTACATTTCGTGATTTTAGGAACACTAAAAGGCAAGGAGAAGGCGGTCTGACCTTCTACATTCCTACTATTAGTTCCGCTACGCTACGAGTACGACTTCTTGGGTTGAGACAAACCCGTCAGGTATGATGTTTTGCTAATGTAAGAAATGGGGTTAAGTTTAGGGATACTTTATGGGTTAATTGATTGATTTATTTGCTTAACTGTTGTTTGGGAATTATTCAGATTATGATTATTTGATGACTTGGAATTGATTGTTTACGTGTTTTGTGTTGCTTACATTCTTGAGAATTGGTAAAGTGATGAATGTGATTGTAACCATGTGATTAGATTGATAGCATGAGGTATGCATTCATGTGGAATAAGTTGGTGATTTAAATATTATTGTTGCTTCGAATGTGGTATATCATTGAAAGCATGCTTCATTGAGATTATGTTGCTGTGTAATGAATGCAAGGCATATTGGCATAGAGTAAATTTCTTGGACACACAGGTGTGAATTAAGCACGTGGTGCTATACATTATGAGGATGTAGATCCTGTAGTGAAAAACCCAAAATTGGCCATTGCATTGGTACCCAGATCCATCAAGGGGAGGCCCGTAAAAGGGAATTGGTACTATGGTCCATCAGCGAGAGGCCCGTAAAGGAGACATGAGTGTGGCATTGAGTGCATGGGTGTGTCATGCATACTTTCATTACATTATATTAACGGAATTGGAAAGCATTTAGAGATAAATGTACACTTTGCACATGCTACGCCTTAATATTGTTTCTTGCATTAGCATTACATTGTATCAGTAGTTGAGCTGACCCATTCGTGGGACATCATATTTCAGATGGCGCTCTAGAGAAGACATGAGTCATGGAGACCTTAGGCCCGTGGGGCATATGTTGATATTGTATCAGGGCATAAGCCCCAAACTATTTCATGTTTATTTGTTATTATGAAACAATGGGTAAGGCCTTATGGATTGTAATGGAACAGTGAGTCGGATTAGTGTTTGAAATGCATGTGATTGTACTTTATTTATTTCCTTTTTGTTTGTTTCCCTCGCGCCTCGGGTTCGTGAGAATTCGGGGCGTGACAAGAGCTGTCATACAATCATAATTGATGACTATATCATCCTGCCTATACAGCACTACGTTAAAGCGCTACTAGAATCTCCACAACCAAACTACTGCCTCAATTACGACAGCCAACCATGTATTTTTCACATCACTTAGATATCAAAGAAACCAATTAACTAAAGTTCAATGAGCAAATACTAAGTCGCTCTTATAGTTTGACCATCTATACAAGTAAAGCACTAAGCTGCTCTAATTATTTGACAATCTATATGAGCAAAGCACTAAGCTGCTCTAATAATTTGACCATTAATAAGAGCTGCAAAAATAATCGAGTACACATCCTAGTGCACTTTAGAATCCCAACTAGGCTCAAATAGGAATCTTCACAAAAGATCTCTTTCACTACTAGTCCAAATGCAATGATCAAAACTAAAGTATGCCCATATCAATCTGTCAATAGGTTAGGACCGTGCTAATAAGATTGCTTATAGATTTCTCAAGATAAAACAAGAAATACCTCAAGGCAATCTCTATGCAACTCAAATCCAAACATAGTCTACTTCACCTATGTCCTCCTCAATACAGGACAACCACCTCCAAGTGGTGACAACTAATTCCATATATGTCAGCAAGTACAAAAAAGATCAAAATACTTTCTTTGGACCGTTCGTGGCTTCATTAATCATCATGAAGCTAATTGCTCGATGAAATCTAAGGTTCCACTCACTTGGCGATGGCTTTAGGTCACAAATGAACACTTAAACAAGCAGACTTTGCGCTCTTTGTTCATTAACCTTAAAGCCCAAAATTGCATAGACGATTAATTTAGGTCACAAATGAACACTTGAGCAAGCATGCTTTGCGTTCTTCGTTCATTGACCTTGAAGCCCAAAACTTGATTTACGAAGAGTCATCATCTAATTCTCCATAGAATAGATAATTTCTAAGTCCATCTAGAAAGCTTCTAAGATCTAACATGAACGACAATCATTAGAATAAGGTGAATGGAGACAATTCTCACCACTAAGGAGAATGTAACATCCCGACCCAATTAAGTGAAGCAATTAAGAATAATGATGATTATCATAAGTTAATGTGCTTATTAACCATGGACAATTCTAATTAAGACTAGTGGCCCGTTAGTACAGAAGCAAAAAAAATAATGAGAACAACTAATTCTAAATTAGAGACGACCAATTTGAGAATGCAATTTAATGTCAAGGGTCATAACTTGACAACAAGTTACGATTAGTGTTAATCAAGGATTAACATACGAATAATCTTAAAAAATTAATGCACAAAGTGCACTTAAGCAAGACTAGCGCGATGCATGAATAAAGCATGTTTAGTCAATATTATTCCAATAATTATAATCGACTTTTGGTATAATTAAAACACAATAAAATACACCAAGGCAAGACTAGTAATGCATGGATGAAGCATGCAAAATCAAAAAGTATTGTGAAAATTCCAAGAGAATTTTATGATAATTAAAATACAATTTTGAAAGTTCAAGAAATACACTAAGTATGCAACATAATGCATAAAAAGAGAAAAGATGAGGGAAAATGTCCCAAAATGCTTCCACCAAGATTTGAACCTTGCACTTGTGCAAGGTAATGATAAGTCTCGAAAAAGAATACCAGCTGGGCCACAAGCACTTTTTTGTTATATAACCCACAAGATATGTATATAACCCATATAAACCTACATGTCTGCATGCACAAAAGCTGAGTTGTCAACACCCCATTGGACTCTTACCTCATCCAATTATAATTTATGCAAAACCTCATTATATACATTATGTGTGTTTTGCATGTGTGTTAGAAGAACAGAATTGTGCGTATGCATGTGTGTGTATGGTGTCGGCTAGAAATATATATATATATATATATATATATATAGAGAGAGAGAGAGAGAGGGAGAGAGAGAGAAAAAGAAGAAGAAAAATAAAGAAAGAGGAACCATAAGATGGAACCAGAAGCAAGAAAAATGGAGAAGCTGTAGAAAGGGAAGAAAGACCCGAAAAGAGAGAATCAAGAGAGGAAGGTAACTTCTGTAACACCCCGACCTAATTAATTTATAATTAGTCTACTAATTATTAATTAGAAAGGAGAAAAAGAATAAATGAGAAAATTAACCGAGAGTTCCTTGGTAGTTGCGATATGCCAATAAAATAACTGAACACATCAAAAGCAGAGGGATGTAATACAAGAACCTAATTACTGATTAATTTATGGATGAAGTCATCTTGGAACGTAATTGCAGTAATATAGCTGTTTAAGCCCGTTTTAAAACTATTAGAACTCGAATTAGCTAACTACGAAAAACACTGAGAAATAACGACTGACGCAAAGCTTGGGATATCGAAGTTAACCGAAATAGTAAATGACCAGAAGAAACCGCTTCGCAAAAACAACAATAGGAAAGAAAATATAAAGGAAAAAAGAAAAATGATAAATTGAGGGTGCCAAATGAGCATAAGCCAAAAAGTTAGGAAAAATGCTCAAAATGCAAGCAATGGGATTTGAACCCTTAATCAAGCGAGGCAAGGTTTTAAAGTCCCAAAAATTTACCACTTGACCCACAAGCACTTTTGTGCTTTACTTTACAAAAGATATATATATGTATATCATATAATGCTAAATTCTGAATATTAACAATGAGGTGGCAGACCCTCATTGAATCCCACCTCCACCCATTGTTTTCTTGCAGCAATATGTATATATATATGCCTATACCTATATATGAGAACTAATGATGATAACTTATCTAGGGGGAGAGGGCTGCATGTAGGAAAAGAGTAAATAAGTGTGTTGTGTGCATAAATTAGTACAAGCCAGACCTGTGTGATGAGTGTGTGTTCGGGTTGAGAAAGAATGAGGTAGAGAGAGAAATGAGAAATTGTGTGTACATGTGTGTGTGTACACGGAGGAACCAAGAATCAAAGTAAAGGAGAAGAATGCAGAAGCTTAAGGAGCTCAGGAACCAAGTTCAAAAACATGAATAAGGACTGCCATGAGAGGTAACCCATGAACTGAGCTTTCTCTCTCTAGAATTCAAGTTGTAAAATTTTCTGTGGTGGAATGTATAATAGGATATACTCACATGCAATGATGTTTATATGTTTAGTACATGAGGGAAATGAATTTTCATGGGCTGAATAGGCATGAAACCCTAAGAACAAACCTTAGACAGCCATTAAAAGACCTTGCCAAATCGGGTCTGAACCAACTTGAGTTAAACCTTAATTTAAGTATAGGGATTAAGACTAGATGCTAAATGGTTCACGAAACAACAAAAATCTAGAGAAATGGCTCGAAGACAAGCCCAACAATTCGAGTTACAGGTTGCGGGTTCTGTTTAGAACACCACCAAATGTGCGATGCAACTTGGTTTCTTGAATGAAATAGTGAACCTTACACTTGTACGGTCCTAACAGGCCAATAACCATCAAAATTGATGGAAAAAAAGAGAGTAAGCCGCGAGCCTATTCAAAATTTCCATGAAAGCTCGATAGTGCTTTTGAACTCGATATGCAACGTGAAACTAATGCTAAAATTTTAGTTAAGCTTCCAGAAACACGTAGGAGTCGGAAACAGTAAAAATCCATGCTTGAAAAGCCACGAAATTGAGAAGAAAAATTTAGGGTTGGACTAGTTCACACCTCCCTCGATGAGGAAGACGATGAACAGTACTCAAGGGTCAGGTATCGGGTCAAAAAGTGGATCGGGTCCTGACCGTTTAAAACGGATCTCAACTTAAACAAAACGCTGCTGTTTTGTTTAATGAAGCTGATGTCATCGCGATGTCAACATGATGTAGTGAAAGGAAGTGAACCGGATGGTTTTAGGAGTTTTGGACTGGTTCAACTGATTGAACCCTAAAATCGGACGGTTCTGAACCCTCTTTTCTGAAATTCTGTTTTGAGTTCCAAACTTTTCTAAAATTAGTTTATGACCCCAAGACTTTCTGTTAAATTACGGTTTGACCCCCAAAATTTTGATAAATTTTGTTGTGACCCAAATTTTAGAAAATTAATTCAAATGAACCCCTGAATAATAATAAAATAATAAAATAATTCATTTAATTATTTTATTAATTGAGTAAAATGATTATTTTATCCTTGGACATTAAATAAGTCAAACGAAGCCTAAATAAAATAAATAAATAATATATTTTTACTATTTCAGGCATTCCACACTCAATGGTGTAGTCCAATTGATGAAATTAAGTCCCGAAAAATATAGTACACATAAATGGTAAATGACTGTATTACCTCTAATGATACCCAGAGCTAATTAAAAATAAAAGATAGTCCATTTTAATTATGTCGGACACTCTAGACTCAACGGTGGAGTCTGTATTAACAAACAGAGTATCAAAAAACGTGACGCGTGAAAATATAAAATTACCAAAATGCCCCTAACACAATATAAAGCCTGAATAAAGTCCAAATTGGACAAACTTGATACCAATGAAGGCACCAATAATTATAAACTTGTATGAATGACTAAATAATAATTCGGGGTCAGAATATCATCAAATATAAAATGACCAAAATACCCCTGAGCATGGTAAATGCAAGGTAAAGGCCGAATGAAGGCCAATCTGATTTAATTAATTGTCATAAGCATAAATTATAGGACTAAATAAGACTCTGAAACGGTTAAAGTATAAAATAAGAAATGATCGATGTGTCTCGATGACCAAAAACAGATACCAAATGAAGTCCAAAAGACTTAGAACTTTACAAGTAAGCTATCGGGAATATCCTAAGGACCGCGATAGGGTCTGGGGCAAGAATGACAAAATTTCTATTTTACCCTAAGGTCAAATAAGTGCTTAATTGATAATGACTGGAGTAAAAAATGACTTAAAATATTATTCTGACAGTTTCTAAGCCTATTTAGGGAATTTAATAACATAAGTCAAAACCCAATAAGTGGGTAATAGGCCAATGAACTTAATTAGGCCATCTAATAGACTCCTAAGATAATGAATAAGACATGAATGAATGAATTCTGATCTGTCTGTAATTAATGATGATTATTCAGGTTATGCAAGGATATGCTTGAAGCATCTGGAGATTATCAAAGTATTTGTAAATGGGGAATGCAATACTAAGAAACCGAGGTAAGTAAATCCGAACTTTGTTATATGGTCCTTCCTCAGCCAGTCATATTTATTTTCATATGCTGCCAAACTTGTACTCCATTATCTACCTGATGAACCTGATTTCTTTAATTGATGCCAATCTACTTGTGATTACCCAATGAACTTGATATCCTTGATTGATGCCAATCGACTTGTGATTATTTGTTCGTGCCTGTACTTTGGGTTTGACTTACTTGCCTATATCATGTTGTGATCTCGACTTGTTGATGCTTGAGCATATTTATACCATCAGGTATGTCGTGTCATGATCTTGTAATATATCTGTTGTTGGAAATCTTGTTTGTTCCATACACTTATGCATCGTTGATTGAGATATGGTTGTTCTCGACAGCCCGGTAACATAGCCGTAAAAAGCTATAGTTATATATTATTGCCTTGAACCGGTTATGTTCTCGGCAGCCCAGTAACATAGCAGTGGTAGGCTATGGTTATATTATGTTGCCTTGAGCTAACTAGTTATGATCCACATCTTTGTTCTTGTGAAGGGTAACATGATCATGAGATTTTATATGTGCCTGGGGTTGTGCTCAGTCACAATGGCCCATCTATTCACAGAATTGCGTGGGGAAAGACCCTTTGGGGTTTGTTGTGTCCTACGGGACCTGTAGTGAAAAAGCTCTGGTGCTATTCAATTAGCCCGAGATAATGAGGCGAATCTAAATATGCGTTACAGTGGGGTATGCTGAGCCCCGGGTGATTCACGCATTCTGGGTTGTTAGTATTCGATGATGATATATCTTTGGTATTCATTGAATGATCATATTCTATGCCCTGTGAATGATCATATTATTGCAATCATGTTATACTTTACTCGATGATGATATATCTTTGGTATTTGTTGAATGATCATATTCTATGCCGTGTGAATGATCATATTATTGTAATCATGTTATACTTTACTCGATGCTAATATATCTTTGGTACTCATTGGATGATCATATTCTATGCAAGCATGTTATACTTTTGATTGGTTATCAGTATTTGTTGTGGCAGCAGATTATCACGATTGGCTAGATCCCGGTTGTTGGATTCATTATTACTATCTTCTTGTAACTTATTTTGGGATAAGCCTTTCAGACCCTCGGGTCATTGTTGTACATCTTGGTGACTGGCTATTGGCTATCTGTTATCCGTTTCTTCTATTATTCTTGTAAACTAACCCTCATCCATGGCAAAGCTAGGAATTTACTTATTGAGCTTTGTTAGCTCACCCCTTATTTATAACCATTTTTCAGGTAGCTTATGACGGATGATATGGAATGAGATAACTAGCAGAACTAGTGAAATACAAATGATTTACACTAACGAGATGAATTCCAAGTCAAGTTGACTACGTACTCTGTAAGGTTAAGTTCACAAGTTGTATTATAATATTACATCATTAGTGATGAGGTTAGCCTAGTATGTTGGATCACTGTGATTAAATTGTACTTGGAGACATTCTAATTGTTGATTATTGCAGATGAGTTCTGATCAGCTGAAATGTATTGGTGTAACTTCCGCCTTAAGTAATTCATTGATATAGAATGGATGCATTGGAGCATGTATATAGATACTCTAGAGATATTTGGTGACTGATTCTAGACGTGCTCTAATGTGTTTGGATGAATTTCATTTTTCAATTTAAAAAGGTTTTAATTTCCGCTGCTTTGACCCTACATTTAGAATGCAATTCATTGTAAAGTTTAGAAATTGCCTTTGGTTGGCCGCATTGACGGCAGGAAAAACTGGCAAGGTGGCCAACTGGCATCACGTCCTCGAGATCCGCATAGGGTAGGTTTCGGGTCATGACAACTTCTCTCTACAACTCTTCTAAGTTCAGTTTCTGTTTTGAAATTGTGATGCATGCATGTATCTAGAGTTGAATATGAAGGAAATGGGAAAAAAAAAAAAAAAGGGACAATTTGAACTTGGAAACCCTAAGAAAACCTCCATGGCCGAACAAAAAAAATTTGGGTTATAAGCAACCATAACCAAAACTTAAAACAAATTGCATGGATCAAAAGAACATAAAATTTGGAGTGTTCTGCAATTTGTATCATTAAAAATGGTTGAGAAACCATTGAGTTATAGCTGGGGGAAGAAAAATTGAAAATCTAAATTTTGGTTTGCTTTGTCTAGTTTTAAGAATGAGGAAACACTCCCCACACTCACAGAAACACATAGAAAGAAAAAAGGGGCAAAACCAGTGAGTAAAACTTCTCAAAATAGGAAAAAATGCCTTCGTTGGAAAGTCGGGCCCTCGCTGGAGCCCGACTTGTAACGCCCTATTTCGTGTCCAAGAACCCACCAAATCAAGAAACAAACCTTGGAATTGGAATCCTCATGCAAAATAGATTCGAACCCCGTTGGTTTAGTTGTCAGTGCAAGAAAAGGTGACCGGAACCGTCGTCGAAAAAGTGAGGAAAAAGAACAGCATGCGGGTCGAGTCCTGACTGAATTACTAAATAGGTTTGGACCTTAATTGAAACAGCATCATTTTGCCTAAAGAATTTAATATATATATATATATATATATATATATAAACTTAGGGCTGACGTTAACATGATGCAATGAACCACATGAATCCATTGGTTCGTGACCTAACATAATCGGTTCACTTAAATGGGGACTAGACCAAATGGTTTAGGGTTTTAAGGTTTCTGAAATTGTGTTTTGATCCCCCAAACCTTTTTGTTAATTATGAAATGACCCTTAATAGTTTCTGTTAATTACGAAATGGTCGAGGAAATTAATTAATATATTTCAAAGAAGTATGAGAATCTTCGGCACTAAAAATAACTAAGACTTGTGTTTTTTAGATGCTATGCTACTATATGGTAAACCTATCATGTTTTGTACCAAGTAAATGTTAAGAGTTAATTTCAAAAATTGAGAATGTAATTTTAAACGAACATATAACATATTTTTATTTTTATTTTTTGTATTGATCAAACTTAATAAAGAAGGGACTAACATGGTATAAAATGAATGAGTACTCAACTAGAAATTAAAAACAAGAGTATTAGTGACTTAAAATAAAATCTCTTATTAATGCTCTTGGGATTTGATCTTGTAAAGTTGTGATTCTTTATAATTGGAAAAAGCAAGTATATGACACATAAAATGATTGTAAACTGAAACCATTTGGTAGTAAGTTGTGTATTATTTGTACAATGTATCTAGAAAAAAAAATGTGGTTGAAAAGAACTCCTAACACTCATTACACAAGTTTAATCTTAGAAATTTTATAGACAGTGACGAGAAGTTAATGGTATCTAAACTAATCAAGACTAACAAGGTAATTAAACCATGGTAGTTGGACAACTCCCTTGAGAGATAGACACGTTCAAGTAAATCGAATTGATACAATAAGGTGAATTTGGTACTGAAGGGTCCAATCTATGTGTAGATGTAAAGAATTAGACCTAGAGGAGGGGTGAATAGGTCTCAATAGAAAATAAAAATTATTTATTTAACTATGTTCAAATTCACTTGCTAGTGGGTGTAAACAAATTCAGTGAAATGTAATAATAAACTATAACAATAATAAATAAAGCAATAGTAAAAAGATAGAGACAGTGCACTAAATTTGTTGACAAGGAAACCGCCATAGATTAATTGAATCTACTTTAGAAAACCCTGGGATGCTAACCCAGATATGAATCTACTAGAAAAGGTTCGATGATTACAGATTCTATACAACTCAGTCTTAGTCCCTCAAGCCTTGTTGATAATCTGAATCTTCTCGAACTCCACGAATGACAATCTGAGCACAATTGCTAACTCCACGCAACCTCGAACTCTACCGATTGCACAAACTTAAAATCCACAAGCTTGTTCTTAACGAACAATGTAGAAGATGGAATTTAGGTTCTTTCTTCATGGATTTGATCTATATGTGCTATATTTATATAAAGAAAAATACTTTTTGAAAGTTTAGAAACTCTTTTTGATAACAGCCAAAAGTCCTCCACGAACTAGGGATCAAAAACTTATATAAGATAGGTTTTGGAAAGGAAATCGCACTGTGTAAATCCAATTACAAAACTGATCTGCGCAACATTCGTTCCAACAAATTGGGTGTTCATTCGAACGAATGTGATTTGCAAGTTACTGAAAAATTTGTTGGATTATTTTTTGAACGAATATCCCATGAATGGGTTTCTGGAAAATTCGTTCGATTGAAAGATCGAACAAATATTTTGTTAATATATACGATGAAACGTACTGGAATATTCGTACGAATGAATTCATGATTCGTGCAAACAAACCCATGATTCGTTCAAACAAATATTGTGATAAACCGTTAAATTTTCAATTTTAGGTCAATAACATATAATAACCCACTCAAACAATCTTTTAGTATTAGGCATAGTTAAGTGAGCTACGATTATTCATTGAACCATTTGCACTACACACTTTCACATATTAAAATAGTAAATCAAACTTAATGCATGAAAGTGTGTGTGTGTGTGTGTGTGTGTGTGTGTGTGAGATAGATCCGATCCAAACTTACCAGGAGCTTACCAATCCTTCGCCATATGAGTATGTGAGTCATGCGGAAATAAGATAGCCTTTCATTAGAACGAGACACGTTCTTTAATGATCACAAGGCTTAAGGACTCTACACTCAATAACTTGGTAAACATTACAACTCAATGATAGTTTTGTCTCACAAATTAGCCAATACTTGTGACGAATAGTCCTAACAAACTCCCTCTTTAGCAATTCATGACAAAACTCAATACAAGAACAATTAAAACTAGATACCCACAAGTACACTCCAAAAACCTGAAAGAAAATATTTACATGAGATATTTAATTTAATAACTTGTGATACTGCACTTAATAGTATGATTGATTTAACATAACATCCTGATTGATTTCGCATGTGTTTCTGCAAAATAACCACTACAATATACCTGTGAAAATCTTCGTTAGAATAAAGATAAATGACCATTATTGTAAAGTAATAATCAAAAGCACAATCATGCATATGTGAGAAAAAAAATGTATGCCTATACCCCTTCCCCCTATCACATATCTCCCCCTTTTTGTCACAAAATGACAAAAAAATATCAATGGAAAAATAAAACATGATATGATATATAATCAAGATATTAGTCTAAACAAAATATAAACAGTCAAAACATAATATAAACTATGACAAAGATAAGAACAAAAATAATCAATAATCAATACATAAATATCCTCACTACATGATTACTCAGGCACTCAAGCAATTGAGGTATCAGGAGTGAATTCTCCGTCATCACCATCATCATCATCATCATCATCATCATCATCATCAAGAATGAAAGAGTGTCGATTAGTGGTCATCGCAAATAGACTGGAGACAAACTAGTCCTAATGCTCATGAATCACCTAAATGTGAGCCCATTGAATACTCAACTTCTGTAGTATAAGTATGAAAAAATCCATCCACAGTCACTGAAAGTACTCTTCTAAATCTCCTCGAGTGATTAGAGGATCAGCACTGGATAAAGACACAACCGAATCAAAATAAAATGGACGAGATGGAGAGGGATCTCAACGATATTGAAGAGACGTCTGATCGACCAGATAATCCTCATCAGGAATTGCTTCACCACCCTCAACAACATCAGCCTCCATATCCTCAACAACAGTTGAGCCAACATGATGCTCAGACCACCATATATACACCACCTTATTCCAAAGATTCAACCACCGCCATTGAGAGATTCAAACACAGCTTCCTGATCTGTTTTTCCTTATTTCGAGAATCGATTCTCTTTAAATTGAAAAGTGATTTGTCTCTAATCAATCATTGTACTGTGAAATTAATCTGTAAATTAGGGCTTGGTTCTTGAACTTTTTTATACAGATATAAATGCCACATAAATATATTTGTTGCTTTAGATTTGGAAAGAAGGTTGAAGGAAGAAATTGCATATAAGAGTGGAGAGGAGAGAGAGGAAGCGATGGTGTCACAGGCATATTCAATCGTGATGGGAGCAGACCTTTCAATTGTGAGCAGTTTCACTTATTATTTTTTTTTTCTTTTGATTCTTGGACTATCCATTTAACATATTGGAAGATTCTACAAAAATAGTGATGGGAGGGGTGGTGCCCGCGAAGGTGGATGGGAGCTGGTGGTGGACGGGAGGGGAGAGGTAACAGATTGGAAGATTCTACAAAAGTAGTAATGGAAGATAGGATGGTGTAGGCGGAGGAGCTGGACGGAGGGTGGTGGTGGGCGGAAGGGAGGGGGGGTTACAAATTTTTTTTATCTTTTTAGAGAGAGAGTGGAAGAAAAGAGAGAGGGAATGCCACGTGAGTGGAGATAAAAATTGGGAAAAACTTGTGAAGATATCTAGTATTAATAAGAACAATTAAAAAAAAATCATCGAAATGTGCAAATGAGTTAGTTTAATTAAGAACCAGTTAACTCAATAGGTTTTTATAGATTTGAGCTGGAATGTTCAAATACTCTAAAAATAATGAGTAATATTGTAAAGAATGTATATGAATACAAACATTCTAAATAACTGAAAAAAAAAGGTCAATTTATAAAATTTAGTTGCATTCATATATTCACTTCTGAGATGAAGTGATACTTGAATCAAATGCCTTCAACGTAGAAATTTAGCTGCTTTTATCTCATTCTCTCCTTTTTTACATTTTTTTTTTCTATTTCAAATATTTTGAATTAAAATGGTTCAACCATTGTGTGTACCCCCTGTTGGCTACTCACTTGAATTCAGTATCGGGGAAATTGTTAACTTTTAAGTCTGCCTTCCCCATATTCATAGTAAATATGGCTACTCTCTTACTATTTTTACACACAAAAATACTCATTTGCATTAATAATATTTTTGCATTCATCAATTACTCAACATTATACATCACTAAAATATCCAAAGAAATTATGCGTGGACATAAGCATATATAGGAATACAAAAAAACATCTGTAAACAATAATAAAGAATTTATATATATATATATATATATATATATATATATATCTTCTTCATCATCATTGACATAATGATCTAGTTAATACTTGGTTATTTGATAAAGATACAAATAGTTAGATTGGGTAAACTTCCATTTGTCTCACTAAGTGAAAAAATAAAATTTATTTATTTTAATCATTTTTTATTTTCCACACTCGTAAATGAAAAACTGAAATCGAAAGACTCTTCAAATAATCACATGTAGGTGTGCTTGGTCCTTAACCCTTGACTGTATATTTTTTCTTTGATACAAAGAATTTAGCCCCAAACAACCCTTTGCTAGCAATATAACCATCCAGTTTGGAAGCGCAACCAATGCCCGGAAAAGACATACAAATATTTACGAATATTGGTGATAAACCCGTTAAAATGGACTCTGTGGAAGGCACGAATCAACTAAAATATAACTTCACCCATACCAAAATTTTAATCCAGGATGATAAATGAATCATCAGCAGTTTCGAGGGCTTAAAATACGTAAACCTACGTGTATATATATATATATATGTATATATATATATATATACACACAAAATATTGAAATAAACCCAATATACTTTTTCTTCCATTTAAGTGAATAAAATTCACTCAAATTGCAACCCCCTCACCAAGAAAAAACATATATATATATATATATATATATATCATTGCATACCGTATTATAGATAACACAAAGGAGAAGGGAGGAGTGATAGGAAACCAATGGAATGAGGGGAGTAGAAAACACAAATTCCTCACCCACTCCACAAGCTTCCAAAAACTCTGAAAGCCCCCTTTCCATCTTCTCCAAGATACATCCGATCATCAGATAAATATATATATATATATATATATATATATAATTGCATACCTTGAGTGAGATAACACAAATGATTATGGAAGAGAAGGGAGGAGTGATCGGAAACCAATGGAATGAGGGGAGTCGGAAACACAAATTCCTGTGGAATCGTTTTTCCAACTCACCCACTCCACGAGCTTCCAAAAACTCTGAAAGCCCCCTTTCCATCTTCTGCTAAATACATCCGGTCATCAGATAAAAAAAAAAAAATATATATATATATATATATATGTTTATATATAATTGCATACCTTGAGGTAAGACAAATGATTATGGAGGAGAGTGAGGAGAGGGAGGAGTGATCGGAAACCAATGGAATGAGCGGAGTCGGAAACACAAATTCGGGTGGAATCGTTTTCCGGCCTCACCCACTCCACAAGCTTCGGAAAACTCAGAAAGCCCCCTTTCCATTTTCTCCTAAATCCATCGGATCTTCAGATTCAAATCAAACAAAAACAAGATTAAGAGGAAACATGCGTTGAAGCGAAGGAATTTGGAGGGGCGGTGGTATTTTTGCGTAAACTCTAGATATCTTCATATAGGGAAGGACAAGGATAAATTTGATATTTTTGGAAGATTTGTTGGAGTCCAGATATTTCTGGAAAGTCGTGTATCATCGATGATGGCACGTTGGAAGTTTGTATAGTTTTTGAGAGTTAGAATTTTAAGAAATTTTTTCTGAGAAGTGTTTTTAAGTAATTTATTGGAATTTGAATCATTGTTTGAATTGATTAATATAAAAAAATATAAAAAAATTGGTTATGTTTGGTTATGTTTTTAAAATAATATTTTTAATTTTAAATTATAGAATATGTGTTTTGAAATTAATTTTTTTTTTATTTTTTAAAATTTAGATTATCATATCGAAATACATTTTTATAATTTTTAAAAAATTAATTACAAAATTTTTTAAAATATTTTCAAAATTTTTTATCTAAATTACTATCATGTAAACATCCAACATTGATCTATTGACAAGCCAAGCTAACGGATATATTTGTCGTATCCTGTCGCGTGCTTAGTCCAATTCAAATTTTTTTATTTTTTTAAAATTATTATTATATACTGGTAAGCCTTGATTATTATTATTTTTTTATAAGAAACAGTCATCCAATAAAAGACATTGCTTACATGATATTTATTTAGGAAGATCAACTGCTTTCTCAACAAATAAGACCGTTGACGGATTTAAGATCAATGTCCTATTCACTTGGGTGAGTATTTATTTTTTAAATATATGAAATTTATATTTTTATTATAATATTTTTTTTAAAATAAAAATTGCCCCCCTCCCTTTATTTGTTTAGATTTTTAAAAATAAATTTTTAATTTTAAAACGTGAGATACACTATTGACAAACTATTAATTTTAAATTTTTTTACTATTTAATAATTTAGATTATCATATCCAAATACATTTTTACAATTTTTAAAAAATTAATTACAAAATTTGTTACAATATTTTGAAACAAATTATATCTGAATTACATTTTCATAATTTTTAATATTCTTAAAAAATGTGTTTGGTTACGCCTTTACTGTATTTTCATAATTTTTAATATTCTTAAAAATGTGATCGAAATTTAATACATTTACTTAAATATGATATAAAAAATTTAATTTTATTCAAATTTAAAAAAAATAACAAGATTTAACAAATTCGATTCATTAATATAACATATATTAATTATTAAATTATATAATATTTTTTAAAACTAAAGTTATATATCATAAGTTTGGCATATTATAAAATAATATTTTATATGTATAATATATATTATAATATAATATTTTATAAATATAATACATATTATATTATATATAATATAATATAATATTATATAGATATAATATTTTATAATGGAGGGTTTTGGTTGTTTGAATTTTAGAGGGAAGGAGAGTTGGTATAAAGATATTTTTTTTTAGTGAGAGAAAAAAAGTTAGAGAGATTTTTTCAGAGATTGGTTTGAAAATGTTGGAAAAGTGAAATAAGCTTTTAACTTGGATACATATGTATTCAAACAATATTTTGAAAAAGTTGACATTTGAAACCAATTTTAAGTTTGTATCCAAACACAACCTAATTAGAATTTTCGTCGTTCCCGCCGTGTCTATCTAAATCTAAAAGTTAAAAACTCGGGTTTAAATACTTTGTCCTCACCCGTCTTATAGGGGCGAAAACGAGTTTCAATTATGTATTCAACATCAACCATAATATGCATGTTTTCAAATTAATTAATTTTTAAAGTTAATTTTATCAAATTCAATTTTAAGTAAATCCAATCTACTAAGATTTGAATCCAACAAAAATTATTATATTAATTTAAATTTAAAAATCCATTTATATATATATATATATATCTAATATAGTAAAATAATGTAATTTACCTATCCCATCCCTTCTTTAATTCATTTAACAAACTCAACAATTTGTAACATGCCGACTTCGTTCATGCTTAAATCAAATCTTGATCTTGTTAAAAATTTACATGTTGAAAGAATAAAAGAATGCTTCTTTAATTTTTTATGTGAAATTATTATGATTAGTGACATTGATTATCTATATAAATCAACAAATTTTGTTCTCTTTTTTACACATAATTTATTATATATTATTAATTTATCTAATATAATAAAATAATATAATTCACGTGACACATCTCTTTTTTTATTCATTTAAGCAAACTCAACAATCCACAACATGCAGACTTTTTTCATGCATGCTTTAAGAAATATCTTCAAAAAACTGCTATGTTTTTACAACATTCACTCCGCACATCTCTCCCATTTAAAGAAAAAACTGATGCCTTCTGCAATCAAAATATTATCTTCAAAACCAAAAAAAGAAATACAAAACTATTGTTGCGTTAAACAAAATTCTCTCTCCGCACATCTCTTCCATTTAAAAAAAAAAAAAAAAACTGATGCCTTCTGCAATCAAAACATTATCTTCAAAACACAAAAAAAAAAAAAAAAAAGTCAATTAATTAAATCTCTCCGTACTTTCTTCTCTTAAATCTCAATCTCTCCGTATTTTCCTCTCTCAAATTCTAAATTTAATTAATTTTCTTTTTTTCTTTTTGTCAATTTTTGTTAATTAATAATACATAAAACAATGACTTTCTAACTACTCGTTAAGTTGATAACCCAATATCTCCATTATCTATATCCATGTCACACCCCTAACTCGCAAGGTTGGACTAAGAGGTCATTGAACCCCGATAAAGTAGGTAATAGGATTAACTATCCTAGTAGGCATTTTTTTTTAAAATGATTTTCTTTAATTAGTTTTCTTTTAATTAGTTTCAGTTTCGGTACGGTTCCTAATTAGACTTTTCAAGTTCTGTAACAGGGTTAAATGAAAATGATTACGTTCAAAGGGTTTATATCAACCATGCAATAACAGTATTCAATATGGTGGTGTTCAAAACTGACTTTACAGTCCAATATACATACATCTCATATATATTTGAATATTTGAGAAGGGTACATGCACCCTTAATAAATATAAATGAATAAATACATGAATGTAACTAAGTATTATAGAGACTTCAGTCCATCCTGTACTGCTCTTGCAACTATCTTCCATCAAGTCAATACTTGTCATTCCTATGAAAAGTAGGGGTGAGCCATAACGCTTAGTAGAGTTTCCTAAAACACACAAGCAAGCAACGTGTAAAAACTAATGCAAGTCAGAATGGGATAATCCCTAATGTCTAATATGCAGTCACAAGTACACAATAATATCCTCTACCAAATCACAAGTGTAGATATAAACAACCAGCATAATATGACACCACCCCATGTGGTGAAACAGTAGTAATATAGGCAAGCAACATATATATATATATATATATATATTGGAATGCAAGATGTATATTCATATATACTAACCCCACGACGCAACTCCATTTCCTATCCAAAGCAATATGAACAATAATATCTAACAAAACACAATCAATACATGTTAGAAGAAAGATAATTCAGCAAGGTGTGGTCACTACATAGTCTAGACATACACCAAGTACAATCCACAACACATTAAGCTAGTCGACATCCACTTCATCCATCAATATAGTTAACGAAGAGACTCAAGCTCAATGTATAAAGACTTTCATGAATGCAGAATGATATACTTATGATTTAAAAATGTGCTTTAACAAACGTACAGGGCCCTTGAAGCACCTATATTTCATCCTTTCATGAGTTGCTAACTCATAGGTCTAGGGAATCTCTTGCACAAGGTTATGGCCCATAGTCAAAGGGAATCTCCATCCCCAAAACAGAACGGGGCTCACATCCTCTTAATATCACCTAAATTTGTATCATCAGATCCACATAAATCTCACACCGCTTCTGTATGATCAAAATCCTCAATTCTACATAAATCTCGTACCACTCTGGTATGTTCAATATCATCATTTCCATTCAAATCTCACATTACTCAGGTAGGCTCAATATCATCATATCTACTCAAATCTCACACCACTCAGGTATGCTCAATAGTTTAAACAATAGGAAAAATCAAGTCTACAACAGTAGCCAATGAATGTAATACAGGACATTCACTTCACAAGTAATCACATAAGTCGTAATGATCATATATATATATAGATATATAATTACTGTAAGGACTCAAAAAATTGTTAAAAGGCAATTCGATAAATTGCCAGCATAAGCTAAGGACAAACAAGAGATGAATCAGAGATGTGTCAGATAAATTATAAAATGAGTTGATAAGTTATCAATATGACACAGTGAGATTAAAAAAAAAAAAAATAAATAAATTTTGGTAATTTGTTTGGGACTGGTACGAGTCATAGGGCTATTCAGTCATTTATAGGACATAGATAAATATGAAAATCCAAACAAAGGAATTTAGATAAACGGACTGCATAGTTGGAATCAGAGTGCCAAAATTAGCTAATGTACCAAGTTTGGTGCGATTCTGAGACAATGGCGCTTTGGAGATTGTGCAAGGCTTCCATGAGAAGCTAACAAGATATTTAAAAGAAGGACATGTGCCAATGTTGTGGTGGTAGAAAGAAAAGTGCTAATGTGTGTGATGGTGCATGGTAGGGAGACATAGATAGAGTGATGTGACACATCAATTCTATCACCTTTTCTTTCTCTCTCCTCCCTTCCCTCATTTCTAAATTATTTTCCCTCTCTCCCACGTAACTCTCTTTCCTTCAAACTCTATCTCTCTACAATTCTTTCTCTTTCTCTCTAGAGTCCTGCATGGTCGGATCTATGACAATGTGAGTGTGTGTGTGTGTTAGACACAGTGTGAGTATGCTGTGTATTTGATAGAGAGACAAAAATAGTGAGAGTGTGTGACTGTGTAAAATAGTGTGTGTGTGTGTGTGTGTGCGCGCGCGTGAAGGACAATGTGTGTTTGTGCGTGTGGTGAACACATAGTGACCAAGCCGAAACAAAAAGAAGAAGAGGAGGAGGAGGAAAGAAGAAGGAAACAGAAAGGGAAAAAGGGGAGGGAAACCAAGGTGGTAGCCATTGAAGCTCACAGAGCTTT
Organism: Nyssa sinensis; assembly: GCA_008638375.1. NCBI lineage: Eukaryota > Viridiplantae > Streptophyta > Magnoliopsida > Cornales > Nyssaceae > Nyssa > Nyssa sinensis. The sequence goes on from CM018036.1 coordinate 25,667,437, forward strand.
CTTTCTACAAATTTTCTCTCTCTAGTCAAAAATGGAGGTAGGGGTTTTTACAACATTTTTGCGTCTTTGTTTTGGATCTTTGGAGAGTATTGTGTGCTCGATTTTGTGTTTTTGGGTACATACATATATATATATATACACACACACACACACACACATAGTGGAGAGAGAAACCGAGATGGGCTTCTTAGCATTTTTTTGTTTGGCTCTTAAAACTTATTTGGGAAAGCTGGGTTGGAGTCCTTGAGGTCCTAGAAACCTAACGGAAATAAAAGAAACTGAATAACAGTGGTCGAAGTTCGGGTTTTTGGAGATGATCAAAAAATTGGGGTAAAGAAATTTGGGACGTTTCGATGGCAGTAAATGCCTATAATCTACCTAAAAACTTGTTAGAAGTGATTTAGAATTAATTAGAATGAAAAACGGATGAAAAAAGAGCAAGAAAAATAAGGGAGAAAAATTGGAAAAAAATTCCAGTTTTCGAGCAAGTTAGTCGGAGAATACAACCAACGAAGTCGCCGACGACTACTGTTCTGGCATTGACCCATCAACAATAAACGGCTGATCGTTGACTAGTCAGTGGATCAAATCGAGTTGGGTCTCAGGTTGTGGACCGGGTCGGGCCTCGGGTTCGGGTCTAGTCTAGTAAGCTTGGGCCTAAGGGCTATTTGGGTGCAGGAAAATTGTAACCTTAATTTGAATTGAAATTGGAATAACGCTTAAACCTATCCCAAAAATTGTGAACAAAATTATAATTTAGTCCATTTCGTTACAGGCTTAAGAAATTAAGATTTTAGAAATTAAAAAGAGGTAGGTTTATTTGAGCTATTCACAATTCAGTGAACTATTTTTAGAAAAATTACGAAAAAATCTACTTGTTTATAAAATTAACAATAAAACTAATTAAAATGCGAGAAGATGTATTCTTAAGGTTATTGGGCATTCCGGACTCAACAGCGGAGTCGATTTAGAAATTCGAGGGCCGGGGTGGTCGCACATGAATATGAAAAATTACAAAAAATGCCCCTAATGATAGTTTAAAAAACTTAAAGGCCAATTAAAATTCAGAAAGGGCTATTCCAAAGTTGTTGGATGCCCATGATTCAAATATATGATCAAACTAAAAAAATTGGGACCCGGTGATGGTCCCACATAAAATAAAAAAATCACGATTATACCCCTAGACTTATATTAAGCAATTGAAAGTCGAATTAAGATCTGGAATAGGCGTTTCCAATGTTTTTAGATGCCAGTGACTCAAATATGATATCAGAATAATGAAATAAGGACTCGGGTAGTTCCACATGAAAATATAAAATTACTAAAATGCCCCTATACAAGGAATAGATACTTAGAAGCGTTGATAAAATATGAAGATGATGCCTTGAAGATTGTTGGACCTTCTGGATCCGATTCCAAGGTCAGTTTTGATAGACGATATCTCGGTAGATGCATAACTTGTCTGATAAATTACAAAAATACCCTTATAGGTTTAAAAGACAGTTAAATGACTTAGAAACAATACGATAGGGCTTCCTTAGGGTTTTTGATACTCGGGAATATGTTTTGATATCCGTTTGGGTAAACAGGTACGTAACATAATTAACAAACATTAGGAATGACATATGTGGTGTCTTCTTATTGTGGAGTGATGATTGGGACTAGGGCAAGTCTTGACTTATTGATACGTGCATTTGTTATATGATCTACACAAGATATTTGCTATCACCATTGATTACTTCATGATTGATTTATCATTATGATGTGATTATTATATTGAATGCTATGATGTTGGATATTTGCATGGTGGTATTGGATACATGTGATTGCATGTTGATATTTATCATGATTTCTATTTCTGTCATGGACATATATGACCGTTGTTACTCCTATACCTATTTGTTAAATCATATATCATATGTTATGGTTGTTAGTATTGTTGTGGATATGAATGATGCTGATATGTATATGGTTGACTATACTTGAGTGGTGTGAGATTTGAGGGGATATTGATATTGATAAGCACCATTTGTGGTATGGATTAAGATATTGGAACTTTGAAAAAAGAACACTTATGAGAAAAGGACTTAGGATGGGAATTAGTCACGTATTTTGTGTACTCTTGAGTGTGATGAGATTTCGCTTTACCCAAGGTTTTATTTATAATAGAAATAGTGTCTCCTCTCGGCTTGCGAGTCGTAAACCCACGCAGGTGGTCATTTGTTTTCATTGGGTTAGTAGTTCGTAAAGCACATAGGCTTACCGGAAACCAAATTAGGTGGATACTCATGGGATTTAGATTGTTGAGAGAATGGAATGAGATGAATAAGACTTTATCGCTTTTTGCTGTAAATTGATTCAATTGAGGTTATTTCCCTTAACTTATCTATAATACTTCATTATGATTATTGATGGATTGTATATTGCCAGTTTGTGATACTGTGGCACTTGTGAATGATTTTTTAGTTAGAAAAATATACATTCTTCTTATAGCTTTGAATAGAAAATTGAGGTGCTTCATGGAGTTAGTAAGTTTATACTTACATCTTGTGATTGATTTCATGTTTATATACATTATTATTGTGGCATTAAAACATGAAATGGAGGTGCTTCGTAGAATTATATGTTTATATTTATGTCATGTGTCCGACCCTCCATATGTCGACTACCTAGTTGTTTTTGTCAAACCACATGTAGTGGTGCGATGCCCTTTTGATACTTATGTTTATGCCTGTGTTTGAGATATGATGATGTGGTGTAGACTGGACTATAGGGTATGTCCTCTTCGGACTTGTATTAGTTTTTTCATGTTGCTTGCTTGTGTGTTTTGGAAAACCCAATTGAGCATTATGGCTTACCCCTGCTGTTCATGGGAATAACAGGTATTGACTTGATGGAAAACAGCTGCAGGAGTAGTACAGGATGGACTAAAGTTAGTATAACATTTAACTACATCCTTGTACTTATTCCTTTATGTTTATTAAGGATGTCTGTACCTTTCAAACTATTGTTGTATATGTATATATTAGACGGTAGAGTCAGCTCTGGACATACCTTATTTAATATAGTTGATGGATAATTGATATAGTTACATTGTGAATGTAATCTAATTCATTTAATCCCGTTACGGGACTTGAATAAGTCTAATCAAGGAACCGAACTAAAACTAATTAAAGGAACTAAATCAATTAAAAAAATGACCTGTATTTTATGTACTTGACTAGGATGGTTAGTCCTATTACCTACCTTATCAGGGTCCAATCACCCTTTAGTAACACCTTGTGGGTCAATGGCATGACATATACATAGGAGAACTATAATCAATAATAAGCATCACATTCATAATACAAGACCAAGCATGAGTCTAACATCATGATAGTCATACTAATAGTCATAGCAGACTGATAAATAAATGACAATACATCTAATAATAATGACAGACATATCTGTCAACAGGTCAAGACTTCACCCTAGTCTCAATCATCGTCACATTACAAGCAAACACTACATGTGTCATCCATAATGTGTCTCAAATACCTTACATGCTCACTGTTCTATCTCTAGGACCACCCTAATCCTTAATACTAAGGTATCTTATCAAGTCTTACGATTTTCTATGGCCAAATTCTCATTAGCCTACACATCAGATACCCGTTTACCCAAACAGATATCAAAAACGTGTCTTCGGATATCAAAAACCCTAAGGAAGCCCTATCGTATTGTTTTTAAGTCATTTGACTATTTTTTAAACCCATAAGAGCATTTTTATAATTTACCAGACAAGTTTTGCGTCTACCGAGACGTCGTCCTTCAAAATTGACGCTTCCAAGTATCTGTTCTATGCCTAGGGGCATTTTGATAATTTTACATATTCACATGGAATCACCCCGAGTCCCCATTTCATTATTTTGATATCATAATTGAGTTTTTAGTGTCTAAAAATATTGAAAACGCCTCTTCTAGTTCTTAATTCGACTTTCAATTGATTAATATAAGTGTAGGGATATAATTTCCATTTCATTAATTTAGGTGGGAACATTATTGGGTCCAAATTGGTCTAATCTAATCATATATTTGAATCCTAAGCATCCAACAACTTTGGAATAGCCCTTTCTGAATTTTAATTAGCCTTTAAGTTGCTTAAACTATCATTAGGGGTATTTTTATAATTTTTCATATTCATATGGGACCACTCAGAGTCCCCAAATGTCTAAACCGACTTCGTCATTGTGTCCAGAATGTCCAAAAAACTTACGAATGCCCCCATTTTCATTTTAAATGCATTAAAATTCAATTTATTAAGATAAGGGTATTTTGGTAATTTTAATTACCAAGAACCGGTTCAACAGTTAACCAGTTCTATCCCAAACTGGTTTAGGTTTTAACTAGGGCCAAAATTAATCGGCTAGTCTAATATGCGTAGCCAAACATCCCAAACTCCAGGCCCAACACCCGGTCCAGACTTGCAACTCAAACTTGCAACCCAATTGACTGGCCCGGGTCAATGTTTGACCGTTACCTATTGACCTCTGGCGACGACTCCAGTTGTCTTCTCCAATGGGTTCGCTGGAACCCTCACCGAAAATTGGAAAATTTCTTAGATTTTTTCTCGTTCTCGTACCCTTTTTATTCAATTTCCTTCTGACCTTCCTTAAGAATCATCACATTCATTTTAGGTCATGTTTTAAGGATTTTTAACACTTCAAATGGAGGAACCCAACTTTCCAACGACGGTAAAAAATTTCTTATTTTTCTCTGTTTAATGATCCTTCTTGGTTCTTCCAGTTTTGGTTCATTCTCTTTCATTATCTAAAACCCAGTAGAACCAAAAACATAGTTCGAATTTGTATAAAACACCATAAATTTGAACCTCCCTATTTTGAACCCAGATTTTGGTCAGGGTAGTCCCTCTTCCTCTCTTGTTTGTCCAACCTTTCTAGCTATCAAGCCCTCTTCCTATGTGAAATCCATCAAGGGGCATTTTAGAATCTCAAAGAGAATCTCAATGATTTTTCAAACACAGCCAACCGTATATATATATATATATATATATACATATATATTTATACACGCATATGTATATACACACACATTCACAAATTTATACACATATCCAAGCACATAAAAATGCTATAAAAATAGATATTGTAGTGTTTATAGAACCAGAAAATAAGGTTCGAATTCTTTACCTCATTGACTAATATCTAGAGAGGGGAAGTTCTAAAGAGAGAGAAAGAGCTCGAAGCTCATTCTATGGCGGTTTTCAAGCTGCCTAGCCCCAGTCCCTCTACTTCTTTTTCCTTTTTTATTTCTTTCATTTCTATCCTTTCCTCTTTTTCTCTTCTTCTTCCTTTTCTTTTCTTCTTTATTTCGGTTCTCCTAGTGTGTTACACACACACAAACAAACATACAAACACATACACTGATTCACACTGAAACACACACCCATTATGTATCACACACACACTCATATATTCTATAACTCTTTTAAACACACAAACACACACTTGCACTCTTCTTTTCACTCATAGTACACACACACACACTTCTCACCATGAGAGGGAGAGTGAGAAAGAAAAAAAGAGAGGAAGAGAGAGGGAGAGAAATTTAGAAAATGGTGAGGGAAAGGAGGAGAGATAAAATGTAATGGGAATGATGTGTCCCATCACTCCATCTATGTCCCCCTACCATGCACCCTCACACGCACAATCATTCCCTCTTCCACTACTACATTTTTTACATATGTCCCCTTTCTAGAAGTTTTTATTAGCTTCTTGGAGAAGCTTATCACGTTTCTCGAGGCATCACATGACCAGTTGGCCAACTTTGAGCGCATATGTGTCTAAATTTAAATTGTCTCAGATTGCACCAAACTTGGTACACTAGCTAATTTTGATGCTCTGGTTCCAAATATGTAGTCTGTTTCTCCAAATTCCATTATTTAGATTTTCTTATCTATCTTTGTCTTATAGATGACTATGCAGTCCCGTGACTCACACCAGTCTTGAATAACTTACCAAAATTCATTTTTAGCCTCACTGTGTCATATTGATAACTTATCGACTCATTTTACAATTTATTTGACTCGTTTTTTATTTATCTCCAGTCTGTCCTCAATCTATGCTGGCAATTTATCAAATTGCCCTTGATGATTTTCTAGGTCTTTACAATCTCTACCCCTTATAAAAATTTAGACCTCCAAATTCATTACTCTAAAGAGGACATTATTAAACATCATTTGATAATTTTCAGGGTTGCTACAATCCCCAATATCCCATGAACTCTATCCCCATATCTTTATACCCATCTCCTCATTAATTACTTTAAGTTTCGTAACTACCCAATTGCACACGTCCCTATCCCCTCAAACAAATTCCATTTCAAATTTTGTTATGTTATCTTCTTTTTGCTTTTCTTTTTCTAATTCACTCTCCTCTTTGTGCTATAGATACAATTCTTACGCCATTTTTTCCTTCCTTTTCATATACTAATTCTTTATTCTCTTTAGATTTTTTTTAATAGGCCTTACTCCTTACATTCTTCAAAGGTATTAGTAAAACTATTCACTTTGTTTATTTGCATGGATATATATATATATATATATATATATCCATTCCTTTTTTCTTTTTTTTTTTTTAATTTTTTATCTTTTACATCCTCAAATCCATTTTTATGTTTTTGGCTTATGCTTCTATGTTCATTTTTTACTCTTTGAAATTCATAATGTTGTATACTTAAATTTCATATGAGTTCCTTATAAATAGAAATATAAAGAATGACCATGAGTTTGAAAAGGTTACCCTCATTGCGAGGAAGCAAATTGCTGTTTGTTTATTGTATGCCCATTATTAGTAACAAAGGAGAGAGATAAAGAAAAATAGAGGCATGCTGGATAAATTACTGTTTTCTCCATTAATTTTATTTTCGTCTTGAATTCTCTTAATCTATCTTATGTTATTTGTTAGGAATTGGTATGTATAAAGATAAATGTAAGGAACAAAACAATGATTAAAAACAGAGATAACACAACATGATCGGTTCTTAGAACTAAATTGTGGCACTTTCCATTGCATGATAGGCAAGTCAATGCAAAAAGGTAATTTAATTTAAAAATATTTTATATTAATGGTAATTTTATTTATCAGACCTATATTTACTTTTAAAACATGGGTGCATATCATCATATCATGTATAAATGTTTGTGATTTATATTTATTTATTATTTTGTGTTCAACTACATGTTTCCTTATTTTAATTTTTTTTTAAATTTCAAAATGTTAAGGAGTTAACCAAAATAATAAATAAAATTAAAAAAACATTTATCTTTATTTCTATAATTAAATTTTGAAAAATAAAAAAAGTAAAACTCATAATTATATGGACTCAATTATATATGTTAGAACTATCATTGACCCGTGGTAATATAATTATATTTAGCTAATGTAAGGTAAAAAAAAAAAAGAAATAAAGTAAATCTATGATTATTTAACTAATCTTATTACTTAGTTTAAGCAATAGAATTGTTAAAAATATAAGAAGAAAAAATATAAAATAAAAGTTATAACTAAACAATGAGGAATAAACTTTTTTTAAAAAAATAAAATTTGTAATAAAAACAAAAATATTATGAAAGAATAGTTGTGGAGATAAAAGAGAAAAATTAATAGAGGTGAATGTAATTAAAATTTTCAACAATAATAAAAATATTATATGATAATTTAAGTATAAACTCTCACAATAAAAGAAATATTGTGAGTAATTTTTTGGATATAACTTTTTTTTACTTGGGAATAAATAGTATAAATTAATATATCGTGTAGTTTAACTAATATATATTATAACACGTATCAAATTATTATATTTGGATATTTTATATCATTCATTATTATAATTACAAATTCTTAATCGAGCATATTTATTTAAATTATATTACAATAAGTTATTTTTTGGAACTAATTAATATTAAATCATTATAAATAAATACATGTTTTCTTATTTTTTTTAATACGGGTGCATAGCACGGGTTAACGGTAGTGTGTGTGTGTGATCAAGGAATAAAATATCAATAAAAATGATATATCGCATGTTAAAAAATACAAATATATCGATAGATATATTACAAATTTTCTTTAAAAATGATGAATACTTATATCAAATCATGAAAATTTTGAATAATTTTTTTTTGAAGAATTAATTGATATGCTAATATATCATTCTAAGTTAAAGATATTATGAATAAAAGTATATTTAATAAGTGCATCTCCAACAGGAGAAGCAAATCCTTCAATCAGCTTTAATTGTTATGCCATGTCACCATTATTTGCTCCAACAGAATAGGTAAGAGCATCGCCAAAGTTTGTTGAGCGAGTTGCACTCGACAGTTTTGAAGACTATTCCACTGCCCGGCAAATGAATAAAAGGTATTAAAACATTATAAAAGCAACATATGATAGTAATCTTTTTCTTATAAATATGTTTGTTTTTACTATTCTCACCATTAACACTTGCTAAGGTCATATTTAAATAGTTCAAATGTCTATTTTTTACATAATTAATATGAATTTGATTTCTATTCTTTCATCGTTGTATTTTAAAAAAAATGTATATTTATTACTTTCATAATTCTCAGCAATCATCTAAATTTATGAATCATTTTTATTCCTCAATTCTTTTGTTCAAATGGATCAATCATTTTTTATAATACAATTTCTTATTTTGAATTTATAAATAAAATTAGAGAAGAAATTTGAGCACTCAAATTTTAGTTTTGGCAAAAAATATTAGTGAAAAGATAAAAAAAATGAAACAAAATTAAATAATATCAAAAAATAAAAGTAATGAAATATTAAAATTTGAAGAGTCTCTTAGAGATGTTATAATCTTTTAGCCAAAATGTAACTCTTCAAAGTGCCACATAGATCTCTTTTGTACAATTTTGAAGAGTCTTTTGAAGATGCTCTAAGTATGTAGTATGAAATCAAATAAAAAGTGCACGTCGATAAGAGTATAAATAACATTAATCACTATAATTTATATAAAGTTTAATTACATTAACATAAATAAGAGTTAAATATGCATATAAATCAAATGAAATTTAAATATACGTAATCTAATGTAAAGTATTAAGTTCCAATTATATTAGAGTTAGAAGTGCGATATATCGCGATATAATGCGATATAGTGCGATATATCGTTATACGGAAGCGGTATTATAAAAATTTTGAAATCTAAAATTTTTGTGATATTTGGGTTTATGATATTTATCACCATATCGAAATTATACTAATTTAAATTTAAATATATATATATATATCAAAATTTTAATTAATTTTTTTTCACATATTCAAATATCGTACCGCAATTATAAAAATCGTAATATATCAATCAATATATTGCAAAACTTTGCAAAAGTTTATTCCATGGTTCAGATTCAATTCAAATTTTGATATTCGCATTTATAACTGAATTTGAAATAGTCCTAATAATCAAAATCCAATTAAAATTTAGTTAAATTTACAAGGGATTCAATCCCAACATGGCTTCTTCTTCAGCTTATAAATTCGATAAACTATAACCCATGACAAAATATGCTGATTTCTATGTTCTTTAAGAAATTTGGTTATATATAACCTTTTTATTCTTTTTGGTCTTGGGTATATTTTTTTATATCGGTTAAATGTAACTAAGACCCATCCCATCAAAGTGGTGTTCTTATTATTTTGTAAAATGATTCGGTGAGATAGTAAATAAAACAAAAAAATAGAAATATTGATATTAAATTTTTTTTTTTTTTTTTTGGGAAGGGGATCTTTGATTGAAGCGCAGATGGTTATTTTTATCAGCTTTAAAAGGATTATTGATATGGGTGCAACTTGGGCATGCTAAGAATGAGTCATATTCAAGTGTACCTCAAGTTTTAAAACAATCAACTCGAATTCAGTTCGAGTCTGATGAATTTTCAACAATTTAGGTTATTAGTTTAATTTTTTAAATTTTATTCATAATTTTTTCAATAATTTGTTATCTTTTTCAATTTTAATTATACACTAAAAGTTTCAATAATTTCTCTTAATTTCTCCTTATAAAATAAACCAAAAATTGTTAAAATAATTCCTTTACCATAATTTAAGTTTGAAAAAATGTTAAACGTTAACAAGTTTTTAAAATTATAAAAATTTAAATAGTAATGCTTGTAATGAATTCTTACTGATCTAATGATGAATAATTGAAGTATAATAAAATATAATATACAAAATATTGAGTTCATGCTCGGGTTGAGCTTGGCTTCTAAAGTCTCAACTCAAGCCCAACTCTAATTTAAATCAAGTTTGAGTTCTTTTAGTCGAACTCATCCCAAAATGTAAAAAATGAAGCTCAAGCCATAAAAAAAAAAAAGATGGGCTCAGATTAGCTTGCCAAATAATCAATGATATTTTATAATGATATTATCAATAAGGAAACTTTGATTTAAAATCACTAACAAAGAAAAGTCTTCATTTTCTTCTATTAGAATTTGGGTCGGGTTTGGCCCGAGCATAACTTGTAGTGCATCTGTAAAGACCTGGAAATTTCCTAATATATGACATTTAAAATATTGAGAGTAATGCCAATAAAAAGAGAAAATAAATACGTGGGTGAATTATATAGCGTGTGTCACGCCCCAAATTTTCACAAACCTAGGGGGTGAGTGAAATGAAAGAAGAAAAGTAAGTGAAAGGTCATTAAGGTGGATTTAGTTGATTATGCATTCATTCTCCCGTGTTTTCCCCAAAATTAGAAATGAAGGCTTGTTATTTAACTTAACTAAAATGGTCTCCTAATGTCACTCAAACCTCCCTCCTAATTAATGTTCAAAATAGTTTAAGTCATATTCAAAAATGGCTCCCAAAGCAGCCCTAAAGTCTCTCTAAACAAGCCTTGAAATAATGGCCCAAATGGGCCCCCAAATGTCCTAAGACATAGGCCAAGAATAGGTCAAAAATCCACCAACAATTGTCTAAGGAAGTGACCAGATATGGCCCATGAGAGTGGCCAAACATAACTCAATAGGGGGGGCCAAACGTGGCCCAAAAAGGTGACCAAAAATAGCCCAAGAGGGTGGCCAAACATAGCCCAAAGGTTGGCCAAAAATGGCCCAATATGATGCCCAAACATGGTCCAAAAAGGTACCCAAACATGGCTAAAAAAGGTAGCCAAATGGGGTAAGTGTCAGGGGGTGCAGTAGGTTGTCGCGCATGGGGCAGTAGTGGCACAGGCGCAGGGTACGTAGGGGTGCAGCAGGGTGCGGCATGGCATGGTATGCTGCGCGGTAGGCCGCTGGGCTGCGGGGCTGGGCTGTCCTGGGCTGTTTTCTGTATTTTCACTGTAGCTGGCTGCGGCTGATTTTCCTATTTTTGAATTTTTACTGTAGTGGCTGCAGCTAAATTTCTCTATTTCCCTAATTTTTTTCCCAAGTTTTGAAGGCTACTTTTTCCCATTTTTAGGCCACTTCTTCAAGGTTTTTAACCTCCCCTTTTGGGCACTTTTCTCACCTATTTAAATGGTGTTTTACACACTTAATTCCCTTTTAATTTCACAAATTTTTTGACATAACCTCCTTTGTTTTCTAAGCATTTTTTCACCTAATATTTTGCAACCATTCATATATATAAAACATCACAATCCATCCTCACTCGATGGCCACAATTCATGAAAAGTAAACATACATTCATTTCTTTCAACATATATATATGTAAGGCACATTGAACAAACATATCCCACATTACAAATTTGGCCCAAGGCTTATAGTTCACCATTCTTCCAAATTAAAATACAAGTCTTTTGGGCTTATGCCCATACATACAAAATATGCCCCAAAGGCTAAATATACTTCCAAGTTCTTTTCCCCTCATTCCTTCAAGACTTCATCAAGTCTCAAGTATCGGGAGCCTCATCTGTAATATGATATCTCACGAGGGGTCAATTCAACTGCTGGTATGACATAATGCTAATGCAAGGAACACAATTAAGGCGTGGCATGTGTAAGTGTACATTTATAATCTAAATGCCTTCCAATTCATCAATACAATGCATTAGTAATATGTGTGACACACCTATGCAAACTCTATGCCACACCCATGTCTCGTCTCAAGGATCGCTCTTGTTGGTCAGTGAGTACCAAAGCCTGTGTTCACGGATCACTCCCGTTGGATAAGCAGACACCAATGCAATGGCCAATTTTGAATTTTTCACCACAAGATCTATACCATCATAATGCATAGCACCAAGTGCTCAACCTACACTATGTTTTCAAGGAATCACACCATGCTAATATGCTTTGATTTCACCATGCAATAATGCAATCTTAATGAAGCATTTTATCAAATACATGGAGCATGCTTTAAATAATGCAATGTACTTAAAGCAACTATAACTTTTATATCACAAAACTTTGTCTACATGAACCTAAAATATAATCCAATCAATTTCACATATAAACACATTACGTTGTCACAACCTTAACAATTTCTCAAAGATCATAAAATACATAAAGTACCAACACATGGAATAAATCTTAACTCTCAAACCATAAGAGTTTCTCTACGTGAACATAAGCTAGAATAGAATGAATCAAACATATAAACAAGTTACATGTTCATCACTTTGACAAATTCTCTAAGATTACAAAATACATAAAGCACCAACACCTTGAAATAAATCATAACTTTCCAATTACAAGATTTTGTCTACATGAACATGAGCTAGAATACAATGAATTATACATATAGTCATGATTCATGTTTATCACTTTACCAAATTCCAAAAAAATACAAAGAACACACAAGTACATAAACAATCAACTCTAGGTTTTCAAAGAAACTATATCCTAAGTGATTTTCTAATAGCAAATAAACATATAAACCATTCAATCAACTTATTAAACACTCCTAAACTTAACCCAATTCCTTACTTAGCAAAATATCATACCTAAAATAGTTTTTCTCAACCCGAAGGAGTTGTGTTCGCTGTGCAACCGAAACCAATCGGTGAGAATATAGCCCTTGATGAGAGAAACAACTTCCTAAAAGGAAGTCTTGCAAGAATTTTGGCTTAGGAGTGTGTTTTGGTGGCTTGAAGCTTGGAGAACCTAGGATTTTTCTTCACTTTTCTCCCATGCACGAGTTCTGCTCTGTATCTCAGACCAAAATAATGAAATTTTAACTCTAAGGGCTGTATTTATACTAAAGGGGCAAAGGAGCAAAATGACTTTTTTGCCCTTAATGAATCCGGGGCCCCGTTACACTACAACCCATCCCGAAATCCCTTAATTCAACATTTTGTTTTAACCAAAGTTCTTAAAATTATTTTAAATAAAAACTTTCAAAAAAATCAATTTTCGCCTGTGGCAGGGTTTGGCTGGTTCCGCCCGGGCCACCCGGGATGCCCTTTTGGTCTTGTTTTTGAAACTGTCTCCGAATAGGCTCAAATATTTATACGAGGTGTATTTTAACATTATAAACATATTTATCTTCTATGACATACTCAAAATATGTCTCTAAATATGACTTATAGCTAACTGATGCATATGTAATGCACTATCGGCAAATGGTGCATGAATAGTGCCCTACCGGCAAAAACAAAAAATTTATCCTCATTTTTCAGATCTCTACAGCGTGAATATGCTTAAGATAAGATGGGTTAGTGTGTAATTAAATAAGTTAAGTGTTTTTAACATAAGTGAAAAGACAAAAAAGGGTATGGAATGAAAAGAAGAGAAAAGAAATACGGAGGGGCAAAAATGAAAATTTTACCCCAAGGCTTTAGTTGGCTTATAAAGTCATGCCCATACACACCCGAAACACACACTTTCCACACACACAAAATTTCATGATAGAAGGAGAGAAAGAGAGAAAAAGAGAAAAAATAAAAAAGCTAAGGATTGGGTAGAAATTCCATGGAAAATCACTACCTCTCATCACCTCTTGAAGATTGAAGAGGAACCAACCATGATTCACTCACCAACACTACTTTGGCTTAGGGTTTGTGGAGATTCCACCAAAATCATCAAAATACAACTTGGTCTTCCATCAAGCTTGAAGAAATTGAGGTAGGGGCTTCTAAACCTAGGTACAAAGCATGTGTATAGGTAGATTGAGCATTCTATTACCTCATTCATGTCATGAAAGTGCTTGATTTGTTAAAATAGGCCATGTGTTGCTTGTAACTTATAAACCCATGTATTTGATGCTTTATTGCCATGGAGTGACTCATTATTATCTTGTCTTGTGATCTATATTATTACTCCTAGTTGAATGCGAAATGCTTTGCATGGAGTATTTGCTATGTGGGTTTTATGTGTAATATGTTCAAAAATATCTTCTTGCACTTATAACTTATAAACTCATGTATTTGATGTTTTCTTGCCATTGGTTAACTCATTTTCATCTTGTTTATGATCTAGATTACTCCCGATTGAATGCGAAATTTTTTACATGGAATATTTACAATAGGTGCTTTATGTGTGATATACATGAAAATTCCTTCTTGCATACCAAGTGTTTGTGAATTTGCCTCCATGACTATTCGTGAAAAAATGGAAATGTTTAAGTGTTTCATCTTGAAGATTGCTTACATTGATGAATACAACATGGAACTATAAAAACACAAATTGATAAAAAGGTCTAGGAAGTAGGAGGATGGAAAACTTGAAATAAGTGAATAAGCATAAATGCCTCGACTACCTTGTTTAGATTTGGATCTAACTTGATGGTGTTATCTCTTGATTGATTTGATATATTGAATTATCAAGAAATAAAATTTGATTGATTTGACATGCTTGCGATTATTGCTTCCTTTGCATGCTTCGGTGACCACTTGTGTGCCACTTCACTCACACATGCCTACCCGTATCACCATATGTTTTTGCCTTTGTTTAGAGGTTTCTACTAGGGTAGTTGTATTGACCCTTACCAGATTTCAAGTAATGACACGAAGTCAGACACGTGAAGATGTTTTAGTATAAAGATCCTTTTTGGGCTTTCTTGGAAATCCATATAGCTCGTGGCATATTCACCTTCTCTAACCCCTCATTTTGAACATTTTCTTTGAAAAATTGTATAAATAACACATGGTGGAAATGTACCTTACACTTTTGCTCGTGTATGCAAATTTGGATACCATGTAATGGCATATAAACTACTGATGCATAAGTAATATCCCAAATTAGTTTTTTAATGCCTCATGTAGATGAAGTCTCATAGGAAATGCCCATAAAATAGACGAAAGATCATTGCCCAGGTCCCATCTGATCGACCGATAGGTCTTTTCGATCAACTGAGAGGTTCTGCCTTACCTACTAGATGCTACCGGTCAGTCGTATAGCTCTTCCTGGTCAAACGAGTAGTTTTGCCCCCTCCACTGCATGAAACTAGTCATCCAGATAGTCATTTCCAATCAGCCGAATTCGTTTTCCAGCAAAAAATGCCCAACTTAAAAAATTCTTAATAAATTCATTTTTAAGTCCAATTCAGTTGAAGTTTGATTCCAAATTGATCCTTTTGGGGTCTAGTTTCATTTAAAATTTGCTTGACACTCACAATTCTTATAGAAAATTAATTATGAGCTTTTAAGTGAAGGAATGTCAAATCTAGTTTTTTTGAAAAGTGATTTAAATGAGGTCCAACTTTGAAAAGTCATATCTAATTCATTTCAATGGAAAATTTGGTGTTTTTTTTGTGGTTAAAATGAATCTTTTTAAGTATAGTATGAAGTGGATGTAGTGTTAAACACACTTAATTAGTGGTCTTAGAGTTATGAGTTTTCAAATCTAGGTTGATCAATAGGATGACTTAAATGTAAACATGTGAAATGTTTCCATTAACTTAATTAAATCATGGAATATGAGTCAACCTCGGGTCTTTGGGACTCGGGGCATGACAACATCTACATGGATTAGCAAATAAGTTAGTTAAAGAGATAAGATAAGATTAGTTCTTATTTATTTGAGATGTGGTTGGACTCTTTGGAAGTCCTATTTCAATTTGGTGTGGAAGACTACTCTCTGATATATATGTAATATATTTTATGTAATTTGAGAAAAAGAATTACATGATATACAATACATCTATCTCCATTTCTAGTTTCTCTATTTAGAATTCTCTCTTAAGTTACCATCAAGAAACCCATGGTATTGAATGGTGGAAATATATTGAAGACTCTAGTAGGCGTACTATAGATGAGGAGATCTCACTATGATATTTTGTCCGTGTTCGTGAAGCTTATAACACAAGTTGCAGGTTCCTTCCATTTTTGTGAATTCTGACAACAATAAGAAGCCCAGATTTACACCTGGTTATTATGTTACTTTTTTCTTCATTGGTATTAGAGCCTTAATTCTTTTGCTTCAGTTATATGATATCCATATGTGTAGACACCTCATTTTGTGACATTTGATTTGATAGGGGCAATTTGATCATTTCACATGTCTTGAGGAGATCTAGAGATTCTCTATTGAATTAGGAGAAATTTGGTAATCTTAAGTGATAGTAATTTATTTATGCATAATTAGGACTCTCTATTTCTAGAGTTTTCATAAATCTAGTTGCTAAATATTTTCTTAAAAGGAAATACATTAAACCTAGATGTTTGCATTTTTAGAGTTTATATCCAAGTAAATTCTATTTTTTTTTCTTAATTCTCATTGGGTTTTGCATGTAGACATCAATTTCATTGGTTCTTGCATTGTTATAATTAATTATTAATTCATTTATTTAGGATATTCATCAGTTAGTGTAACGACCCGACCTCACATGGCACAATATTGTCCGCTTTGGGCCGAGGCCCGCACAAATTTGTTCTTGGGTTTTACCTCAAAATGCATCGTACCATAGAGGCCCAGCATCCTTACTTATGAATAACTTCACCTTCCTTTCCCCAGGCGATGTAGGATGGGCAACACCTCTATCCACCCCCCACGCAGGCTCGAAGGGTCCTAGTCGGGTATCACCAAAGGCACACTTTCCAGCTGGGTCAGGCTCTGATACCATCTGTAACGACCCGACCTCACATGGCATAATATTGTCCGCTTTGGGTCGAGGCCCGCACAGATTTGTTCTTGGGTTTTACCCCAAAACGCGTCGTACCATAGAGGCCTAACATCCTTACTTATGAATACCTTTACCCTTTCTTCCCCAAGCGATGTGGGATGGGCAACACCTCCCTGAAATAGTCAAAGTAGTGCGGACCGGAGGCCCAAAGCAGACAATATTGTACCATGTGGGGTTAGGTCGTTACAAATGGTATCAGAGCCTGACCTAGACGGAAAGTGTGCCTTCGGTGATACCCGACTAGGACCCTTCGACGAGGACGTTGAGCCTGCATGGGGGATGGATGGAGGTGTTTCCCATCTCACATCGCCTAGGGAAGGAAAGGTAAAGGTATTCATAAGTAAAGATGCTGGGCCTCTATAGTACGACGTGTTTTGGGGTAAAACCCAACAACAAATTCGTGCAGGTCTCGGCCCAAAGCGGACAATATTGTGCCATGTAGGGTCGGGTCATTACAGATGGTATCAGAGCCTGTCCCAGCCAAAAAGTGTGCTCTCGGTGATACCCGACTAGGACCCTTCGACGAGGATGTCGAGCCTGCGTGGGGGGTGGATGGAGGTGTTGCCCATCCCACATTGCCTGGGGAAGGAAGGGTAAATGTATTCATAAGTAAGGATGTTGGGCCTCTATGATACGACGCGTTTTGGGTAAAACCCAAGAACAAATTCGTGCAGGCCGACGCCTGCTCGCCTGACTGCCCTCCGCGCTTGTGCGCTTGGTCACTCCCATTACGTGCCTGCTGCCTTGCCCATACGCACCTGCTGCCTTAGGCATGCCATGACTTACCTTTCAAGGTTGTTTTAAGACCATTCTCCCCTATATTTGACACCACCTTTTGGAGCCCTTTTGGGCCATGTTTGACCACCATTTTGGACCATGTTTGGTCACTCTTTTGGGCCATGTTTAGCCACCCTTATGGGCCATGTTTGGCCACCCTTTGGGACCATGTTTGGTCACTACTTAGGGAAATATTAGACATTTACTTAGGCCATATTGGGCCACCAAACCTTGACCATACTTTGTTATCATTTTAGATCATGCTAAGCAACTACTTGGACCATGCTTGGTCACCACCTTGAAGTTGGGTTATAAAAGCACTTAGGCTATTTTTAGCCTACACTTTAAGACATTATAAGACATAATCTTGGAGATTAACAAGTAAAAGCCAATTAAAAATAAATATATTAATTTAATGCTTTCATTTTATTATTCTCATTCACATTTCGGGTTTATGAAAATTTGGGGCATGACATATTAACTCATTATTTAACCACACGTGCCTCAGTGGCATAGTGGTGGACTTAGTGGCCATAAGGGCCTCATACCCATGCGGTCTGGGGTTCGAACCCCCTCAACCGCAGCCTTCCTCATTTCACTGTTTCACTATTTTAAAAACTAAGCCAAGGCCAAACGACGTAGCATTGGTTGCCCGTGAGTGCGCTTTGGGTGGATCCCGACCTGACCTGGGATCTAACCCGACTCAGCCGACCCAACAGTTCTTGTTCTTCCCCTATTTTTTCGGTGACCGAACTGTGCAGCGCCGGTCACTTTTTTCCGGCGCTGGTGACCGGACTGCACATTTCTTCCTTTTTTTTTTTTTTTTTTCATTTTTTCACGATTTTATAGCCATTTTTCATTTCTAAATACCCTAAACATAATTTAGAGCCTCTAGATAGCAATTTAAACCTCTAAACACATTCAAATTCTATTTTTTCCAAAACATCAACTTTCCGATAAACTCTCATAACTTCCTCATTTCTTCACCATTTCATTAGCGGTTTCTTCCTATGTGCTCCAATTTTTCCATAGAAATTAACTATGCAATTATTTCTAAGCTTCATGCAACTTTGCAAAAAACCCAGAAATGAGATTTGAAAATGATAGAAAATTTTCTTTCCTTCCTCCTTAATGTTTCTCTTCTTTTCTCTTCTGTTTTTCCCTCTTCTGAATCTCCAACTTTTTAGTCCCTTTGGTTTCCTTCCCAAAATGCACTCACAGTGCATATATATATATATATATATATATAATAGGCTGTAATCGCCCCTCCCTTCTCTCTCTCTTTCTCTCTCTCTCTCTCTCTCTCTCTCTCTCTCCTTTTTTTTGTTACTCTTCTGATTCGTAGCCCCCTCCTCATTTATGTTTTGCCTTTATTTTGTATGTTATATAAGTAATTCACACTCTCTCACACACAATGCGCATATGATTTATTTATAATATGTATATACTTATAAATATATAAATATATATATATATATATATATATATATACTACACACGTGATATATATATATAATGTGTATAGAGTTATAAATATATATATAACACACATATATATACATACAGTTATATATATATATATATATCTACATATATACACCTAATATATATAAACATGGTTATATATATATTAATTCATATTATAGATATCTATACATATATATACATACTCTTATACGTACACGTATTTCGATGCTCGTTCATGGCTTACTCGGGTTTCGTTCGGACATTGTCTATACATTGGAGATTGTTCACATGCCAAAACTAGCCAATTCATTTAATATTATAAAACAAACTTTAACAGTTCGGGCTTACAGTGTTTGCTCGGTTGCATTTTGGGTCGAGGTATTACATTCTACCCCTCTTAAAATGAGTTTGTCCTCAAAACTCGGATGTACATATCTAGGAAGCTCTATTATCTCCTCATGCCAATTTCATCATCATAATTCCCTTTTTAATCTGTCTCTTGGATTTTTAGCTCTAGCATTCAAATAATATATTCTCAAGAAGAAGATTTCTTTATACAGGGTTCACAGTTTTTTTGTATTCATCTTTGTTTTAATTCAATAGTGAATTTGAAAGTCAAGGGTTGGACCTTTTAACTTCCTTGAGACTTTTAAACTCATTGTCCCCAAATTTTAGTGTTAACATTCCCATGCATATTTCTTTAGTTCTCAGGTCTATGGCTAAGGGTCTATTACTTTCATTACTCACCCTGAGTCATTTTTTAAGTTACCTGACTATTTTTCCTTATTACTAGTATCTTAACTAGTTCCACGTCTAGTCGTTATCTCATTTGGTACTAAGTCGTGACTACCTTACTATTCATGGTCTCCAACTTCCGTTGGCGTCGTATGGCGTATCATGTGCTAGGTAAAGGTATCTAATACCTTGATCTCTTCTTTTCTATCCATTTCTTTGGTAGTGGTCATAGGAAGTCAACGGTGTAACTAGACTACACCATTTCTATCGTTTAGAGTGTTTTGGGCTTCTCATTCAAGTACTTAAGGTTTTACTTAGTAATGAGCCATAAAATGACACCCACAAATCTAGCCTCTAGAGCTGAGCAGCTACCAGCAGAGCTGCCTCCAGAGCAGCTACCAGCAGAGCTGCCTACAGAGCAGGAGGAGTTCCGAATTAATCATCGTCTTCCATAGACTTCTGACCTCAGAATAAGGAATATATCTTGAAGTGCAAGTCTTTCAGATAGGAAAGGAATCCTACCTCAATCAGGGAAGATTATCACATATCTTTTAACCTTGTCAAACAAGGAAAGGAATTCTATTCAATATAGGAAACTGCTAAAATCAATGACTCTCAACCCTATAAATAAAGGGGCCAGGTACGCCTAAATATTCATTCAATGACATACACAATCACTCTCTTTTACACATATTTTTTATATTCCCTCTTTACTGACTTGATCGTCGGAGGGTCCTCCTTCTCTTTTTTGCAGGTCCTTCTTGCCGAATCACATCGAATCGACCGGTGCTGTTTTTTGCAGCATCAGTTTGGTGCCGTCTGTGGAAACGACGGTCAACATGCCTCGTTCTCTACTATTAATATTGCTCCATAATGATTATTTGAATTCTCTCAAGTTCAATATAAATGCTAAACATGATTGAATCGGATTAAATCCTTGTCTATCAACGTAGAAATCAGATTCTACAAATTACCTGCAAAATTATATATGTACAGATATATATATATATATCTATATATATATATTCTGAAGATCTTTTTATATATACATATATCTATATATATAATCTCAAGATCCTTTTTGCATATACATGTATCTATATGTATATACATATACGCCATAACCAAATCGGTACATACAATATGTATTGTATACTGATCAGGTGAGAAACCATTGATTGATAAATTTTCAACATATCTAATCATTACATGAGATTTGATTCTTTATTATTTTTTGGTGCATGAAAAGGAACATCCATGATCTAACCATTTTTAATATTATCTTAGAAAAATCCAAAGATCCAAAGTTTTTTCTGATGCAGGATTCTACACCTAAATGGAGATGAAACTTTCTCTCTCTAAAAATATAATTGCTCTCTGTAAAATATGTATTTGATATATTTCACTCTCTTTCTAAAATACAAGGAGAAGCACCTCACACTATTTATGGCATCTAACAATTATATGTGATTTAAATTTTTTTATTATTATTATTTTGGAGCATGAAAAGAAGCACCCTTAATATGGCTTTTTAATATTATTTTAGGCAACAAAGAAGAATGATTTTTATTCTTTTTGAAGCTCTAGAACTGAGCTATAACCCAGGGAACAGAAGTTTATAATCTTCAGATTCTCTGCTCCTCTTCGTCAAACTCAAATCAATGAGATGCTCAGTATCAGAGTACTTGCAAGACTGTATACATACAAATATATATATATATATATGTTAATATATAGTCGCAGAATTTTTATATGTATATGTATGTGTGTATATATATATATACACACATAAGAGCATCGATCTCGAGATCTGCATCAATCTTAAAATCTTTAAAATAAAATATGAGATTTGTGAAAATACAGATTATTATTGAATTTGAATGCTTCGGTAAAAAGCATCTCAGACTTCACTGCATCTCACATCTCTTTAAATTTATATCTTTTGCTTACTAATCTAAACCTGTTTGTTGAAATAATGATTTCAAAAGTCTCAGCAGTGCAATTAGTGGGCTCCTGTTCTTATGCATATGGATAAGCGTATGGCAGAATCAAAGTACATGAAACACAAAACCCAGCCTCATCTCTTACGCGGTCTGTGTTTTGAAAGACGATCTTCACTCTTGATCTACATGGTCTTCGCTCCAGATCTGCGTTAGGGGCACACCATCGATGATTTCTATTACAATCAGTGATCTCTATCACGATCGACGATTTCTATCATGGTCGGGGATCTCCTTATAGGCCATCTCTAAAAATCATCTATCAAGCAAAGGATTTGACGTTCCTGAGAGGCCGAATAGTGCAGATTTGGTTTCCCTTATGCTTGTTTAAAAAATCTAGCTCCAGCAATGGCGGCAGCAAGAGATGGGAGCCGAAATCGGTCAACAATGAAACATCGACGCCGAAATCAGTAGTTGGCCCATATCGCTACCCAATCGCGAAGCCATAAATCGTCAAGACGCTACTCAATCTCTTGATTATTCGATCTCATCGGTAGTCATTCGATCTAAAGCTGCTCATTCTCTAAAGCCCAAGATCTAATCAACAAGGTGAAAATTCATTTACACTATTCATCCATGACAGATCTATACCCCAAGCCATTAACCCAATACCAGTTTCCATGTCATTCATGGGGCCAGATCTTCTCGTATCATTCGTCAACAACTCTAAAACTGATATGGCCATGTTGAGATCAATACTTTGTGAAATACCACAAAAGCTGTGGTCTATCATAATGAAAGCGCTTTTGTGAAACTAGATTGCTGTGATTTCAAAGCCTTGTCAAAATAATGGTCCCGAGCCAACAATGAGTATAATGAGTTCTGACCCAAACCAACTCATAAATCATCTGTTGACGCAATTCTGGCAAGCGGTAGCTCTGTCCCCTCTTCTCAAATTAGCAAAATAACCTCCAAGAGAGTTCAGATTATCAACTCCGTCAAGATGCTTCACAAGGCCGAGAAATATCAGCATGCTACCCAGAAAACCCATTCACCAAAAATAAGATTACCGACTTGGGAAATCTTGAGCACCTTTTTCCCAAAAATACGAGATCTGTTTTCAGATCTCTTAAATTTTGCTTCAGACATCACCACTACATGGCATCACATCCGTCTCAGTTTTTTGAAAACATCGTGAGAAGAATACCCAACAACGGCAAATGCCCCATCATCTCTGTCAACAACAATGATCTCCAGAGCTTACCAATCAATTACCCATGGATCATCACCTGTCATCGCTATATCATCTTTGTTGTGATCCGAACTTTCAGTTCAGTTTGGAGATATTTGCTACAAGGAGTTCTGGAACAAAGCTTTAAAAACAATGTTATAAAAAAGCTGTATCTTGGGAAAGACAAGGGAAACTTACATCAACTAAAGGACAATCAAGTGGTGTATTTCAACTGTCATTCACTAAGCCAAGCAGTGAGCCGAGCCAAGCCATAAAAACCAACAAACTGGTTTCAGACCCAAGCGTACACAGTTCAAACCCAACAACTTTTTCACTGTAGACCAGTGTAGAAATCACTCCAGAAAATTTTAGAATTCACCACCATGCCGAGTCATTGGAGTTTTTCTTGGATCAACCTTACCCGACAACACAGTTGATTTGTTCCTCGCAATGGGTCTTCCGATCTGGGTTTTAAAAAGAGCTAAAAGGCAACAATATTTCCATCAATGTTCACCCGCAAACTAGACAGAACGGTGGCTCTGAAGCAGTCCCGAACCCATGTGGCCATGTTCGGGGTTTGGGTCGCTACGGTTCGTGTCACCCCATATATTCTCCATTACTACTCTTGGAAACAACAATCCAGCGCCTACAGAAAGGAGCACCAGTTTCCATCAGTTCCTTAATACAAATTCTCGGGCATGTCAGAATGTCATAACAGAATATAGGTACCCATATGAAGCCATTAAAGCTCTTCACCTTGAAGGTGCAAGCCTTGAGTCGATTGACAAAGAAGGGAAAACATCACTTATTGCGGCGAGCATGACTCCCGAGCTATTTAATGTTGTCGATACTTTGATTGAACCTAGAGCTATCTAAACAACCAATTATCTGGTCCGATACCTGAGGAGATTTGCTCCGGTTCTCAAAAGATGCTAATGTTGTAGGGAAACAAGCTCAATAGGAATCTCCCTTATAAGATTTCAGGATTCAGAGCTTGATCCACCTAGAGCTTGAACCTCTCGCTTCTAATGGATTGAAGGGACTTCAAAGCTCAAATTTATTTGATATAGATTGAGGGCTACATTTTGGCCTTGATTCCGTTGCCCCTTTTGGCTATCAACTCGTGGTTTAGTAGTAACATCAACATCTGGGGTTGTAATAGAAGGATCTACAGCTCGAGAACAACTATGATCCCCTACTGAACTTACTGCTCCAATAATCTCATTATTGTCTGGCAATTTGTCATCTTTGCCAGGGCCTCCTGGAAAATTCGGAGGACTCTGCACAGGATTTGCCACTATGGAAACTAGTGTAGTTTCAGAGGATCCCCGCCCACGAATATTTGCTCCACAAAGCTGGCACATCATCTAGCCCAAATACAGTTACAGAGGGGATTTTTGGGCCAATAGCAATATGTTGATGAAGGATTCAGCAACCCAAATATTTATAATCTTAAAGCAGCAGGATCTCAAATACCTCACTCAAGGTGACTTCAAAGTGTCGCTTCGAGAACTTTTGGCAAACTCACCCAGCTATATCTTTTGCACTACATATATATATATATATCAATTGTCTACTATGCTAATCATGCAGATTCTTCTACGATTCTTCCATCTTAAATGCACAGACTCTGGTCTGGTCCATCTTAAATGCACAGGCCTCCAGTGCCTGGTCCATATCTAATGCACAGGCCTCTAGTGCCTGGTCCATCTCTAATGCACAGGCCTCCAGTGCCTGGTCCATCTCTAATGCACAGGCCTCTAGTGCCTGGTCCATATCTAATGCACAGGCCTCCAGTGCCTAGTCCATCTCTAATGCACAGACCCCCAGGTCTGGTCCATATCCAATACACAGACTCAGGTCTGGTCCATCAAATGTACAGACCTCATGGTCTGGTCCATCAAATGCACAAACCTCATGGTCTGGTCCATTTTAATGCACAGACCCCCAGGTCTGGTCCATCTTAATGCACAGACCCCCAGGTCTGGTCCATCTTAATGCACAGACTCAGGTCTGGTCCATCTTAATGCACAGACTTAGGTCTGGTCCATCAAATGTACAGGCCTTCTGGTCTGGTCCATCTTAATGCACAGACCTTCTGGTTTGGTCTATTTATTAACCCCTAAAGCCTTGTATTCATTACAAGTGCTGTAGGCTTGGTTTATCTAAATGTACAGACCACAAGGTCTGGTCCATTTTTCTCACCCTATTGACTTTTATAAAAATCTTGTTTTATTTCCAAGTGTTGCAGGACGGTATATTATAAATCATCAAGTACGCATGACCCTTCAGAAATTCTAACCTCAGCTCTGCACGGATCTCACAGAACTGAGGCTCGGGGGGGGAGTAACTAATGAGCCATAAAATGACACCCCCAAATCTAGCCTCTAGAGCTGAGCAGCTACCAGCAGAGCTGCCTCCAGAGCAGCTACCAGTAGGCCTCTAGAGCAGAGCTGCCTCTAGAGTAGAGCTACTGTCACGACCCGAGACCCCACCCTATGCGGATCTCGTGTCGCGCACCCGATCCGACGCTGCTTGTCGAACCAAGGGTCTCAACTTTCTAACACAATCAGTGCTTCTAACATGCAACAACTAAATGAGGAATAAAATAAATAAAAGTTGCATGTAATTTATATAATGTTTTACAAAATGCGGAATACAAAATTTCTTAATACAACTGTTCATCCCCAAGACGTGGATAACATGGGAGAGCTACAAGACTGACTGTACTAAGTATTACACTTACAACTTCAAAAGAAATGTCCACTGCTATCTAGCTGACTGCTACTGCTACTATTACTGCTCTTCTACAGCTTCATTTCCTAAAAGGGGTGGTAAGTTTGGGGTGAGCTAATGAAAGCTCAATAAGTAATTCTCCTTTGCTCTGTTATGTGTACAAGAATATATAATGCATTATCCATAAAGAACTAGGATAAATGCGGATGTGCTAGCCAGTCAATAAATATAGAACTCACTATCAAATGATAGAAACTCAAATGATGAGCTATGAAATCTGTCTGATAATACACTTCTATGCGCACAAAGAAAGCTGTGAAATCTTATAATCATTCATAATGATATAATATGATCAAACTATGATATCCAATAAGAGAAATCTGATGATCATTCATAATGATATAATATAATCAAGCTATGAAAATCAAATAAATGATAGTGATATCAAAACTGGTTGATGCACTCGGCTGGGGCCCGGCTACCCCCTGAGCTCGTATTCAGTTCCAGTTGGCTGTATAAATATCCAGTTCCCATTCGGGCTGTATGAATATTTAGTTCCGGTCGACTGTATGAATACTGCTCTGTGTACACTGTATAATAATCTGGACCCGAAGGTCATAACTGGACCCGAAGGTCGTAAATAGCATCAGATGGAGATGTGACTGAGCACAAATCCAGCACTAATAATATATCAGGATCATGCTACCTCCACGAAGAGTATAAATGTGGAACATAACTGGTTCTAGGCGAATCTGACGTAACAATAGTTATCTGAACTACGTTTACTAGGCTACTTCGAATAAATTGTCTAGCCCTCACGGCCCTAAGTACAAGTGTACAAAAGGAATCCATGCACAAGTGTACAAATCATGATCGAGATATACAACAGTCAATAAATACTTTCCACAAGATAGAGCAATATCAATGTGGACTTGATGAACGTTCTGGTATATATGGAATACAACAAGTGATTTATGAAAAACTGTTGACATGGCTTGGAATGTAACATAAACAGAGATCAGAGATTACTTACTTTTTACTGTATCTGTCTAGAAGGTCAACCCGCCTTCTTCTTGTATCTGGGTATTCCTATGATTCAGGAAACCAATCTTAGTCTATACATATATATATATGTCTAATTCAAGCTATTCATCAAATTTTATGCCTCTTTACTATTTTTATCTCTTTTACTAGAATAGACTTTACTATTGAATCCGGAATATCGAACAAAGTCGATTTAGGCTTTTGCGGAATTCAATTTGGACTAAAAAGGGCAAAACAGTCATTTTGCACTTTTACGGGTTATTATTTCTCGGGACCTCTTTTTGGAAATTGGACTCCACGGTTGAGTCCGGAATGCTCAGAATAATAAAAATCCACTATTCAATTAATTTATTCGAAGTCCGTTGGACTACTTTTTGATTTAGGGGCATTTTAGTAATTTCTCCTTTAAATAATTATTTAGTTCAAATATTATTTTATTTACTCGGGTCAATTCACAATTAACCCTAATTTATGGGTATAATTAAAATCTCACAAGGTTTTATTTACTACCCCTAATTTTTCCAATTCCTATAAGTTTCCATTATTTTTCCCGTACGTTTCCATTTTAAGTCAATCATTGGATAGCTTCTCCTTTTCAACCAAACACTTCCCGAACTCAAATCTAAAATTTTACCCATACAGTAATATTGTTAGGCAGCTATCTGAATGGGTGAGTCGGGTCAGACTCAACCCGGTTTGGCCCGAATAAAATTACGAAACTCAGCCTAGCGGCTGTGTTTCCTTCCTGGATTATTTTTTTCTTCTTGATTCCAAATTAATCTAAAATAGTTTCTATGCTAAACAAAATCCCACAATAAATCTGATTATTCATACTTCTAAAAATTCAAGACTAAAGGTCAGTATTTTACCCCGTTGCTTCGCGTTCATTTGATCCAATCTGCTGTGAATTTCTGCACCCAACAGCAACCTGATATCTATTCGGTTTTGCTGTTGCTGTGCTCTTCTGGTTTGTTGTTTCTGCTATGGTCACAACAATACATACCTGCTGCACTCACGGCATCACCAGGACCGAACCCTTATTGCAGCTGCTCCTACGGCCATCTCTCCAAACCACCTCACACCGAACAGCACCACTAAATCCCACTGCCGTTACTGCCACGCACCACGCAGCACTACTGCTGTGCCATCTCCCCTTCCCTCTCTCTCAATTTTCTCACAATTTCACTCTCCGATCTATCACAGGAACCACATCAATCCCTCCAAACTTCCTCCAGGTTTTCCAATTTCATCCCCTCTCCACTGTGCTGTACCGTCGTCCCTGCACTGCGCCAACACACATCAACTTTTCCCCCTGATGCTACTGCCCCTTTGTTCCAACGACAGAACACACACATACATGAATATATATATATATATTTTCTCCTATTTCCTTTTGCTGAACTGTCACAAGCACCACTCATATATAAATATATTTTTCTTCATCACTTGCTGCCCTATTTTCTTCTGGTTTAACATCCACACAATGCACTGATCAGTAGCCATAGCCACTCACTGGTTTGCCGTTGCACAACACGCACAGATCTGCTGCACAGCCATCTCCTTCTTCTCTCTTTTCTCTGTTTCTCTCTTTTCTTTTCTTTTTCTCTTTCTTTATCCCATTGCACCGCCTCCCCTACGACAGCCCCTTCTTCTTCTCCTTTTTTTTTTTTTCCACTGTTCACATGAGATACTATATATATATATATACCTAGCCACCTTATTTGACCTTACTTTTCTTCTTTTTCTTTTTCCCTTTCTCTCCCATCAGTTTCATGCCTCTTCATTTCCCCATCCGTTTCTCTTCTTTTCTTTTCTTTTTTTTTTTAATTCTTTTCTTCTTTTTTTTTTTATTCTTTTGTATGCTTATATATATATATATATAAAATAAATCCATATTTTATTTTATATATATATATATATATATATACATAATACATATCCAATTATACTAATACCTCTATTTATATATTATCTCATATATATATATATATATATTCTTGCTTCTATTAAAATACATTACGCACGTAGATCGAGGCATGTATTGGCCTACGTATATAAGTCTCCATATCGTTCGGGTTTATTTTGGTATTACTATTCTCGGCTCGGTTTACTCATACTTTTTCTTAATCTTGTAATTTTTTGAGATTATAACTTCGGTTAATTACCTCGGTAATCGTTCCCGTCACTGTATATTGCTCGTTAAATAATTCGATATATCTCGGGGTCTACTATTTTCGGTCTGAATCGGTCTCGGTTTATTCTTGATATTATGATCAATGCTGAGTCAAAGCTCGGTATTATTATTTGACCTTTTTAAATAAAATGGAATTATATAAATTTATTCGGAACTTACGTTCGGTTATAACGGGTATTACGCTACTCGGCTCGACTTATCTCGATTTACGTGTACTCGACTGGGTCTACCTCGATTTAAGTGCCATATCCCGGGTCAGGGTATTACATTCTTACCCCCTTAAAATAAGTTTGTCCCCAAACTTAGTGGTTCTAACCTCGGGGTTTCTCGTGGTTTCTTTAACATTGGTGTACTACTTGAATATGTATTTACATTAACTAGATAAAAATTTTCTGCTAAGAATCAAGTTTTACCGTCACATCAATCAAGTTTTACTGTCACATCAGATTATCTTTCTATTTTTCTAAAATTTTCAAGAGTGTTTGAAAACTCTCACGTGAATCTCAATTCCTTTATATGATTCTTCCAGTTCCTTTTAGTTTAAGGCATCATCTGGTGAACAACATTATGAAATTTCCTGAATAGGGCTTTAAAACTCTATTCACTAAGTCTATTAATATGACAGAGGTATATTTCATTCTAATAGTATCACACAGAACTCATGGAGTTCACTGGTTCCTAGTTATCATTCCTTTGTAATAGACTTGTTATTCAACTAATTGTTCATTGACCTTAAGTCAACTGTTTAAGAACATCTGTGTCTCTAGTCTGTATTTTATGTGTTCTGTATCTACTACTTAGTCATGCACTCTGTTCTCTATCATACATTACATTTTTAATCGTTATTTAACTAACTCCCTTCTTTAGAGATTTCTTGTAACCATACTAGGAGTTTATATATACTTTGTGTCTTTTCTGGGTCATATAATCACATGACTATATCTTATCTGGGACTTTATCAAAAATGACTTAAGCTTTCTAAAATTGATACAGTTCACAAATCTTTACTGTTCACAGATCTCTACTTTCTTCTACACTTGTGAGTATTCTGGTAGTAGGTTCTACGATTCCATACGTCACTTTATTTCACGATTCTCTCTAAATGATTCACTACACTTTTAGTGTTTTTGCTATCATTTAGATTACATTAATCTCTAACAGTTACCCGAGATCGTTTCTTACTTACTTCTAATTTATCTGACAGTGTTTTTTTATTCATGTCAATCTACTACTCAGGTTATTTCTAAGATTATCTTTTCTACTGCTTATTCATCATATATCAGTCTTTTCTCAGAATTATCTGTTTCTCAAAATGTCAACTTCTAACAGCCTTGTTTATTAAATAAATGTCTTTAAAACTCTACCCATTTGTACTCTATCAGGGTCTATCTATAACTTACTCAAGACTTTTCACATTTCTGGTGTGTCATCAATCTATTTAGGATATCAACTCCCCCTGTACTTACCCCCTTAAGTTCCCTTCATACTATCTCTCATATCTTGATTCATTTCTACATCTATTGCCTTTCCGAATGTATAAGTATTCTAACAAGATGTCACCTGTCACAAATACTATCCTTTAAGGTGTTACCGCTCTGTCTAGATGTCACTATGAATGCTACTACCCTTCCAGGGTATCACTACTCCATTTAAATATTTCTAGCGAATCCATTGCTTTTCAAACCGACACAACTCCTAATTCTACGTTATCTTCTATCTTTCAATGTGAACCAACCATTTTCCTCGTTCATTATGGAACATTTAATTCTCACAATATACAACAATCATCTAATCATGAACATCAAGTTCATAGTCTATAGACAATAATCCAATTCTCAACGGTTCCTTCAATATATAAAAATTTTCAACTGTAGCCCAATAAACATCAAGTCACTAGTCTATAACAATAATTTAATTCTTAACAGGGAATACATCAAACTGTTACTAATAGATATCAAGTACCTGCTTCCATAAGATAGAATAATCATTCAAAATTATTTATTTCACTATTTACTTGCTCATCTTAGTTGTTCAAGAATCATCAACTTTTTCAGAATACGTAGTCTTTTCTAACAAGTAGTTAACCTCGAGTATCTTAACTTGATTCCATCTTCTAGCAGTCACAAATCATATAATTATTTTTCAATCATTAATTTCTTTCTCCGATTAACAAATATCTGTACACGTATGATCTGTATCTCATATACTCTATGTATATTATTCCGTTACTAATGATTTTCTCCAATATAAAACATCCATTGATAATGACTCCAAGAGTCGCTAGTCATTCTATCTCGTTTATCAAGTAAACATTCATATCTATAACAGCATGCAATTCATTCTAAAGATTATAAATCTTAGCATTTAAATCTGTCATAATTCTTTGCAGATATCAATCACTTAACTCATCAATGTCTTTAAAATTCCACGAGGTAATAATATGTCGATCTAATACTTGTATATTTATGTTACTCATTCTATTTGTTCCATGCATAACATCTATCATCAATCATTCTCTTGGTAGAAATTGAACAGTTAACATATAACTCAGGAATTCTGTCTCTATGTTCAACTAGCAGTTCAGTTTCTCAATCAATCTAGTAATGAATGCTACGAGCAAAATCAATACATAAAACTAGCATACGAGTATGCCTTAACTAACTAGAAAAATACCTGCGATGTACCAGTAGCCAAATCATCTCCCAAAATTACTCGCTGTAAAAGATCAACGATCAACATTTATATAATAGTCTATCTATCATGTCAGAATCTATCTACTGACTGACTCTACTTGGACATTTGTAATACTAGTACCTTAGTCTTATTTCCCATGAACCATTGTGTAACCTAATGCTCTGATACCAAGCTGTCACGATCCGAGACCCCACCCTATGCGGATCTCGTGTCGCGCACCCGATCCGACGCTGCTTGTCGAACCAAGGGTCTCAACTTTCTAACACAATCAGTGCTTCTAACATGCAACAACTAAATGCGGAATAAAATAAATAAAAGTTGCATGTAATTTATATAATGTTTTACAAAATGCGGAATACAAAATTTCTTAATACAACTGTTCATCCCCAAGACGTGGATAACATGGGAGAGCTACAAGACTGACTGTACTAAGTATTACACTTACAACTTCAAAAGAAATGTCCACTGCTATCTAGCTGACTGCTACTGCTACTGTTACTGCTCTTCTACAGCTTCATTTCCTGAAAGGGGTGGTAAGTTTGGGGTGAGCTAATGAAAGCTCAATAAGTAATTCTCCTTTGCTCTGTTATGTGTACAAGAATATATAATGCATTATCCATAAAGAACTAGGATAAATGATGATGTGCTAGCCAGTCAATAAATATAGAACTCACTATCAAATGATAGAAACTCAAATGATGAGCTATGAAATCTGTCTGATAATACACTTCTATGCGCTCAAAGAAAGCTGTGAAATCTTATGATCATTCATAATGATATAATATGATCAAACTATGATATCCAATAAGAGAAATCTGATGATCATTCATAATGATATAATATAATCAAGCTATGAAAATCAAATAAATGATAGTGATATCAAAACTGGTTGATGCACTCGGTTGGGGCCCGGCTACCCCCTGAGCTCGTATTCAGTTCCAGTTGGCTGTATAAATATCCAGTTCCCATTCGGGCTGTATGAATATTTAGTTCCGGTCGGCTGTATGAATACTGCTCTGTGTACACTGTATAATAATCTGGACCCGAAGGTCATAACTGGACCCGAAGGTCGTAAATAGCATCAGATGGAGATGTGACTGAGCACAAATCCAGCACTAATAATATATCAGGATCATGCTACCTCCACGAAGAGTATAAATGTGGAACATAACTGGTTCTAGGCGAATCTGACGTAACAATAGTTATCTGAACTACGTTTACTAGGCTACTTCGAATAAATTGTCTAGCCCTCACGGCCCTAAGTACAATTGTACAAAAGGAATCCATGCACAAGTGTACAAATCATGATCGAGATATACAACAGTCAATAAATACTTTCCACAAGATAGAGCAATATCAATGTGGACTTGATGAACGTTCT
This sequence comes from Nyssa sinensis, assembly GCA_008638375.1. Lineage (NCBI taxonomy): Eukaryota > Viridiplantae > Streptophyta > Magnoliopsida > Cornales > Nyssaceae > Nyssa > Nyssa sinensis. The sequence continues at coordinate 25,700,720 of CM018036.1, forward strand.
GGTATATATGGAATACAACAAGTGATATATGAAAAACTGTTGACATGGCTTGGAATGTAACATAAACAGAGATCAGAGATTACTTACTTTTTACTGTATCTGTCTAGAAGGTCAACCCGCCTTCTTTTTGTATCTGGGTATTCCTATGATTCAGGAAACCAATCTCAGTCTATACATATATATATATATATGTCTAATTCAAGCTATTCATCAAATTTTATGCCTCTTTACTATTTTTATCTCTTTCACTAGAATAGACTTTACTATTGAATCCGGAATATCGAACAAAGTCGATTTAGGCTTTTGCGGAATTCAAGTTGGACTAAAAAGGGCAAAACAGTCATTTTGCACTTTTACGGGTTATTATTTCTCAGGACCTCTTTTTGGAAATTGGACTCCACGGTTGAGTCCGGAATGCTCAGAATAATAAAAATCCACTATTCAATTAATTTATTCGAAGTCCGTTGGACTACTTTTTGATTTAGGGGCATTTTAGTAATTTCTCCTTTAAATAATTATTTAGTTCAAATATTATTTTATTTACTCGGGTCAATTCACAATTAACCCTAATTTATGGGTATAATTAAAATCTCACAAGGTTCTATTTACTACCCCTAATTTTTCCAATTCCTATAAATTTCCATTATTTTTCTCGTACGTTTCCATTTTAAGCCAATCATTGGATAGCTTCTCCTTTTCAACCAAACACTTCCCGAACTCAAATCTAAAATTTTACCCATACAGTAATATTGTTAGGCAGCTATCTGAATGGGTGAGTCGGGTCAGACTCAACCCGGTTTGGCCCGAATAAAATTACGAAACTCAGCCTAGCGGCTGTGTTTCCTTCCTGGATTATTTTTTTCTTCTTGATTCCAAATTAATCTAAAATAGTTTCTATGCTAAACAAAATCCCACAATAAATCTGATTATTCATACTTCTAAAAATTCAAGACTAAAGGTCAGTATTTTACCCCGTTGCTTCGCGTTCATTTAATCCAATCTGCTGTGAATTTCTGCACCCAACAGCAACCTGATATCTATTCGGTTTTGCTGCTGCTGTGCTCTTCTGGTTTGTTGTTTCTGCTATGGTCACAACAATACATACCTACTGCACTCACGACATCACCAGGACCGAACCCTTATTGCAGCTGCTCCTACGGCCATCTCTCCAAACCACCTCACACCGAACAGCACCACTAAATCCCACTGCCGTTACTGCCACGCACCACGCAGCATTACTGCTGTGCCATCTCCCCTTCCCTCTCTCTCAATTTTCTCACAATTTCACTCTCCGATCTATCACAGGAACCACATCAATCCCTCCAAACTTCCTCCAGGTTTTCCAATTTCATCCCCTCTCCACTGTGCTGTACCGTCGTCCCTGCACTGCACCAACACACATCAACTTTTCCCCCTGATGCTACTGCCCCTTTGTTCCAACGACAGAACACACACATACATGAATATATATATATATATATATATATATTTTCTCCTATTTCCTTTTGCTGAACTGTCACAAGCACCACTCATATATAAATATATTTTTCTTCATCACTTGCTGCCCTATTTTCTTCTGGTTTAACATCCACACAATGCACTGATCAGTAGCCATAGCCACTCACTGGCTTGTCGTTGCACAACACGCATAGATCTGCTGCACAGCCGTCTCCTTCTTCTCTCTTTTCTCTGTTTCTCTCTTTTCTTTTCTTTTTCTCTTTCTTTATCCCATTGCACCGCCTCCCCTACGGCAGCCCCCTCTTCTTCTCCTTTTTTTTTTTCCACTGTTCACATGAGATACTATATATATATATATATACCTAGCCACCTTATTTGACCTTACTTTTCTTCTTTTTCTTTTTCCCTTTCTCTCCCATCAGTTTCATGCCTCTTCATTTCCCCATCCGTTTCTCTTCTTTTCTTTTCTTTTCTATTTTTTTTAATTCTTTTCTTCTTCTTTTTTTTTTTTTATTCTTTTGTATGCTTATATATATATATATAAAATAAATCCATATTTTATTTATATATATATATATACATAATACATATCCAATTATACTAATACCTCTATTTATATATTATCTCATATATATATATATATATATTCTTGCATCTATTAAAATACATTACGCACGTAGATCGAGGCATGTATTGGCCTACGTATATAAGTCTCCATATCGTTCGGGTTTATTTTGGTATTACTATTCTCGGCTCGGTTTACTCATACTTTTTCTTAATCTTGTAATTTTTTGAGATTATAACTTCGGTTAATTACCTCGGTAATCATTCCCGTCACTGTATATTGCTCTTTAAATAATTCGATATATCTCGGGGTCTACTATTTTCGGTCTGAATCGGTCTCGGTTTATTCTTGATATTATGATCAATGCTGAGTCAAAGCTCAGTATTATTATTTGACCTTTTTAAATAAAATGGAATTATATAAATTTATTCGGAACTTACGTTCGGTTATAATGGGTATTACGCTACTCGGCTCGACTTATCTCGATTTACGTGTACTCGACTGGGTCTACCTCGATTTAAGTGCCATATCCCGGGTCAGGGTATTACAGCTACCTCCAGCAGAGCTGAGCTGCCTCCTAGAGCAGCTACCAGTAGGCCTTCAGAGCAGAACTGCCTCTAAAGCAGAGCTGCCTCCGACAGAGCTACTACTAGCAGAGCTGAGCTGCCTCTAGAGCAGCTAGCAGCAAGCCTACAGAGCAGAGCTGCCTCCAGAGCAGCTACCAGCAGAGTTGCCTACAGAGCTAGGAGGAGTTCTGAATTAATCATCGTCTTCCATAGACTTCTGACCTCAGAATAAGGAATATATCTTGAAGTGCAAGTCTTTCAGATAGGAAAGGAATCCTACCTCAATTAGGGAAGATTATCACATATCTTTTTACCTTGTCAAACAAGGAAAGGAATTCTATTCAATATAGGAAACTGCTAAAATCAATGACTCTCAACCCTATAAATAAAGGGGCCAGGTACGCCTAAATATTCATTCAATGACATACACAATCACTCTCTTTTACACATATTTTTTATATTCCCTCTTTACTGACTTGATCGTCGGAGGGTCCTCCTTCTCTTTTTTGCAAGTCCTTCTTGCCGAATCACATCGAATCGACCGATGCTGTTTTTTGCAGCATCACTAAGTTACATTATTGAATTCATATAGAGGCTTAGGATAATGATTAAGGAGGAAAAGACTAGAGTTTCACATGCCTCAAACTTATACACAACTTCTTTATTCTCAATTTCTCTTATTTATTTATTATTTTATTTATTTTTGTCACGAATCCTGCCTTGAATTCACTACATGCGTTCGGTTGCAAGATTTGCAACGTCACTAGTTTAAGTTTCTTTTTGTCTATTGGACTTTCTTTGACTATGACAATTATCGTGTTTTCCTTTAGAATTTTCAGCATCATATTCCCTTTTGTTTTCATGAACGTCTTTTGGTTCGTACCAGGATGGTTTACTCGTATTTTTTTTTGCATTACAATATTTATCCCATGCACAGGTGACCTCAGATTTATTCAAAATTTTCATTTGTGATTTCTCAATCACGTGTCCATTCCTTGAAGATTTATCAATCCTCTGCTCATTTCATTTTGTATTATTTCATTATTTTTGTACTACTCATTGGTATATCTGCCTTTGTTTTCAAATTCACATGCATGTTGAGGAAATCAGTTCCTCCATTTTTTTTTGGACTAGTACGAAGGCCTTTTTCAATTGAGTTTTTCACAGATTTCTCATTCTTTCATGGACTAAAGTATAGTACATATACTTAGTTCAGTTTCTTTTTTAGGTCTTGATAGATTTATTAAAAAAATTTTAGGGTAGTCTTTTACCCTAGTCACTGATTCTTTATATGACAGTCTATTTCAAAAGTGTTCTTAATTGTGTTATTATATTTGGTTTACCTTAACCTTCTACATCATTTGATCAGTTCAAATCTCTAAGTCTTATGACTTTTTAATTTATAACCATTACTTTGGTTTCACTTACCTTTACTCAGAAAGGTTGTTCAAATGTCTCATTTCTTATGCTCGTCATCATATTCAGTTTTCATCATATGTTACGTTTCTCTCCCCAATCGTTATTCGACTTTTACAAATTTGTTCTTTCAAAGAACTTATTCAACCATATAGGAAGTTCCTTGTACATTTTGTGACTTCATATCATATTTCAGGATTGTTCACATCAATTAGCCATCCCATTATTTTATCGTTACATTTGACATTCAAAGTTTATCAAGATTATGAGTTTTTCGCACCATGAAAATCCTCTACTTCCTTAGTTTCACATATTTAGTTATTCTTACTTTTTACCTCAATCTTAATTGTTCTCGTAGTATCTCAAAGAATTATGTATCACTTTAGCACAGCTGTTGTCCTCACCAATTTTTCTAGACATTATGCCATAATTTTTGTCTCTTTAATTGTCAGATTACGTTAATCCCCAAAAGTCATTCAGAGTCATCAATCGTTTATCTTTTGAAATAGATTCAGCTAACTTAATAAAATACCCCCCACAATTGGTCATATTGTCACCCAAATCAACAAGATCCATTGAATTTTTTCTAATGATCATTCATCACGTGTCAATCTCCTTTTTAGAACCATCACATTTCATAATGTTCACTTGATAACCTTGTTCAATCAGTATTTGCCTCCCAATGATCCATTTGTCTTTCCCTATATGACTCACTCAAGAATCCTCATATATTTGATATGTCATCAATCCATCTGGAGTCTCAAACTCCTCATGTTACTATTTATTAAGTCTTTCTCAAAACATCTCTCATATATATTTGTTGTTAAATCCTTCGACTTTCCAAGATTTCATAATCCCAACTTTATATCACCTTATATCTTCCAAAAGAGCATTAACCTTTGCCCTTGTTCAAATGATAGTTTTCCCTAATTCATTGATCAATTCATAGTTTAATAACTTAAGAGTCATTAACCTTGACACTAGTATGATTCTTCCTAAAAATCCTTAACCTTTGCCCTTAAGCATATTACTTTCTCCCAATAGTCACTATTGATTTTATCATCTCAATCGTTCAAGAAACATTAAAGTCAGTCATAGCATAGTCTTTTCCAAAAACTATTAACCTTAGTATTTAAACAAGCTATCATCCTCCAAACGTCACCGATCATTTAACTATTTAAATAATCGGATTCTTAGTTTCTTTAAGGGTATCTAATTGGTTAATAACCGTGTACTTATGATCTGTACCTCATATGCTCTATGTATATTATTCATGAATAATGATTTCCTCATAGTACCTCAAAAATCATATCTCATCTCAATTTCATGGTTTCTCTAAATGATTTACTACCAATTCAATCTTTACGATCATTTAGATCACATTGACCTCTAACAGTTATTCAAAATCATTTATCATTTACCTTAATCTAACTTGATAGAGTATTGACTAAAATTGGGTCACACATCATTTTAAATCACAAGAATCATTGAATTTATTCATCATGTGTCAGCCTCTTTTCAAAATCATCACATTTCATAAGGTCAATTCTGACAATCTCGTTCAATTAGTAATTGTCTTCAAGACTCTATTCATCTTTACCCTATCAGGGTCTACTTATGACTTACTCAAGAATTTCTATATTTCTAGTACATATTAATTTATTTAGAGTATCAACTCCTCCTGTAGTTATTCATTAGGTTTCCTTCAGACTATTTCTCATTCAAGCCTCGTTTATTTATCTATAACATTTATAGAAATCTCTTCTAATATTTTTAGTGTCATTCCTTGAGAATCCTCATCGTTTATCTTTAAACATACTACTATTCCCTAAAGGTCACTATTTACTTAATCATCTCAATTGTTCAAGAATCATCAATTTCCATCATAACATATAGTTTTTTCCCCCGATATATAGTATTCATCAATAATGATCTCTCAATGGTATTGAAATAGTTAACATGTAACCTAGGAGTTCTGTTTCTAAGTTCAACTTAGCAGTAAATACGAGAGCTGTAAATCAATACAGTAGAGTCAATATTTAAAAAATATGTGGGCATATTGTAAACAACTGGAAAATACCTGCGACTACTGGTACAGTAGCCAGATCATTTCCTGGTGGTGTTTTTGAGACATTATCTTTAGTGGACTTTTAGGTAGTTGAGGCATTTAATTATGCCTTTATCGTCATAATTGACCATTCTTTTGGTAAATTTCTTCCCGCCTCGTTTTATGGTCTTTGTTGGTGCCACTACTTCATTGTAAGTGGTCTTAACTGTGTTATCATATTTGGTGTACCTTGAACCTTCCACATCAGTTGATCAGTTCAAATATCAAAGTTTTATGACTTTTTAATTTATAACCATTATTTTGGTTTCATTTACCTTTGTTTAGAAAGGTTGTTCAAATGTCTCATTTCTTATGCTCGTCATCATATTCAATTTTTCATCATATGTTACATTTCTCTCCCCAGTCGTTATACAGCTTTTACAAATTTGTTCTTGCAAATAATTTATTCAACCGTATAGGGAGTTCCTTGTACATTCTGTGACTTCAGAGCCACATAATGAGGTGATTAGTCTCATCTGTAACCAAAGATTTAATAACATACTAACACTTATTCATTTGTAAGTAATGCGATCCACAATCTTGTCCATTCTGGACTTCACATCATATTTCAGGATTGTTTACATCAATTAGTCACTCCATGATTTTATCGTTACATTTGACATTCAAAGTTAATCAAAATTATGTCAAGTTTTTCCTACCATAGAATTTCTTAACTTCCTTAGTTTCATAGATTTAGTTATTCTTACTTTTTACCTCAATCTTAATTATTCTCGGAACTCAAGAATTATGTATCACTTTAGCACAGTCGTTGTTCTCACCAATTTTCTAGACACTATGCCAGAGTTTTCGTTTCTTTAATTGTCAGATCATGTTGATCCTCAAAAGTCATTCGGAGTCATCAATCATTTATCTTTTGAAATAGATTCAGCTAACTCAATAAAGTACCGCCCACAATTGGGTCATATTGTCACCTGGATCAACAAGATCCATTGAATTTTTCCCAATGATCAGTCATCACGTGTCAGTCTCCTTTTAGAACCATCACATTTCATAATGTTCACTTGATAGTCTCGTTCAATCAGTATTTGCCTCCTAAGGATCCATTTGTCTTTACCCTATATGACTCATTCAAGAATCCTCATCTTTATGATATATCATCAATCCATCTAGAGTCTCAAACTCCTCACGTTACTATTTATTAAGTCTTCCTCAGACCATCTCTCATATAGATTTGTTGTTAAATCCACCGACTTTCCAAGATTTCACAATCCCAACTCTATGTCACCTTATATCTTCCAAAAGAGAATAAACCGTTGCCCTTGCTCAAATGATAGTTTCCCCCAATTCATTGATCAATTCACTGTTTAATGACTTAAAAGTTATCAATCTTGACATTGGTACGATTCTTCCCAAGAATCCTTAACTTTTGCCCTTAAGCATACTACTTTCTCCCAAAAGTCACTATTCATTTAATCATCTCAATCGTTCAAGAAACATCAAAGTCAGTCATAGCATAGTCTTTCCCAAAGACTATTAACCTTAGTATTTAAACAAGCTATCGTCCTCTAAAAGTCACCGATCATTTAACTATGTAAATCATGGGATTCTTAGTTTCTTTAAGGGTATCTAATTGGTTAATAACTATGTACTTATGATTTGTACCTCATATGCTCTATGTGTATCATTTATGAATAACGATTTCCTCGTAGTACCTCAAAAATTATATATTATCTCAATTTTATGGTTTCTTTAAACAATTTACTACCAGTGTAGTCTTTACGATCATTTATATCACATTGATATCTAATAGTTATTCAGAATCATTTATCCTTTACATTCATCTAACTTGATAGAGTATTGACTAAAATCGAGTTACACATCATCTTAGATCACGAGATTCATTGAATTTCTTCCTAATATTTATTTATCATGTGTCAGCCTCTTTTCAAAATCATTATATTTCATAAGGACAATTCTGACAATCTCGCTCGTTTAGTAATTTTCTTCAAGACTCTATTCAGCTTTACCTTATCAGGGTCTATGTATGACTTACTAGAACCTAAGGCTCAGTTCTGATACCACATGACCCGAAACCCATCCTATGTGGATCTCGTATCGCGGGGCCGACTCTATGGTCGTCCCTACTTTTTTTTCCTTGTATCAATGACAACAATGTATAATATAAAACTTAAACAATAAATCAATGGAAGTCTTAAATACATAATATGATTCTACAATGTCAAAAAAAAAAAAAACCAACATAACCTCACCCTTAAGTGGTGAACATATGGGAGAACTACATCATAACTAATACATTCCTCAAATGTCCTTTTATGCTCTTGGACTCCTACTACGGTCCCATAGTGTCCCTACATGAAATATAAGTAAGTTGGGGTGAGTTAACGAAGCTCAGTAAGTAAATTCCCATATCTGACACGGGTTAAGGTTAACATAAAAAGAACATGAATTCATGAATGTGAACATGATAACTAATCATAGGATAAACTACTGTGATAGCTAATAAGGATAAAATGCCACAATGGCCAATGAATAGTCAAAGTTACAATAATCAATCATGAGTAATGGATATAACATGAACATGAAAATCTCAATAGAAATCTGTCAACATAAATGTACTGCCACAATAAATCGATAACAATCAATCACAATCAATGAGTGAACTCTCAACATAAGATTATTCATAGGGAATGACAACATCCTATGAATCCAATAAACGTAATCATATAGTCAAACATAAGTGATGCATTTACTCTACTCAAGGCTTGGTAGACCCTCGGTCTTTTGGGGCTTGGCATACCCCCTCAATAAGTGCATATAAAATGCCATAATAAGTCAATGTGTAAATAAACCATCTTTACCATATGGCCGTTCATGGACTCGACCCGTAGGTCCTGTCAACTCAAAAAGCATCGGATGAATATTGTGACTGAGCATAAATCCGGCATTCATAATATATCATAATTATTCATGATTCCATAAGAAGTGTATCAAAATGAAGTATCATTCACTCAATTAAAACATAATAGTAGGCCTTTTAAAGCATGGTGTAAAGAGTATAACATAATGATCAATGATATAGCAGTCAATAAACGTCCATAATATAGAACAATATCACATTGTGAAAAAATAAACATTTGGTATGTAAAAGAGTACAAATTTGGTAGTAATAGAACGAACATGGCTTGAAAAACCACATGTAAGAGATTGGGGTTTACTTATCCTTATTAGTGCATTCTAGTTCAGTATTCTGTAACATTTTCCTTCCCTTTTGATTTCCCTATATATCAGTAAACACGTTTCACTTTAATACTATTCATCAAATTTTATATCTTGTTGCTATAAGTATTTTATTTGCTAAAATAGACTCTACTATTGACTCTAGAACTGTCGAAGAAAGTCGGTTTAGGCTTTCACGGTTTCCAATTTGGACTTCTGTACTAAAAAAGAGAAAATGGTCATTTTACACTTTTACGTGTCTTTCTTTCTCGGGACCTATTTTCACAAATTGGACTTCATTTTTGAGTCCAGAATGCTTGAATAATAAAGATTCACTATTTATTTATTTTAATCAGAGTCCGTTTAACTCATATTTGACTTAGAGACATTTTGGTCATTTGGCATTTTTAAAGGTATTTTATTTTTTAGGACTCCGTCTCGTGAAACGGACCTCACCATTAGGTCCAAAAAGTCCTAAAATAATAAATTAACACTATTCGCTTGACTAATTTGGACATCAAAATTTAAATTAATATATAACTTAATTAATTAAATTAATTAACTAATATTATATTATATATTTATTAACTCACTATTTAACCACACGTGCCTCAGTGGCATGGTGGTGGACTCAGTGGCCATAAGGGCCTCATGCCCATACGGTCTGTGGTTCGAACCCCCTCAGTCGCAACCTTCCTCATTTCACTGTTTTAAAAACTAAGCCAAGGCCAAACGACGTAGTATTGGTTGCTCGTGAGTGCGCCTGGGCAGATAATGACCCGACTCGGGATCTGACTCGACTTAGTCGACCCAACAATTCTTCTTCTTCCCCCATTTTTTCGGTGACCGGACTGTGCAGCTTCGGTCACCTTCTCCGACGCTAGTGACTGGATTGCACATTTCTTCCTTATTTGTCTTTCATGTTTTCACGGTTTTAAAGCCATTTTTCATTTCTAAATACCCTACACATAATTTAGAGCCTCTAGATAGCAATTTAAACATCTAAACACATTCAAATTCTAATTTTTCCAAAACATCAACTTTTCAATAAACTCTTATAACTTCCTCATTTCTTCACCATTTCACTCGCGATTTCTTCCTATGTGCTTCAATTTTTCCCTAGAAATTAACTATGCAATTATTTCTGAGCTTCTTGGAAGTTTACAAAAAAACCCAGAAATGAAATTTGAAAATTATAGAAAATTTTCCTTACCTTCCTCCTTGCTGTTTCTCTTCATTTCTCTTCTGTTTTTCCCCCTTCTGAATCCCTAACTTTTCAGTCCCTTTGGTTTCCTTCCCAAAATGCACTCACAGTGCATATATATATAACAAGCTATAACCAGCCCTTCCCTTCTCTCTCTCTTTTTCTCTTTCTCTCTCCTCTTTTCTATTACTCTTCTAATTTGTAACCCTTTTCCTCATTTATGTTTTGCCTTTATTTTGTAAGTTATATATGTGTATTATATATGTAATTCACACTTTCTCACACACAATGCACATATGATTTATTTATAATATGTATATACTTATAAATATATAAATATATATATATATATATAATGTGTATAGACTTATAAGTATATATATATAAATATATACAACACACATACACACACACACATATATATATACACATACAGTTATATATATATATATATCTATATATATATATACACCTAATATATATAAACATGGTTATATATATATATATATATTAATTCATATTATAGATATATATACTTATATATATACATACTTTTACACGTATATGTATTTCGATGCTCGTTCATGGCTTGTTCGGGTATCGTCCGGACATTATCTGTACATTGGAGATTATTCACATGCCAAAACCAACCAATTCATTTAATATTATAAAACTAACTCTAACAATTCGAGTTTATAGTATTTGCTTAGTTACATTTTGTGTCGGGGTATTACAAGCACTTTCCTGATCTCAAAGTTAGCAATTTTCAAGGATATAACAAAAGCATCACTATAGGGATAGCGTATACCGACCATATTTAGTTCTGAGAACTATATTTGGGGCGTTGCCTTGGATTTTTTCTCAATGGTAGAAAATTGAAGAGTGTGAGGATCTGACCTGACCTCACGGATATACCTCTTTCTGGCCTTGTTGGATATCTTAATCATTACACTGTCTGCATGAAACACAAATATCACATGTTGATTGTTCAATGGGCATTGATCATTCTAGACTACTTGTTGTTTAAGTCTCTAATCTTGCCTTCTGGGGGGAGGCCTATTGTTTCATTGATTTACCCTTCCATCCTGACAAACAAACTCTCTTAGTCGACTTCGCTGAATTAAGTACTCAATCTCCTGCTTAAGAGCCTTGCATTCCTCGGTAGTGTGTCCCTGCTCATGATGGAACACACAATACTTATTTTTTTTCCTTGTTTTGGGTTTTATCTAATACATGAAGAGTGTTTTAAAATTTATTTTCTCAGGATTTCTTCTCAATGGCAAAAATTTGAGGAGGGATGGGGATCTAACCTGACCTCTCGGACATGCCTCTTTCTAGTCTTGTTGGACAGCCTAGTCATTACATTGTCAACATGAAACATGAAACACGAATATCACGTGTTGATTGTTCAATGGGCGTTGATCACTCTAGACTACTTGCTGTTTTGGCCTCTAATCTTGCCTTATGGGAGGAAGCCTATCGTTTCATTCATTTTCCCTTCCATCTTGACAAACAAACTCTGTTAGTTGACTTCACTGAATTATGTACTCAATCTCTTGCTTAAGAGCCCTACATTCTTCGGTAGTGTGTTCCTACTCATGATGGAACACACAATACTTATTTTTTTTCCCGTGTTTCAGGGTTTATTTTTATGGATTTTGGCCATTTTAAGTTCTCGTGAGCTTGAACTTGTTAGAAGATGTGAGTTAAAGAAGTTTTCAAAGTATTATAATTACAATACCTCTTTGATCCAAGACTGGACTATCACCTGGATGTACCCTTGTCTGCTCTCCGAGCTCTTTTTTGTTATCCTTTTGCATCCTTCTTTTAAACTTACTCATCTTTGTGTTCCTATTCTTTGGCCTTCTTAACAGAATTCTTGGTATCCTCCAAATTAATATACTTCTAAGCTTGTTCCATACGGGCTGCCATATCTACTAGGGGACTCTCAGTAAGAGAATCTTGAGAACGCCCGGGACCTAGGCTTGAAGTCAACGCTGCTACAAAAAATTTCCATTGCAATCATCCATCTTAGTAAGTTTGCCATTAAACCGAGCTATACGCATTCAAAGTCTCCCTTTTAGTCTATTTGACTGTTAGGAGGACTCGGGTCCTTTCTTTAGCTTTCTTTTAGTCAAGAACCGATTAAGGAATAACCTACTGAGCTCATAAATGTTGGTAATTGAGTTTTGAAGAAGGTTATGAAACCACTTGAGGGTTGTACCCTTGAGGTTGATGACAAAAGTTTGGCACATGGAAGCAACAGTACTTTCGTGTAGAAGTATTGTGTGCTGGTAATGAAAGAGATGGTCGCCGTACGGGGTAAAATTCGGTAGGACAAACTTTTTTTGGACATCCTTATGCCATTATGGTTGGAACAAAGGACGAAGATAACCTCTCGAGCAACTTGGCGAGTTCATTGTGCTTAGAAGGGAAATGAAGCCTCTTGGTTGAAACCATTTGATCTCGAGAGTTTGTTAGATCTTTAACCCTTTTGTGGAACTTTAGTATGGACTAGTGTGAGCGCTAGAGGCACCAAATTACCAGCCTAGCTTGGGTTTACTTTTGTAGTGACTTCAGGTGGGTTTGGCCCTGTAGGTACAAGAGGACGTTGATCTATAGGTGCAGGAGGGTGCTGAACTTCAGGTGCTGGTGGGTTCTGACCTGGTGGTCCAAGAGGTGGTGGCAAGTCCTATAGTTGCCAATTCGTATCACTGGAGCTGGCGGTATTGGCACCCTTGTCCTGCTGTAAATGTGCACGGTAGGATGCAACAGTGGGATATTCTTGTGTGAGTTTATGGCATATCAATTTATATATAGATAGATAGATCTATTCAATTATATAATTAATTGAAGCAATAAATCGGAGAATCTGTCCCTTGACTGGATGGTTTGATTCTAATGACTATACCTTGAAGCCATTGGCGGATGCTGGAGGGAAAAGTGGGGGCATCCCCCCTAAAAGAAATTTTGATATTGTTTTTTTTTTTATCACTACTTTTATTAGAATATTTTAATAAAATAGGACTTGGATTCCCAAATTTTTTATAAATTCATATGAATCCTCTTAAATGTTAACACTTACAATTTGACCCCCCTTAACTAAAATTTCTCGATCCACCTATCTCACATGATTCCTCACATGTTTGTGGAAAATCACATTTCACTTGAGCTCAATCACATTCATTTTTTCTCATATAATTTGAAAAGATTCAAAAATTTCAATCACCGGCCTATCCAATACATGAAGAGTGTTTTAAAAAATTTTTTTCTCATGGTGGCTTCTCACTTGAGTTCATTGATATCTCTATAACAAGGAAGATTTTTATCATGATGTCTACTTTCTAATCCCATTGAGAACTTCCTATGGACACTATCTGGAGCAAGAAAAGGTTAAGATGGTAGACACCAAGCTTGAGATTAACTTAATTTTATCAGGTTCTATTTGGTTTGGTTTTTTAGTGAGGGAAATGAAAAGGAAAAGAAAACGTAAGAACAATTTCTCTTTCTCTTGTAAGAAATGAGATGTTTCCTTTCGTCTGCCATGAATATATATATATATATATATATATATATATATATATTCTTCCTTATTTTCATAGCATGAAGAAAAGGGAAAAGTATCTCAATTGCATTATTATATACTTCTTCTTACTAATTCCACAATCTAAATGCAGTCTCAAAGATGCATATTCTTTTTTACAGTTCATTTTGTATGTGGTAGTATCGGTTCTCTACGATGACAAGTGAGAATAATTATTTTTTTATACATAAATATGAAAGTATTTATATGTGAGATATGCACATATTTTTAGAAATCTATTACAAATTTTTAACTTAATCAAAATTAACTTAATATTTTAAATAAAATAAAACATGAGATATAATTCGTCACAACTTCAATAATTTGAGTTGTGTAAAATATAAAATTTACAAATATGAAATGACATGAATTTTTTTGTAAATATGAAATTACAAAAACATTAAAATGTGTAACACATGTTCTATAAAGAAATTGCTTCTAAATTAGAAAGGTTGGCCTACCGGAAAATCACTATCTTAAAGCTATTATGTCTCCCTGCTCAGTCAATATCTTAAAGATACTACCAAGTTACTGATAGTCATTCTCATGATGGTTGACTTATGCTCAGAGTTTTGATGAACCATATGATTTTCTGTTGCCTAAAAAATAAATAAAATAAAATAAAAAAGTATCAACAAAATATCAATTGAAAAAAAAGGAAAAGAGTTTCAGTATTTTACAATAACTATAACTCTCTGTATTAGAAGTATAATGTATGTATGTATATATATAGGAAATTCCGCGTGTGCCACTCAACGAATAACTACTGATGAATAAAATATCAAAGAAAATAAATACAGAAGAGAGTTATTAGGAGCCATGTAATATAAAGTTTCGAAACTTTCGAACAATTTTAATTATATATTCTAACAATCCCGGCAAGTTTTGAAACTTCAAATTCTCATAATTAATAGTAACTATATATATATACACACACACACACACACACACACACACACATAAAAAAAAAATTTGGGCAACTATTATATTGTGTATAAAAACTACGTGCGAAATCTTGCCAGTTTTATTATTCAATACCTAATAGAGTTAGGTTTAATTAATTATGATTGTTGTCTTATTTTTTTACTAAACTTAACTTGTGAGGTTGATTAATTTCTAAGTAATTATCTTGTAAAATCTCTTAAAAATGAATCTAAGTATATCGAGTATCATAACAAAATAATAAAAATACTAAGAATATGAAGGACATGAAGGTTTTCTAACATCCAAAAAGAATTTCAAATTTTTGTAATTTTTTGTCTAGAATTCGAATTAGATAAATAATTGAACAAAATATGCTAGATTAATTGTGAGATTAATTAATTAGCAATAAACATTACACTAGAAACTCGAAATAAAATTTTAACATTTTATTTGAGACTAGTGTAGGCCAGTGACCACATAGTCAAAATCGGGACACAGATAAAATTAAATATTTTAACATTTGAATTTGAAGAAACAAACTGCATATTTGGAATCTACATGTCAAAATTAGCTACCTCGTTAATTTTGGTGTAATTCTGATACAATTTAATTTGTGCACATATGACCAACCACGTGCTGCATTGATGTGTGTACAAATCTTATTCAGGAAGATTGGGAGATATTTATATGAAAGGTATCCCTTGTGAGAAATGTTAAGATGCATGTGGGTGCACCATTGTGTGAGTGTGTGTGATGTTAGAGTGATTTGACAAAGTTCTTACACGAACACACACACTCTCTTTTTCTCTCTCTTGCGTGATGGCAGACCGATCCCCTACCTATTTTTTTCTTCTTAGAGCAACTCCAAAGGAAGTTGCCATTTTAGGGTGCCAAATCACTCATCTGTAACCTTAAACAGTGTTTTGGCATCCCTGAATTATAAATCTGCTCCAATGGTAAGTGCCAAAATGGGGTGCCATTTTAATATTTTTTATTAAAAAATGTAATTAAACTTAATGGTTATATTTTAACGGGTATAGTTTTCATAACGATCGCAATTTAACGGATATATTTTTTTAGTCAAAATTTCAAATTTTGTTCGCCGAGATTCAAATTTTAAAATTCAACCATCGAAATTCAAATTTCAAAATTTAACCGCCAAAATAAAAATTCAAAAAAGTAAAATTCATCTATAAATATGATCATTTTTCTCACGTTTTCATCCATCTATATTACATTCTCTCTATAAATTTAATATCCCCTTTCTCTTTGACTATTTATCCTTTCATATTTTCATTCATCCATCTATATGAATCGTTATCCTAATATTTTAGGAGGGATCATCAATATTGAAGAAGAAGATGATGATGAATTGGATATGTTGTATGCTATAACCAGAAGGTCAGAAGAGTCTAGTCAGGGATGAATAAGAAGGCATCGTGGTTCCCTTCCAGGCCACAGAACAAGTAATCGTGGTAGAGTTGAAAGTCACGAAAGACTCTACCGTGACTATTTTGCTACCCCTTTTGTATATGAATGTTTTTTTCGAAGGAGGTTTCGAATGAGTCGTCCTCTTTTTCTTCGAATTGTAAATGAGGTTGAACAACACGATCCATACTTCATCCAAACAACAAATGCCATTGGAGTTTTCAGTTTTTCATCCCTTCAGAAGATAACAAGCTACTTATAGAATTCTTGCTTATGGAACACCGACAGATTCTGTGGATGAATACATCAGAATTAGAGAAAGCACTGCCATACAGAGTTTGAGAAGGTTTGTGAAAACTGTTATTGCAGTGTTTGACGACCATTACCTGAGGTCACCAAACAATAGCGATATTGCTCGATTGCTACAGGCAGGGGAACAACGTGGCTTTCCCGGCATGTTAGGGAAGTATTGATTGCATGCATTGGAAGTGAAAAAATTGTCCGACCGCATGGCAAGGTATGCATACTGGTCATTGTCACGAACCAATAATCATTTTGGAAGCTGTGGCTTCTCAAGATCTTTGGATATGGCATGCATTCTTTGGGCTTCCTGGTTCGCTGAATGACATAAATGTTTTAGATAGGTCCCCTGTTTTTGCATTATTAGCAAATGGCCATGCTCCTCCAGTAAACTATACAATTAATGGTCATGAGTATACAATGGGATATTATCTAGCTGATGATATTTATCTAAACTGGTCGACATTTGTAAAAATAATTCCCTGTCCACAAGGTTTAAAGAAAAAACATTTTGCTAAAGCACAAGTGTAGAGATCTAAAAAATGAGGGTAAATTTTTCGTTTTTGCCGGTAGGGCACTATTCATGCGTAGTTTTGCCGGTAGGGCATTTACATGCGTCATTTAAGCATAAGTCATGTTTATGAGCATAATTTGAATGTGACATAGAAGAGAAACATGCTTATAATATTAAAATACACCTACTGTAAAAATTTGAGGCCATTCGGAGACAGTTTCAAAAACAAGACCAAAAGGGTGTCCCGGGTGGATCCGGCCAAACTCGGCCACAGGTGAAAATTTATTTTTTTGAAAATTTTCATTTAAAATGATTTTAAGAACTTTGGCTAAAACAAAATACCGAATTGAGGCATTTCGGGACAGGTTGTAGTATAACGGGGTCCCGGATTCATTAAGGGCAAAAGGGTCATTTTGCACCTTTGCCCCTCCACTATAAACTACAGCCCCTTAGTGTATTTTTATCATATTTTGGTCTAAGATTCAGAGCAGAACACGTTCATGGTGAAAAGGTGAAAAAAAAGCCCTAGGTTCTCCAAGCTTCAAGCCACCAAAACACACCCTTAGGCCAAGATTCTTGTAAGGCTTCCTTCTAGGAAGTTGTTCCTCTCATCAAGACCTATATTCTCATTGAACAATTTGGTTGCACAACGAACACAACTCCCTCGGTTTGAGGAAAACCATTTGAGGTATGATATCTTGCTAAGTTAGGAATAGGTTTAAGTTTCTTTTCCTTTCTATATGTTGTTTGAGTGTTTAAGGTATTTACTTGATGTTAGGAAATCACTTAGGGGGTAGTTGCTTTGAAAACTTAGAGTTGCTAGTTTAGGTGCTCGTGTGTTCTTTGAGTTATTTGATGATTTGTTGGTATAATTGAAGATGTATCTTGCCTATGTGTATGGGTTATTATATTTTAGCTTATACTCATGTTGATACATCTTGTGTTTTGGAAGATGTGATGGTTTGATGCATTGGTGCTTTATGAAAATATATGCTCTTTGTGAATTAGTGAGATTGTGAAAATGTGGCTTGAGCATGTGTTGAAATGGATAGTTTATAGCTTATGTTCATGTAAAAGAAGTTTAGGGATTTTGAAATTATGATTTATGTTGGGTAAAATGCATGACTTGAGGTGAACACGTATATGATAAATTGTCTCATTGAAGTTGCATGATGAAATCATGGCATTTTGGCATATTGTGATTTCTTGGAAACATGGTATGGATTAAGTACTTGGTGCTATGCATTATGAGGGTGTAGATCCTGTGGTGAAAAACTCAAAATTGGCCATTGCATTGGTACCCAGATCCAACGGGAGCGATCCGTAAACGGGTGTTGGTACTCAGATTCCATCAGGAGCGATCCGTAAACGAGACATGGGTGTGGCATAGAGTTTGCATGTGTGTGTTATGCATATCACCTTTACATTGCATTGATGAATGGAGGGGGGTATGCATAGCTTTAAAATGTACACTTGCACATGCCACGCCTTAAATTTGTTCCTAGCATTAGCATTATGTCATACCAGGCAGTTGACTGACCCATTTGTGGGATATCATTATTACAGATGACGCTCCTGGTACTTGAGACTTGAGGAACTCTTGAAGAACAGAGGAGACATGGACCACGGAGGATTTTTGGCCCTTGGGGCATATTTTGATGTTGTACAAGGGCATAAGCCCTAAACCATATGAAATGGTATTGTAAAAAATTTGTGTATTATGAAAAGAATAGAAAGGACCTTGTATATTGTAATAAATGTGAAGTTTGTGATTTTTAAGTTCAAGTGTATGTGTATGCATGATGGATTGTATAATTAGGTGATGTACATTTAAATTCTATGAAATTGTGACCTCTGAGTGAGGGTGGGTTGTGACATGTTTATACATATGAAATATCATGAATATTAGGGTGGGAAAAAGGCTTAGAAAACAAAGAAGTTTTAGTCAAAATTTTAGTGAAATTAAGGGAAAAATTAAGTGTACAAAACACTATTTAAATAGGTGAAAAAAATGCTCAAAATAGAGGTTTAGAAACTTTGGGGAAATGAGCTAAAAATGGAGAAAAATAGGCTTTCAAAACTTGGGAAAAAATGTCACAAAACATAGAAAAATTAGTGCAGCAGACAGAGAAACTCACTTGCAGTAATTACATTGTTGCTATAGTGTTTCTGTAGAAAATCAAAAAACAACTCTCTATCGCTACAGTAGCACGGAGTGACATGCCCCCTCCGCAGCCTGCACGCGCCCAGCCTGTTGCCACCTATTGCCCAGCCCACGTGCACCAGCCTTGACAGCCACCTAACATCCACCTTTGGGTCACCTTTTTTAGCTATATTTGGACACCATATTGGGCCATGTTTGGCCAATCTTTGAGCCATGTTTGGTCACCCTATTGGGCTATTTTTGGTCACTTTTTGGGGCCACGTTTGGCCACTTCCTTAGGCCAATTTTTGGTAGACCTTTTGATCCATTCTTGGACCATACCTTAGGGTATTTTGGGTTCCATTTGGGCCAGTATTCCAAGGTGTTTGTAGGGACATTTTGGGACTATTTTAGAGATCATGTTTGGACACTACTTGGACTACCTTGACCATTAGTTGGGGGAAGTGTTTGACTACTATTTGGGACTCATCTTGGGTGGGTCTAGTTAATAAATTTTCACTTCTAATTTTAGGAAAAGCATGGGAAAATGAATGAATGAGTAATTAAATTCACTTTATGACCTTTCATTTATTTTTCTTATTTCATTTCACTCACTCCCCGGGTTTGTGAAAATTGGGGGCGTGACAACAAGAGTCGGCAAGAAAAGATGTAGAGCAGGCATTTGGGGTACTTCAAGCCCGTTTTGCAACTATGCGTGGACCAGCATGCTTTTGGGATGAAGAAACACTTGCAGATATTATGAAAGCATGCATAATAATGCATAACATGGTCATTGAGGATGAAGGAAGATATTGGTAACAATGACTTTGATGGAAGTGATGCAAATCTGCCTGTAGAAGTGTCACATGTGTATTCACTAGAGTTGGAATACTTCATGCAAACCCATTGTCAGATCAGGGATAGTGCAACTCATTCTCAACTGCAGTCAGATCTTATCGAGCATTTGTGGGAACGACATGGTGAAGAATAATTTTCTCAATTTCAATTTCAAGTTGTATTTTCAATTCCAATTTCAATTTCAAGTTGTATTTTCAATTTCAATTTCAATTTCAAGTTCTATTTTCAATTTCACAAGTATTTTCATAGCAATCAAAATTAATACATAGCTTTTCATAAATAATTGCAACATAATAAATAATGACTAAAAATTTAAAAATAATAGCAACATAATAAATAATGACTAAAAATTAAAACCCCGCTTTTTCATAATCTCTATCTTCAGATTATTCCAATATGTTGCAGAAATTGGGTCCATGCCAGTAGTGTCAGTTTCCATGATTTTCATTTCATTATGCATTTCTTCAATTGCTAACTGTTTACGATATTGCTCCAATGCTATCTCCTGTTGAGCATACATTTTGTCGAGACTCTCAACTTTTTGTCGTTCAATTTCCATTCTTTGATTCTAGTGGTGATGATCTAGTGATGCTTCAGCCTCGGTTTGTTTCTCTTTGTTTTTAAGTTGTTTCTTCGAAGCCTTTCTGCCCAATGGCCTATCAAGGTTGGGAATGGACGAGGGTTCAGTGTCATCCCCTAAATATGGAGTTGAATAGCAAGATTCAACATGATTTGATTCAGTAGGACTACCAGTTGAATGAGTTTTTGCTCTCTTATTGTTGGTGAGATTATTAGTCCATTTCCGCTCCATTTTCAATATATTCCAACAATGCTCGTATTGAAATGGTCTTCCAATGATCTTAGCGAACATTTCTTTTGCTTCATCAATCGAAAAAACATATGAAATCATTCAATCAATAGTTCAAATATCAAATCATAGTAGTGTCTACCTAAAAAAGCTCAATCATTACATTATTTTGCTCGGTGTGTCCACTTTGCCGCAGTCTTTCAATTTGACTGTAAAAACTGACAAATTTGCCACATTTTGCATTTATATAAGTCCAACAGCTTTTAATAGAAGCTTGCGAACACTCTTCTTGATTGCCTCTATGAAGTTCTAAGTATTTCAATATTCTATGCCAGAAAGCACCACTTTTTTGTTCATTCCCAGTAATTGCATCTTTACTCATGTTAAGCCAAGCAGACACAATTAATTTATCTTCTTCTTGAGAGAATTCTTTGTCCTTTGCGATTTTCTCACTCTTGGAGCGGCTTCATTTTGTACTGGCGCTAATACTGCGGGATTGGTCTGCATAGCATCATCGTATAAATCGGTGTCGCTCATAAGCAAATCAGTGAAAGAACCATCAAATTGCGAATCCATCTACAAAAAAAAAAATTATAATCAATTACAAAATAAATAAAATCACCCTTAATTAAAAAAATATATATAAATTAAAAAATTAGCTAAATAAATAAATTCACCCTAAATTAACAAAAATAAATAAATAAAATAAAATTAAAACATTCAATTTAAATTACAAAATTAATTTAATTAAAAAATCAATTTAAATTCTAAATAACAATTAAATAAAATAGAAAAAAAAATTCTTCAATTATAAAAATTAGCTAAATAAATAAATAAATAAACAAAAATTAAAACATTCAATTTAAATTACAAAATTAAATTAATTAAAAATTAATTTAAATTCTAAATAAAAATTAACTAAAATAGAAAAAAAATTCTTCAATTATAAAAATTAGCAAAATAAATAAATTCACCCTAAATTAACAAAAATTTATAAATAAATAAATAAGCTAAAATTAAAACATTCAATTTAAATTACAAAAATTCAATTAATTTTAAAATTCAATTTTAAATTCTAAAACAATTAACTAATGTATATAGGCCAAACAAAACAATTTAAATTCAATTTTATACATATAGGCCAAACAAAACAATTTAAATTCAATTTTATATATATAGGCCAAACAGGAACCGTTTCTGTATTTCTTCCCCCCCCCCCCCGGCAGGCGCCTCAGCCGTTCTTCCCCTTCCCCTCTGCACCTCCTTCCCCCTTTCCTCCCTCTATGCCTCCTTCTTCAGATCTGCCATCAGCAACCAAGGTTTGAAGAAAAATCAGGAGCAAAACTTACAGTGATTTTCACGGCATGGATTTTTCGGTCTTTGGTAAGTTTTCTCTTTCAAAATCTCTGTAAAATTTCAAGATTTATAAAATATTTTGGTTGAATAGAGTCATTGAGAGAAGTTCCGTTGGAACAGTAGAATCTGAAAATGGCAGAATGGCTCTATACAACCTCTCCCTTTCTCTCTCCAGAGTTTGAAAAATTGGCACCCCAAGAGCATTGCTGCCATTTTGCAACCCTGGATGCCATCCCCGTTAGAGTGAAAAATTTTGAATTTGGGGTGGCATTTTGGCAGTTACAAGCAGTTATGGGGTTGCCACCCCTGGTGGCACTGCCCCTTGGAGTTGCTCTTAGCCATCTTCCTATCTCCATCTCTTATTGGTCCCGAGTGTATATACATATAATGTATATATGAGAGTGTATGTGAGGTTGGTATGTATATGGCCATAGAAGGAAGAGCTTGGTGAAGGAAGGAGTGACTAGTGCAGGTGGAAGCCATTGATGGCTAGATGGAGAAACTTTCTCTCGTCCTCTCTCTCTCTAAAACCATCATTCACTCTCTACAAAAATGAAGTCCATGAATGAGGTAGGGAGATTTTCAGTCATTTACTAGTGTTTTTTCTATTTGTAAATATGAATATAAATATATATGTGTGTGTATGTGTGTGTGTGTGTGTTTAAGTGTGTGTACACATATGTGTTTGTTGTAGTGTGTGTTTATATATATGTGTGTGTGTGTGTGTGTGTTCATACAACTACGTGTATAAGGAGAACCCATCTATGTTCTCTCAAACTTTTGAGCTATTGTTGTGTGGTCTGGGTTTTTTGAATGAAATACACACAAAAGGAGTGGAATGAAATCCAAATGACAAAAAATAATGAGCGAACCAGTAAGAAAATTATGGCTATCAGGATCTGGAGTGCTACGAGTGATGGATTTCATATGGTGTTTTGGATGGAATTTCAATTTTTGGGCTACAAGAAAGCTTACTTAATATTCAAGTGAGTGAGTGGAAAGGAAAATAAGCAAAAATAGTTTTCAAAAATGAAAGAAACCGTGGTTTTATAGTGGTTGCAGAAAAATTGCGACTTTGAGTTTTTGAGAATTTCAACCTTTTTTAATCTATGAAACTTGTCCAAAATAAATTCATTTTAATGTTTAAAATAGATTATAATGAAAGTGGATCAAAATTTCAGAAGAAAAATGAAACAAATTAGGGTTTTCGATTTTTGCAACGAGGTTCACCGGAAATAAACTATTGACGATACTCAACAGATTTCATTGACCAAACAACGGTTGATGGGGTTGGTCAACTAGTTGATAGGTTGGGTTGTCGGGCTTGGATTTAGACTTAGATTAGGTTCAGTCCAATACTGTTTTGGCTTAAGAGGCTGTTTGGGTGCTAAGATTGTGTTATATGGTGTTTGGGGGTTGAAATTAGAATAATAGCATCCTTATTCTAGTATTTTGGGAATTAAATTAAAATGGGAGTGCTTGGTGGTGGGATTAAGAAATTGAAATTATGAAGATTACAAATAGGTTTATATTTTTTGAGAAATCACAAATTAGTGAATAAATTTATGAGAAATTACAAATTGGCCAGCTTGTATGTAAAACTAAAATTAAAACCAATTAAAAGTGAGAAAGGACGTACTCAAGGTTCTTGGGTGCTCCAAACTCAACTACAAGGCCCGTTTGGATGTTTGGGGACCCTAGGGTGGTCCCACCTAAAATTGTAGAATGAAAAAATATGCCTGAGCTTAAAAAAGATATCTAAAAGAGGAATTAAATTGCGGGAAGGGCACTTTTAGGATTTTTGGACCTTCTGAATGCATTTCTAAGGTCTATTTGGGGAGATTGAGTCTCAATGACATGAAACTAATATCGGTGAAATTATAAAAATGCCCTTAGGGGTACAACTAAATTCTAAAAGTTGTGTAACTTTTGGGACATGATCGCTTTAAGGTTTTTCGAGTCCTGAAATCCATTTTTAGCGTCTATTTCTCCCAAGGGGGGTGAGGACATGGTTGGTGTGTATGGTTATGTTTCACCTTGTGAATTATATTGAACACATAATGAAACTTCAATTATTGTAAGATAGAACGAACAAATGAACTCTAGCATGACTTATATGCATATTCTATTACAATGGATGAAAGGTTTGGATATGCATATCGATTTAAACTTGCATGTGTAATGTGTATGTGTTGGGCATGTGTGAGAATGGATATATAATGACGAGATATGTTAAAGATTAAACATTATATGAACTGAATGAACTTTATATGCACCATTGTAAGTGTAAATATATGAGTTATGTGTATAAATTATAGATGTGTGCGTACTAGTATTGGCTTCGGGAATGTTTGGGAAGTGTGAGTAATTTTCATGTACAGGGGAAGAGCCTTATTGACATAATCGGGGAGACTGTTCCATGGGAAAAATCCAGAATTTGGGAAATTTGATGGGCACTTGCGATGACAATGTCTCGAGAATTTAAAATATGCATGTCTAGATGTGGGATGTGTGGGGGATGGAAAGTGTGTGTTGATTTCAACATATTTATTATTGGGTAAATTACACTTTTCACTAATAAACTTTATGTCTCTTCTTTTTCCATCCCTGACGGCCACCACTCTTCCTTCTCCATCTGTCACAGCCACCACTGTGAACCACATCATGTCATCTTCTAACTTGACAAAATAAAAAATACCCAATAGAATTGATCCTAAGAAGAGAAATTAATAACTTATAGCATTAACTGGATGATATAAGAGAGATAAAGAGTGAAGCCATAATTAATCACAAGAAGTAAAACCCAGGGAAGGAAATGAGCCTTACGAGAAAACGTTGGGCCTCTGATTCATTCATTCATTTACATGAATGTTTGATATCACTTATTCAATAAGTTACAAACATTTCAAACAAAAATGCTCTATTTTTCACTCTCATCAAAATAGAGGCCTTTGCATCTATTAGAAGCCAACTGAGTAGTGAAACACCCGAAACTCGCATTTGGGTGAAACCATCTTCAACAGCAACCTCGCGATGTCATCTTGCATCAGTATAACTCCTTTCCACTCCATCAACATTGTCGCCACAATCTTATCATACCCACCACAACCTCTGTTCGCAACATACGCCACCAACGCTGCCTATAACGACCCCAAATTGGGATTATACACAACAGACTTCATATAAGACCATCTGTATATCTTCCTTTCATAATCCATCAGTGCCACTCTAGATGGGCACCTACCAATGAGGCGTGAGTATTGTTAGCAACTTCTAGTGTTTCGACTTTCAGTTTAGCTTCATTGTTCGTGTATAATTCACAAACGCCATTGCAAAAATTGCCATAATTCGAATCAATGATTTTTCTTAGAAGCGATAACCTATTGTCATGAAGCTCTAGAAGCAGAGGTGTCTCTTTATCTAGAAGATCGTAAGGACCGAATGGGTTCAGAAGGATTAAAGATAAGGGCTTGAAAATTTCCAACTCTTCGAACTCATTTTCTAATAATGTGATTAAGATTTGGATATCGAAGGCGTTGTAGAGTTCTTGGAGGAACTAGCGGCAATGGTCGCAAGGGGCGGCAGAGATGGTGATGTAGTGGAAGATGGGCTCATCACCGATAATGAGTTTGGTGACAAGGAATTGCTCTGCATGGACTGACTAGGTGGAGCGGGAGACTCAAGAATTTGAGGTTGACGCCGAGGAAGATACAATCGTTCGATCCCAATCCAATTGTTCTGACGTGATACTTGGAAATTAGGAGGCCAAGCGAACTTTTGACCTGGCTTGACCAAAGATAAGAGTAGTTGGAGGACAGAGAAATCTGACTCTTTTGACACTGATTCGGCCTTTGATGCTTCAATCACAAATCTATGACACCCATGCCCACTACCAAAAAATCGCTAGCAACACTCTAGCAACTACCAATCTTGACCATCTTTAATATTTTCAAATTCATCTTTGAAATCATACAATAAACAACCTTTAACATCTCCAGCCACCATTGTCGATGCAACCCCGCCGCCATGTTCTATCTCTATCATCACAATCCCACTTGCGTATCACTGAAGCCACCATTGTCCTCCCTCTTGTCAGCTACACCAGCTATACCTGACGTTGTCCTATGACCTATGCATAGCCCCCTCACGGCCATAGCCAGTCCTCACCCAAAACAAAATAGAGCTACCATTATAAGATTTGAAGTTGTAGTGAAAATAGGTTGGGGTAAAGAAAGGGTAGAAAGCATGAGAGTGAGGGAGATGGGTGAGAATGAGTTTTAATTTTACAATAATATCCTTTGAATTTTCATGTGCCTTGTGTGTGCTCTTTTTCCATCCACATTAAATGGCCAATTGTGTCGGAAGGATGAAATTGAAATGGGACTAAAAATCGGAGGGTGAAATTGGCAAAATTGAAAGGATAGGGACTAAAGTGAAATTCGGGGTAAAGTTCAAGGGTGAAAAGTGTAATTTACCCTTATTATTGTTATGCATCATGGCATGGATGTATAAGCATGGTTGCATGAGTTGCATATTCTTGAGACTAACCATGTTATGCAAGGATATGGATTGGGATCCGATATGTCATTAGTTTTTGATTAGTTATATTCTAGGAGGGAATAATTCATTTGAATATATGTTGACATATTATTTTTGTTGGGTGTTAGTGGTTCTGATATTGTTTTTTTTTTTTTATATTATAAATCGACATATTAAGACATGCATTAATTTTTCGCATGTTGTGTGTTTATGTGTGATTTTGAAAAATCCTACTAAGTGTTATGACCCACCATTGTTGTTCGTAGGAATAACTAGTACAGGAGGAGTAGATGACAATTATGGATTCTGTTCTAGACAGACAGTAGACTTAGATTAGAATTTATATTTGTGAAAAAGGGTGTTTATGCCCATATTGAATATCAGATGTATAAAAGATTTGTATTAATGACAATCAGAGTCAACTCTGAATACTATAATCTTTTTGTATATTATACCTTATTAAAATGGAATAAACCAACAAACTTTTGTAATGATGGTGGATTTTTTAGGAATAAATTAATGAAATTTTATTTTTGACTTAATCCCATTATGGGACTTGAACAAGTAGAAGCATGATAACGAATTGACCTTAATTAAATGAAATGATAGAATCAAATAGACTTGATCAGGATGACTAGTTTAATTAGCTTCTAATTAAGGTCCTAATGACACGTGTTTGGATGGGGAGTCATCTTTCATTTGGATGCAGAATTCCGTATTAATTTTACGACTTAATTTTTTTTTTATTTTTCTAGTCACTTCTTATTTTAAACTAAAATAAGTTTAAAAATTTCCTAATATAAAATTCTCATAAGTAGACTTAAACACAATTCTAAAGTGTAGTGCCTAAATATAATGCATGACGTGTGTGAACATATACCTTAAATTGCATACTTCTTCAGACATTAATGTAATTGTGAGGCTTCTTGAATCTTCACTATCACATCCCAAACCCCACCTTATGTAGATTAGGGACTAGCAATCGGACTAGTCAGTTACATCATCTGTATCCACCATGTGCAAACTACGACTAATATAACTAATCGAAGGTCTTAAAGTAGAATCCAAATAGGTTGAATTCCTTAAGTGATTAATTATTCGGCAATGAATCCAACCAATCAGATTTAGATGTGAAAGTAGATTTGATAATGCAACCACACCCAATGGAGCAAACTAAATATTAAGTTATAAGTTCCATTAGTTACTTAGCTTATACATTATAGTTTCAAAAATTCAGTTATATGAGGAGTTGATAAGGCTTATTCAAAAGTTTATCTAGAACAACAAAAACTTCTAAAAGTCTAAGACTTCACAACCATCATTCTTGCAAAAATCCACTAAGGAGTCCCATTAGCCCACTTCTTATTCTTCATCTATGGAATGATATCCTGAAAAAAGGTGTGATATTCTAGGAGTGAGCTTCACTAATCTTTGTGAGTAACACATATGCTCTTTCATAGGTTTTAGTAAACTCAAAATATAGCTTTTCATGGATAGCATATAAAAACATTCATAAAGATATTGACATTTAGAACATACTTGAAATATGAGTTATTTCAAAGATATAACCAGTTATACAACTCTATGCTAGTAAGTTTTGCACAAAAAAATTAATAATACATCTTAACAGTACTTTACTTCATGCAATCATATAAAATGATTTATGCCATCATGACAAAATGTGCAATATAGACAAATAAGACAGATTAAATAGGTCAGAGTAGACCAATTCAAATAATAAATGGTCATATGGTGACACTAGTAATTTAGGGCTCGAGGCTTATGTAGGCCTACCAGTTAAGAGACCCACGGTTATAGGTATATCATGTGATCCAACTAAGAGACCCCTGGTAAGGTGTAATAATGTTCAAGGATGTCACATGAAATGACACTTAAAACAAATATTGTAAAACTATAACTTTTATCTATCCAGGCTTCTAGAACATTTATGATGCAATTAAAATCATGCTATGTTCAAATCATGGTTCTTATGTCATCATTAAATCACGATTGCATTTAACTAAGTAAAGCATTATAAAAATGCACTTTAACTAAAACAGACACTAGTCCAAAGTACAAGGTTACTCACCTAATGTCCAGTCCTTAGCAAAATATTTCCTTATAGCTTTACTTTACTCCTCAGGTCCTCTAACAATAATTAGACACACATTAATAACTAATTTGAGGCACATTTTGTCCAGATCATTATTGTAGAGGCCTTATTAACTTACACGGGCTCCACCATTATGTCCAAAAAACCCAAAAACCTTAAGAATGGTCTTCTTTTATTTTACTATACTCTTGTGGTAGCTCATTTATCCGTAAGGAAAATTTGAGAATTACTAATTTTAGTGTATCTACATTTTCGGTGCCTTATTTAATAAATCGAACGTCACTATTGAGTCTGAAAGGTCAAAAAATCTTTGGGTAGGCACCCTAGTTGTCATTGGAGTTTGTTTGGTAGCTTAATTTTACCTTTTGGACTTATTTAGAATTAGTTCTGTTCATTCGTAAATGCAATTGGGAATCTAGTTTTCCTAAGTGGGGCCCACCATTGGATTTGAAATGTCAAAAAATCCTAAGTTAGCCTCTTCCGGATCTTGATTTGGCTTTGTATAGCTCATTTTATGCTAAAAAGGATTTTCAAACACTTAATTTCCTTAAAGTCTTAGAGGGTAAAATTGTAATTTCTAACATTCTAGGGGTATTTTCAAAATTTTCAAAACTTCAAGGGCTAAAATATAAATTTTTATATTTTTCAATAACATAAATGAAATAATTTTCACTTTCCTAGGCCCAAGTATAATTATAAGAAAGTCTAGGGGTCAATTTGAAAATAATAAAACTTCAATTCAGCCCCTGGTATAACCAAACAATCTTTATCCCCAAATCAGAGGTTATCTAGTTTAGGGATAACCTTATTCATATTTTAATCATCAACCAAACGGTCCTTATCCTTAATTGCTCACTTATCGAGGTCAGGGATGTCAAATCCCCAATTGTAATTTATTAAACAAATGTCCAAACAGGGCTTATCCTTGATTTAATAGCCTTGTCCGGACTAAGGTTAGCAAATCCCTATTTCCCAATTTATTACACCTATAATCAAATATGCTTGAATTAGTTTTAAATCATAACTGTCAAAATGATGTTGATGACAATCGTTTCAACCAAAATGATGCCGCTCATTTAAATGATTGTTTAATCCAGTTACGCCATGTGTTCGAGTTAGCTCAAACGACTTGCGCGAGTTGGTGAGTTGACTCAACCAACTCATCATCATCACCATTGAGCAGGTTATTATAGCTTTGAAACCCTAGAGTTTCATGCACTAATTCGTGCATTTCTAGTGTTTATTTCAAGAAATGTTTGGTCTCATTCATTTTCTGGAACTTCTATAGACATTTTAGAATCAATTTAAAAGTTTAAATTGAGCCACATTGCTCGGTTTGAATCTCTTGGCTCACAACTGTTCCATGGCTGATTTTTGGCTATTTCTTGACTAAATTAAGTGTTGCTTCTTTCATTGTGTTCCTTAGGTTTAGAGATTTCATTTCATATCTAAAAACCCAAGGTTAAGCCACTCATTTGTGGTTTTCCATTTTTTGCCAAACCTGCAACTTTAAGTTTGGCAACTCTCATTGAGCTTCTTGGTCGTAGTCCATGCAATTGTTGGTCCATTTATTTTTTAGATTAGGTCTCAAGGCCTTCGATTTTGGGTAAGTTTTCAAGGTCCTTCAATGGCAGTCTAAGCTTAGACAAGCCATTCTAGGGCCATGCAGACCCATTTGTTGGTTCGAACTATAATATTAACTACACAGAAGCTTAAGAAATGAAAAGAAACATATTCTAACCTCTTGATGCCTTGGTTCAAGAATTTTCTCTTCCTTTCTCTTTCTACACAACTTTCTTCCTTATCATTCAACCCACAGATTTCACTCATAACCTTAGTATTTCATGTGAATTCCAAAAGGTTGAATTGCATGTGTGTGCAACTACTTATAGAGAATTTTAAGTGATGTTGTATGAGCACTTGTCAATTGCCACCTATTTTGGCCACTCTCCATGAAAGGGAAGCATGGTCGTGGTATCACTGATTTCAGCCTTATCTAAATGAGGCATACAATGATATGGCATTCTTTTATAGTATATGTATATATATATATATATATATGTATATGTATATGATGCATTTATATACACATCAAGCATCACAACATGCCATGTGGCCTACCATTCATCCTATAAAATTATCCTTCATTTCTTATGTTATATTAAGCTTGATTAATCCCAAGTTAATGACTCTAATCTCTTGTTTGGTGCAATTTTCCACTAATATCTTTTTCTTGAACAATTTCAAATCATGTGTTAACTTAGTCAATTAGCTCCAACTCCTTAGGCTTAATCATCTTAATTCAATCAACATCATTAAGCTTCTAGTTTACTTAAAGAGATTTTCTCAAAATGAAGTTCCTATTAATTTAAATTTCCATACAAAATTACCCAATCTTCTCTACTGGGTAGGGGTTTTACATTCTCCCCCTCTTCAAAAAGTTTTGGCCCCCAAACTTTAGGGTAACGCATGTGTCAAGTTCCTTGAGATTTATTGCATATCCCTTTTCTTGGTTTTGGTTGGGGTATCTTTTCCAAGGTTCATTTCACTATTCTTAATAGAGTTAATACTTTAAGTATTGTAGTTATGACTTTGATTTCTCTGCATTTTTTGAACCATCGCGGTAATCGGATTAAATCTTATGCAATAGCGTACCTAATTCCCGATCTTATTAGTATAGATCATAAGCTTGGTCAATTTTGGAAATAACATTGAATAAAGAAACTCTATAAATAATTCATATTGAAAATGTAGTTACTCTAAATAGATTCGTACTCATTTCGACATCGTTGGTGGTCTGAGTGCTCGAAACAACCTTGTCACATCTAAGCTCTCCCTTTCATTTTTCCTCATCTACTAAGGCATCGGTCCTTAAGGTATGAACAAGGGTGACGCCAACTTGGTTTGCTATCTTAGGGAAATCCTTTATCCAATTCCCTAGTTGGCCATACTTGAAGCAGGCTCTCGAAAGACAGTGGCATGGTTCTGAACGACATTTTTGGTAGGTGGCACAACCTTTCTTACTAACTTCTTCATAAGTAATCTTCTTTTCCATCAA
This sequence comes from Nyssa sinensis, assembly GCA_008638375.1. Lineage (NCBI taxonomy): Eukaryota > Viridiplantae > Streptophyta > Magnoliopsida > Cornales > Nyssaceae > Nyssa > Nyssa sinensis. The sequence continues at coordinate 25,732,858 of CM018036.1, forward strand.
CCCTATCTTTGGTTTCTTTAGGTCATAAAAATTCTGCCCCTCATTAAAGTTCTCGTGTCATTTTTCACTTTCCATGGTTTTTCTTGCTCTTACCCTTATTCATCAGTTCCATATGTCATTTCTTGTTAAGTAGGTGTGTCAGTCCCTAACTCAAAGCCTTGAGTGTTCTAGTTCATTCCTTGTCTGATTTCTTTGGATTCCCTAAGGCCTTTGGGTATCTTAAACAGTGCATACTCGAGTTGTTCAAAATATTTGGTACTGTATTAAGTTATTGTTGGACTCTTTTGAATATATTCCACGAGTTGTCTAATCTCTTTATCCTTAATTGATTTATAATATGTCATCTTATAAAGTAGTTCTTGAAACCTTGGCCATTTCATTCGTGGTTCACACTCCTTCACCATTGTCCACCTCCCATAGGCCTTTCCCCTAAGCATGCGGGTAGCCAACATTACCTTCTGTTTCTCAGTGGAAGGAACCCAGTCAAATATTTTGTGCATTGCTATCTCACAGTTTTCAATGGACCTTAGAATCTAGAACATCGTCAAGTAATGGAGGTCTATGTTCTTGGAACAGGTTGATAATACCTCATTCCAAATCTGATTTCTCAAGTATCTTCAGAACTGGTGTCACATCCCATACCCCACCTTGTGTAGATTACAAGATGAGATTGGCCTTTTGACCCTTCAGAATCAAGTGGAAGGCATACCTATAAGAAAAGTTTGATAATAATAGATACAAAAGTGGAAGCATTATGCAATCATGTACCAGTCCACCTGATCAGAGCTTAAATTAACCTTAAACATACCACACATAGGCTGTAATTACATGGAAATAGTTTACACAAAAGTTCTGCACGCAACACTAGCAACATAAGGCACTATACTGCCTTGCTTTATTATATTCCGGAAGCTTCCAGATAAATATATAAGTTTTGTACATATATGGGCTTCTAGACTTGTCCACTACTAGCTCTACACTCATTGAACCTTTGGTTTCTTAGTCACCATCACCTGAAAAGAGGGGAGGGGAATGGGGTGAGCTAAAGAAAGTTCAACAAGTAACTCCAACACTCTGCCATGGGTTTTTCAAACTAGGTGTATCAAGGTTTTTCATTTGCGAAAAAGCTTGATTCCATGACTGGAGTTGACTATGATATGGTTAAAAGCATTTAATAGCAATATGATGTAAAACTGTATATTAAGCACTTGTAATGAAACAAATTTCATAACATAAATCAGTATTCCATGAAGATTTGTAGTAAAGCTACCATACTAAAGTTCTAGTGCTTAATAAGCATTGTTTGATAAGATTTTAAACGTAAAGCTGCCATATTTAAGCTCACTTGATCATTTGCATAACATCATGTTTCATAAAACCTTTCACTTTTTAAAAAGGTAACTTTATAAACATGAACCATATGATGCCCATTACTTAGAATTTGAACAACATAGTGGGTCCGGTCGACTGCGGATATCCACACACCATGCATGGTTATGCATATTCAGGCCGGGTTATCTAAATTGTTTCTCCTAAGTAGCATAAAAGATATCTCAATAATAAATCTTTCTTGGCACAACTTAAGTATATATTATTCACGACAGGCATGAGTTCCCTCGACAAGGACCATCGAATCTAAAAATGACATCTAGTAAAACATAACTTTTGGCAACGAAAGTCATTCCTTGAACATGCTTGTAAAATCGATCATAACAACCTAATCATTTGCAATTGAAATCATAGAGAGAAATAGAATTTTTGGTAGCTAGAAAATATTTCATAAAGCAGTATATATAAAACATTCACCATTTTAAAGTTCTGGTTTACTCACATGTAAGTCCTAATTCCTTCTAGTTACTTGCTTCCCTTTTTCCTTTGACGTCCCTATAAAATGGACCAATTTATGCTTAATTTAGTTTGTAATTTAATGTAAATCAATAATTATTTAATGTTTTAAATCCAAATTAATCACATTTTTAGACTCAGAGAACTTTCTAAAGGGACTTTTGAACTTGGAAGTATCTCAACTAGTTATGCTTATCAATCAACTCCCATCATGATTTGATGTCTAACTCAAGGTCTACACCTTATCTATAGAGGTAACAAGTGACCTCAAGTTTGCCACACATTTAATTCTGGTCCTTATCAACAATTTTGGGTTTACTAATGTACATGAGACTGTACTTGGTTGTCAACTAGAAGAACTAGACACGCACATGGCAGAAATATAGGAAAGAAGAAAGAAATATGAGAGAATAAAAGGCCATTACTCATAATTGGTCAAAGAGGACCACCCAATAGTTGACGAGATTGCTTAGCTAACCAATTGGTGTGACTTCATCTGTGAAGAGGTTGAAAAACTGCACCAAGAACTACAACACCTATTCCTTGATCCAGCTAGTTTGAGGGAGAACTTGAATAAGTGTGCAACATGGCAGAAACATGGACAAGAGAAAGTTTAAAATATTACCATAGAGGTCCAATCTAGTGCCATATGGGACAACCTTCGCCGAAAGCCAATGTTTTCAAAACCGGACCGGACGGTTCAATCGGTTGAACCGTCCACCGGTTCACAGAACGGTCCGGTCGAACCCACAAACCCGTTCCAAACTCAAAACCATGCTAAAAATGGCAAACCGTTAGAACCGGGCGGTTCAACGGTGAACCGTTTGACCCGTCACTGGGTCACTGGTTCAAACCGGTTCACCGCTATATATATATATATAAAAAAAAAAAACCCAACATAAATCACTTCCTCATTTCTCTTCTCACTCGGTCATTTCTCAGATTTCTCTTTCTCTTCTCTGTTTCTCATTTCATAACTTGAACCGATCCACCGCACGGCGCGACTCGGCGCGACGACGACTCGCACCGCACGACAACAGTGACCGTTGACTCGTCAGCGTCATTCGTCCTTCCTCCTTCATCCGTTCATCGATCGGTTGAAATCTAAAGGTAAATCGATAAACCCTCCCTCATTCCTCCTTCCTCTTTCGTTTTCGTCTAGGTGTTGATCTCGGTGTAATTAGGGCTCAGATCTTGCGGGTTTAGACCAGACCATGTCAAGATTGAGAAGAGAGTTCGAATTTGAAAGTGGTGGTGGCCGTGAAATGGGGTCGTAAAAGTTTGATAGTGGGTCAAACATAGGAGTGGTGGAGGCGTGGTGGAGGTGAGACGGTGGTGGCTGTTGCGGTTGGTTAGACATGGGACCGATATGGCCCGTTGGGTTCAAGAAGGTTGAGATCGATTCAGCAGCGTGAATCATACTCTTCATCACCACCACTAGACGACTGTATACTCCCACTGTTTCCGGAATCCATGTTTCTTTTAGAGAGAGAAATATAGAGAGAGAACAAAAATGGAATTACGTAGGTAGACAGAGATATGGAGAGATATTTGCCCAGCTGCAGAGAGATTTGGTTGCTTACAGACCCATGACCATAAGAGAAATGCCGTGGATGTAACTGGTAAAAGTGTGTATATGAGAGAGAGAGAGAGAGAGTTGGGTTTTATATAATTTTTAGTAATTTTTGTATAATTTTTTAAATTTAAAATATTAATAATATGTGTTGTTAAATTTATTAATTACATAATTATGACATTGCGGTTTGATTCCGGTTTACCCGACGGTTGAACCGGTAACCCGTAACCCGGACAATTTTTCGGCTCAATGAACGGTCTGGGTCTGAGAACATTGCCGAAAGCTGGCCAAGTTGGATTTTTTTTAAGACAACCCTTCATAATTTATTCTCTTTTGGAAAACTTCTATTTTGAAATAATCTTTTTTCTTTGCTAGATAATAATTACAACAATGTTTTGGGCCATTAGATTTATTTAGTTTTTTTATTGAATGCCCATTTTTGTTGTTGTAAATGAATATGCATAGCTATATGTGGTGATAATTTTACTTTTGGCAAGTTTATTCTTTCCTAGCCAATTTAACTAGAACTTATGCTAATGAGCTCCGCTAATCCATCGAGGATCCTAATCCTCCCAAACTTTCCTTGGCCATGATCCATGATAGTGATGATTATAGTCTCCTTTAAACAACGTTAAGTAGTCAACGATGATTGTCGTATATGTAGTCTTTCCTTGTATGCCAATCTTTTGGAACTTTACTTATCCTTTTCTTTGGCTTTCCTAGAGCATACAACACTCAGGTCATCTTGGAGTGCATCCAATATGATTAACCTATCCATTATTACCCTCTGTGACTCTGATAAGTCATATATATCCACCAATGGGGATGGGAGGCTATTTGTGATTTTCATTTGCTTTGATGGCCTTCCAACCTTTTCTTTCACATGTCCTTCCTTCAAGATGTGTGAGTATCGTTATTGAACGTCTTGCCCCCCAAATTCGTGGTTGGGCTAGTAGACTTTATGGATAAACGTGGAACTCATTTGTCCCCTAGGTTGTGAAATTGAACTGGTGGACTTTACTATACCAATGGTTGATGGTTCATCCATCTTGTCGCAGTGAATTTTCACTTGATAAAACCCTTGGCCCGCTGACATCCAAGAATTCTGGCCATAGCAACAATTACCTATTGTGGCCATATTCAAGCATCTCTGATTAGTCAAGTTATACATGTAACACTCACCTCCAGTAAATTAGGAAATCGGAGTAATGTAATAGAGTATTATCAATTAAAAAGACTTATCACATCTTCTTAAGCATTATATCAAGACATAACCACAATTAGGGTTAAACGTTGACCTGATCATAGGTCTACCTGACGTAACTCAGGTTAATGAAGCTAATTAATTGTGTGATAATGCATCACTAGCCTAATAGGATTATATAATACACCAAATAATATGAATTAATAAATACAATAATTATTTAATTAAGGAAAATAGGAAAAATACAAGATAAATACATAAAATGTTAACAAAAATAAAATAAAAATATATTCAATTATTTTGAGTATTATATGACCTATACATAATAAAGAAACCCAAATACACACACCCAATTATGTAAATAGGTGTGTATGTATATATATATATATATATATATATATATAAGGAAAATAGAGAAAAGTAATTAAAAATTATTTTTGACCATAATGTGACTTGCACATGATAGAGAAATCTGAACACATACATTAAGGTGTGTTGGTGTGTGTGTATATGAATATACATGCACATATATATATATATATACACACACACACACACATAAAGAAAGGAAAATAAAAATTTAAAAATGCAACTTATAGGAAAAAATGAGGAAATGAAGGAAGGTGACTTTGTGCAGCCACCCACCCTTAGAGTCACTCCATGGTTGCACCAAATAGTACAACCACCATTTATGGGACCCCTTCATTGATGGAAAATGCATTAAACATGAAAATGGAAAATCAAGCTTATAAGCAACCATTCAGACCCATTAATTTACCTACTAAAATTACGAGAGGAAGAGGATAAATTTCGTGCAAGAAGAAGCTGTAAGGGCTGTCTAGACAGAGAGAGGGAGAAAAAAGAGAAAATCAAGAAAATTTCCAAGATTTTCTCAAACAAGGTATAAACCAAATCCTTTCACTTTTTTCAAGTTCTTGCATGAAATATATGTTTGTTAGACCATTTAGATGAGCCTAGAAGCCTCTAGAATGGTTGGTTCAAGTGAACCGCCATTAATGGAGCTTGAAAAAACTACCCATAAACCAACTATAACAAAGCTTATTTTTGTAAACAATACTTTAATCTAGGTTAAAAATGGATCACAAAACAAGTGGACCCACCCCATTTGGCTCAAAAATGAGCCTGAAATAGTGGTGCACAATCCAAGGGGATAATCGGTCACCTTGGCAAAACTTAGGTTAAACTTCATTTTAAGGCCATGGAAATGTGGAGAATCACTTGAGGATCAAAATAGTCCAAGAATCATAAAGATTGGTTAAGAAATGAATGAGGAATCAAGCTTTGTGTCTCTCACCGGAAAACCGAGCTCAAGTCATTTCCGACTGTTTTACCAAGAATCAAGGGACCAAAATGACTCCAAAAGATGTTTTAATCAATTTGGGATTTAAAGAAAAAGTCAAAACAGTGCGTAAAAATATGAGTTTAAAACTGGAAATTTCCTATATTCCAGTGATCGTCGCTGGAGAAGGTGACCGGCATGTTGCCGAAAAAACTGATGAAGGAGACATTGTTTGGGTCGGACTCGAGTTCAGGTCAAACCTGGTCCAGGAGCAGATACGGGTTATTAGAACTATGCCATTTTGGAGATATTTAAAAAGGTTTTAAATATGGATTCATACTTTTTGGTTACAAGGATAGCCAATTGATTTGATAAGCCGACTGAGAACGGGGATATCCTATCCCAGTTTTGGGTCTTTGTCCGCTATTTGGCTCAAGAATACTTTGAAAAATAAAGGATGCCTCAGGTGCCCACAAATTGAACCCAGTGACTTTAGCTTATTGAACCCAAACACTTAACCACTGAGCTACAACTGAAGTTGTGCTCATGTTCCACCAAGAATATATATATATATATATATATATATATATATAAGTTTTAAAAATAAAAAAGGAACGCAATAATTTCTGAAAATTACATATTGGCCCAAATTAAAATCTTTTAAATTCAAATATTTTCATCTAAATTAAGAAAATAATATTTAACTTTCTATAATTACATTTAGACCCCCAATGATTTATTTAAATTATGGTATGATCCAATTTATAAATAAATTTAAAAATGCCCTCATAAATTAGAAGAATGGTTATTTTGAAATAGTAAGTTTTGAAAATTTTACTAAGGCCCCCAAATTTCTGATAAATTAAAAAAAATGCCATAAAAATTAACAAAATAACAATTTTACCCCCTAAACAAATGCAAAAATGACATCTACGTCCCTAGAAACTATGTTTAACATAATTTATGCTGCATTTAGCAAAATTAAGATTTGAAAAAATCTCAATTAGGGTTTTTCAACACTCCTGGCCCAATGGTGGGGTCCATTTTAGCAAATGAATTTTCTAAATATTTAAACGAAAATCAATCGGCACTTTCAATGCATCTTTGCAGCTTTAGTTAAGCGGCCAAACGAATACCAAAAATTACGAAACTTCATACTTAGGCTTTTATGACCATTCCAGACTCAGTGGTGGAGTCTGTTTAGCCAAATGAGACTTGTAAGGAATAGGTCCTTAAGAAATGCACCCTTTAAGCAGTACTTTATGAATGTTAATCACTTCGAGAGGTCCCACATAAGTTATGGACAATAGAGAATGGAAAAAGAGGGTCGAAAGAAGGAAAATGATGACAACAAGAAAAGTGGAAGTAGTTAGTTGGAATCCTTTCATAATCAGGACACTAATTGTCCAAGGAAAAATGAAGGAACAAGAGGTCACTCGAAAATAATCTCGAGGATCGAGAAAGCGTGTAAAGATTTGAAATTTTGGAACAAATTTTTTTTTTTTATGTATTTAATTATTTGTATTATTATTGTTATTATTTAAATTGTGGTGTATGCATGTGATGTGTGTTATATATGTGCATGTGTGTGTATGCATGTTTAATGTAATGTGTGCATATACATATATATATATATATATATATTTATTAGAAAGAAGTGCACAACGGCAGTGTGCAAGTGGTTAGTGTGTGCGGCTGTACATAACCATGTGTGTGCAGTGTGTGTAATATAATATATATATATATACATATATATTATATCTGAAAAACCAAAATACAAGCAAGCATTTATTGCAGGTCAGTAAAGAAAAGGGAGAAATCAGTGGGAAAGTCAGAGAGAGAGAGAAAAACCATGGGTAGGATTGGTGGTCTTTGTGTAAAGTTGTAGATAGGTATATGGGTGTACGTTAGATAGGTGATCTGAAGGGAAAAAGTGGAGACTGAGAGAGAGGGTGAAGTCTGGGAGATACAGAAAGGTTCAGAGGCTGAACCAAAGAGAGAGATCAAGAAGGGGAAGCGAGAAAAATCAAAAAGGTATGTAACGGTTAGGTTCTGTTTTAAATTTTTAAAAGCATGGTCCGTTTAATTTTGACTATAGGGTCTGGATCCACATGAAATATGAGTTATTTTGCAAAAAGAATGAATTAAAACGGTTAGAAAATGAGAGGGAACTTTAGAGTTGCAGGTTAGGAAAATTTTCGGGTTCATTGATATTTCATGCGTAGAATCATGTTTAAATGACTTATATACCATCATATGAAGTTAAGAAGAATTGTAGGATGAAGCTAGAAGCAAAACAGTGAGGAAATCAATGAAAAATCAAGGTTGCCGGAATCTGGGTTTTTTTGGCCGGAATAATCGGTCCCGGCGTGTCGGGGTGACGGTGTTTGGAGTTTAACGTGACCCCAATGGAGTCCCGAAGTTCCTAGGATTCATTTAGTGGAAGAACGGAGGAGTTTGGACGTGGAAATAGGAAGAAAATGGGGGGAGTTGGTCGCGGTCTCCGGCGATATGGCCGGAGAAGACGACCGGAGGACCGGCCGGAGAATTGTGGGACGAAGGGGCGCTAAGAGCTGAGCTGATTCGGGCCTGTTTCATTTTAAAGACTGGGCCTGTTTTTATTTTAATTTTTGGGCCTGTTGGTTGGACTTGGGGCCTGTTCTGTTAAAAGGCCATTGGGCCTGTTTTGTTTAAAACCGTGTTGGGCCAACAATTGAAAAAAAAAAAAAAAGGGAGAGAAAAGAAAGGGGCGCTAACGGTAAGACTTTGAACCCCAAACCTCAAGGGGTTAACCCAAGCCCAAGCCGACTGGACACGCATGTGTGTGTGGCATGTTGAGACCAAAATATATATATATATATATATATATATTATAATAATTAAAGGATTTAATTTAATTAAATTGTCTTAATTAAATTAAATGCCCCGAAATGGCCCGGAACCCAAATACGACAAGTCATATATGTTTTCCTACTATCTTGGACCTCCTAAGACCAACGGTGAGGTCTGAGACATGAGGCGAGGTCCCGAAAAATAAAAGACCCGTAGAACCCTTAAAAATTACCAAAATGCCCCTGAGTTAAATTACAGCCGAACGAACTCTGAATTAAGTAAACAAATAGTGAAACTTTATTATTTCGAACATTCCGGACTCAACCGTGGAGTCCGATTTGTGAGGAGAGGTCTCAGGAAATGGGAAACCTGTAAAAGTATAAAATGACCGTTTTGCCCTTTTAAGCTCGGATGTCCAAATTGAATTCCACGAAAGCGTAAACCTATTTTCTTCGACGTTCCGGACTTAACAGTAAAGTTCACTATGGCAAAATAGAAACTTATAAAATAAGGACATAAAATTTGATGAATAGCATAATTCAAGTAACAAATGAACTGAGTTGCATTTATGATTTTAGGGACACGGAAAGGCAAGGAGAAAGTAATCTAATCTTTTGCATTCCACTACACACCGAGTACATCTCCCCGAGTTGGGACCGACCATCAGGTACGATATATTGTGCTAAGTAAGAAATAGAATTAAGTTTAGGAATAACTGCCATGTTGACTTGATGATTCACATGTTTGTTTTATTACTTATATGCTTATGTGTTTTATGTTACCTTTTTAAAATTTGGTGATGAGTGTGAATCATGACTATGTGTACATCGCACATGTTAGCATAGTGTGTGGATTATGTTTTTTTTTTAGAATTGTTGGGATTATGAAATAGGTGATATAAAGCATGTGTTAAATGGACTATGCATGACATGTGACCTTGATGAAAGGATCTTCTGATTTGAATGTTATCGTGTGATACATCATTTAAAGCATGTTGCATGTGTGGATATGATGCTTTATTGAGATTATGTTATGGTGGTGTGGAGTCAAGGCATATTAGCATGGTGTGATTCCTTGGACATGACACGACATGGTATTGCATTTGGTACCCGAACCAGCGGGAGCGATCCGCGAAGGGACATGGTATTGCATTTGGTACCCGAGCCAGCGGGAGCGATCCGCAAAAGGACATGATGTTACATTTGGTGCCCGAACTAGCGGGAGCGATCCGTGAAGGGACATGATATTGTGTTTGGTACCCGAACCAATGGGAGCGATCCGTGAAGGGACATTACATTACATCGCATTACATTACATTACATTACATGAGTCGACATAGACATGGCATAGATTTGACATGGTTGTGGCATAGAGTGGTGTGGGTGTTTCATGGGCATTGTCACTACATTGCATGGATAATATGGATGGCATGTGGATTATGGCTATTACGTGGCATGGACAATTTGGAAAGCATGTGGGTTATCAGTTACTACATTTCATGGATAATATGGATGGCATGTGGATTATTGCTATTATGTGGCATGGACGATTTGGAAAGCATGTGGATTATTGTTATTACATTGCATGGATGATTTAGAATGCATGTAGAGATGAATGTACACTTGCACATGCCACGCCTTAGATTATGTTCATGAGTTGGATGACATGTAGATTATTGCTAGTACCTTGTATGCATGATGTTGAATGCCATGTAGATATAACTGTACACTTGCACATGCCACGCCCTTAATTTTGTTTCTTGCATTAGCATTATATTGTACCAGCAATTGAGCTGACCCATTCGTGGGACAAACATTTCAGATGACGCTCTCCGGCACTTGAAACTTGAGGAAGTCTTGCAGAGCGGAGGAGATATGAACTTAGGAGGATATTTGGCCCATTGGGGCATGTTTTGTGATGCACGGGCTTAAGCCCGAATGATGTATTATATGTGCTATTGAAGGAAATGAATGTAAGTTTGGGTTGAATCCGTTAGATTGTTCTTTATTTCTTTATTATTTTATTTTCCTTTCGTCTCGTCAGTCGCGCCACGGGTTCGCAGGAATTTGGGGCGTGACAAAGCGTGGGTGACAACTTCCTCAAAGTAGAGTCACCCAACGATGAGGAATGTGACAGTTGCTACAAAAAAGCCACAACGGAGTCTGAATAAAGACAGAATACTAAGGGACATGTGAGTAACTCTGAACCTTGAAATTGAAGACTTTCCATTGAATACAGTTCTTACATTTTTACGATACTACATGATGTACCTTTACAGTTTTATGATACTGTATCAAACGTTTTAATTGTATGTCTTTATCAGCATACCTTTAAGTGATTTATACGATATGGAGAGCTTAATAAATGTTTTGCAAGCATAATTTAACATGAAACTATTTGCTAGACAATGTTTACAGTTCATGACATACAGCCATGCCCGATTGGGGGTTAAGCCAAGTCGTGTAAGCCAAGAGTTCTAGATTACATTTAGTCGCCTAGGTGACTATTCAAGAAAAGTTAAAGAAAGATTGACATATATTATTTTATCATACTGCTTTCAGTTATAGTATCATGACTACTATGATTTATCTGCAAAACTATATGGTCCATAAATGCCAGTGGTTTTCACTACAAGCTTCTTCTACTGCTATCTATGAAAGTTTATGAAAGGGTTTTCTCTAAAAGCCACAACAAGGGAACTCAAGTTACTCACGAGCTTTTTATTAAGCTCATAGGGTTTTTATCCTGTATATTTTAGGTGAAAGCTCAGATAGCATAGCCTAAGAAGGAGGATTTAATTACAACTCTTTTGGAAGATCGATAACTTTTGGCTAATGTAGCATTTTTTGTAGAGAAAGCCAAAAGAAATTTTGAAGCTGTAATTTTCAGACAATGTTATATTTTATAATTAAGTATTTAGTTATGCTCTACCATGATTCAGTTTTTGTTGCTTTATAAATATGATTGCATGGAATGTATGTAACAGACAAGAGGCAAGAGGCCTTCGGTTAGACACATCATTAATGTGCTATATAAGAGTTAGTATATTGATAAAGTGCCTAATTGGCAAATCATTATCCCTAATCCACATAGGGTGGGTCTACGATGTGACAATACCTAGTATATTGATAAAGTGCCTAATTGGCAAATCATTATCCCTAATCCACATAGGGTGGGTCTACGATGTGACAATATCTCGTGAAATCTAATTCATGAATCTTCTTCTCCACTTGGTCCATCAATGCATCATAAGCGTGCCTTCTCAAATTCAACATGTTGAATGACGGTCTACACACGAGCATCAAAATACCATGGGATGTTCATTTACAAGATTTCACAAACTTAGCGATTCTCACTATCTAAACGCCTTATCTCATCATTCAAATCAACTATTTACTCCTCAAGCTGATTTATCAATAGACTGTAACTAAAATGTCCAATCTATTATCAAATCACCCTTGTGTCCCACTAGGCGTCCCAAAGATAAGTTTGGTTGGAAAAGTTTCAATGAATGGTTGTGATCATGTACCGACGTGCCAGAGCTAGATGAGGTTACATATACTACCAAACCTTTAATCTGTAAGGTGTGTGTGTGTGTGTGTGTGTGTGTGTGTGTGTGTGATGGATCAGCATATTGTAAGGAAGCATGGAATCAACCCTTCATTGTAGGTTATCCTTGTCATTGAGAACGAGGACTTTCAATACAGGCTGACCAATGAGATAAACCAAAAATATAGATATGGCATTAAAATACCAAAAGTACCTTGAATAAACAAGTAATTGATTACAACCTTGAGTGCAAACACGAAGGATTGTGGTTACAGGTTGTGTAGTGGTGGTGGTATATACAAAGAATGAAAGAAGAAGGTAATTAAGCTAAACTATTGTTACTCTTATGGATATGCTTGGTTAGGCTTGGCTTACGCTAAACTAAAACTATTAAGTTGGGCTAGGCTTTGATGTTGAATGACCAAAGCCATTTGATCTTCTTTAGAACTCATATTTATAAGCACCTCTAAGCATCTATGACCACCCCAGGTTACTGCATGTCTTCCATTTGATCGTCCATGATTCCAAGTTCTTTGGCACCATGCCCTATTGGATGGCCATGTCTTGATTAACTACTAGCATGTGCCTATAAACACTCATGCACCCACGTTCCGAAAGAGTGGTCCCCAAACCTGATGTCTCAGGTTGTTGCCACCTGTCCCACATACTATCTCGCGAATATGTTGGTTACGCTCTCCTAAAGCTCTTAACTACACTGCCACGTGTCCCATGTTGTCTAATGGTAAGATTGACTATCTAGTCGTGCAATCATGGCCCCAAGCCTCTGGTCATTCAAAATTAGACCTAGCAAATTTTCAGGCATCTTTATTAATAAATGTCCCGATAAGTGTACGTTACGCCTTAGTCACCTACCCAAATCAAGTGGGTGTCCAAGTCTCCACCCTTAGCTGAGTGCCTAACATTCATGTCTTGGTCATTGCTCTTATAACTCCACAGCCTAGGAATTAGTTCTTTCACTAAGGCCTTGCTAGCACACGCAAGCCACTAATACCGACAAACTAACCTTAACACGTCAACAAACCATCAAGTTCTAAACCTAAAAACACCTTTATCATGCTGGCCTAATCCACGTGACAGATGATCAACATATATATATATATATATATATATATATATATATATGAGAAGGGGCATGGCTAAGGCACTTGAAAAAACAAAAGGTTTAGATGAATCCCTAACCTAGATGTTTTGTTGAATACGTTTTAGATTTTGTTAATTTATTGCTTGCTCGCAGCCTTCATGTGTGGGCTAATGAGAAAGGCATAGCGATCTTATATATGTACTTGCAATAGGGAGTATTCTCCTATATATATATATATATATATATATATACCTAATATCTGAGGGGAAAAAGAGAGTTGTAGCCATATGTCGCAAGAAAATCATTAACTTGAACTCTTCTAAACAAAAAGAATTTCTGGTAAAGAATACAACATAGTTCAAAAGCTACACACCTCTAGTGACAAATTAACTTCTCCAAGCACAAATAAAACCAGAACTTTCATGGATTTTTTTCCTATAGATTGGCACAAAATGTAACAGTTCAGGGGAACAAATTATTCATATGAAAAATGTTTTAGCAACTATAGTTTTAGCCACTAAATCAGCTTCTTCAGTAACCAGCTGAAATAAGATTTCTTTCTGTCAGTAAATGATTTCCTGTGCTTTAGTGGAGCCATGGCACTGGCGAGTACTTCTCATTTTGGCTAGATAAACAAGATAAATGGATTTGGCGGCTCCTTATTCCCACGAATCAAATTCTTGCATGTGATCCAAAAGGAGAATGTGAATCAGCAGAAGTTAAATCTCCTACAGCAAAATTGCTACCTCCGACTCTTTTTTGGCATTAGTCTCTTAAAAGCCATAAATGTTACTGCAGCTGATAGAGAATACCTGGACAAATTTAAATAAAAAAAAATTGGTTATCAGAGAACAGCTATTAAAGAGAAACCTGGCACGACTGTCAAAATTCTCTACTTCTAAGTCAAATCAGTCTCATTATTGTGTTTTTTGGTTACATGCAACTGGAACTTGCTCTATAGCTCTATCCAAGATCAACTCCAATTTCTCAAGTATCTTATCAGAATTTCTAACCATGAACCCCATGTATATATGAACACAAGAACATGCAAGAAATCTGTGTGATACACCTACGCTTACCCACCAAGAAGAAGAAGAAGAATAAATATCTGTGACATGAGCCTTTTGATAAAGCACATGTATGATTTCCCTTGATGCCCCGTATAGCATAAGAAATCAATCAAACCAGTAAAGGTGTCAAGATGCTGATGCCCAGGCATCTGAGCAACAAGTTAGACTCGAGGGAAAAATAATGTTTTCTTATTTATTTCATAGAACTTTTTCTGTTCATACCCATAAAATTAATACATGTAGTAAGTACATACTTTAGGACATTAGGTGAGAAAACTGTGTGTCCCCTTTAATATTGTCACAACAAATAAATGGATATGAAATAAAATGCATTAGAAAACTACAAAAAGAGCTAACATGCGAATGCCAGTTTTAGAAGTCACACCCATAACAGACCAATTTTCTCATTCAGTTTGCATAATTGGCCATCTTATTAAACTTAAATCAAGACTTCAACATTAATATAAAAAATTACTAGAAAAAATTATAACAAAATTTGAAGTACTAGAACAGGACTCAGGTGATCATCCCTAGGCATCTATTACCTTATATCCCTGTTGAGACATCCATGATTCCATCACCCCCAGTATTTATCTGAATCCTACAACAGGTTGAATCCCCCAACAGAAAGAAAGGTTGCCTAGGAGACACTCTGGACTAAACTAGGTTAATTCTTTTGACAGGCTAGGCTCACAAGCAAAACAATTGCAACACACGCCTCAGCATGCGCACATGAAAATTTGAAAAATAGCAACCTACATGTCTTATGCTCGTGTTCTTAATAACAACCATATCTCAAAATTTTAAGTTCATAGAAGTGTTCAGATTTGAAAAATAGCAACCTACATGTCTCATGCTTGTGTTCTTCTGAATCTAAATGGCCTTAATCTCGACACTCGCAAATAACAACCATATCTCAAAATTTTAAATTCATAGAAGTGTTCAGGATGTCTTTCAGTTTCAATTTATGCATCTTAATAATATTATACCCTCATGCTTGATTTTTGTAGGCCCCCTTAGAATTAATTTCTATAATTTTACAACCTCTAATAATTAGTATTTCTCAAGGAACCAACTTGGTTTTGTAGCTCGTAATTAATATAGCAAATATCTATCAATTGGTAAAATTTTCAAGATAATTCAAAATAATATGAACACAAATTTGTTATGTAATGTAAATACTCACTGATAAATATATGAAACGCTTCTTTAAAAATGAATTTTATAAGTTTCTTCTTTCTGGAAATAAAAAGAATAACTTGTTCAGAATCTGTTAATAAACAATGCCATCTTCCTACCTTTTTCCCCTCTTACTTATAAAGCTATCTATTAGAAGACATGCTTTTAGCCTATATGCATGGATTCGACTATGGGTGTTGGGTGCGAGTGCATGTTGATTGTTAGATCCTCCTAAACTCCAAACATGGATATGAGGCCACTGCTAAAATGCCATTAGTGTTCAAAAAATTGGTATCAGTAAATGCTTGCGAAGATAACAAAGGAGAAGTGTAAAGCTGCAAAAATATTAAATGAAACAGGAATAAAAATATTACATAACTAGCTATATTTTATAATTATAGAAACTTAGGGGCAGAATTTTAATTTTGGTCAAGAAAAAAAATGAAGAGTTTAACAAAATATATGCAACATTCATAAATAGATAATAACTAGGTTTTGATCAACCGTCATATGCCAAACCGGACAAAGGGACATGAACCCTAGACTTTCTTATACAACTCTGGTGGCCTCTTCTGCCTCCAGTAAACTATTCTAGAAAGCTTTTCTTGACTCTGGTGACAACAAATTTCATGAAAAGTTACTTTTCATTTCTTCTTCCACCCCTTCTTTTTCTCTCTTGATCACAGTAATAGCCATGTCCAACCTGTGTCCACCACAAATTTAAATCGCGATCGCGATCTAATGGTATCGGGAGTATCAGGTCATCCGTAACGGGAATCGAAAACTGCTACCATGAATTTTTTTCAAATACTAGCAAGTCTCTTAAAAGTCACTGATAGACATATCTTGACTACAATTTATCACATTTTAATATTTTTTACTATTTTTTCAAATTTTCTAATTCCTAAAAAAATATTATTCTTAAAAACAACACCTAAAAAAATATTTTATTATTTTATCTAGATTATTTAAAGTTAAACTAATTAGAAGTATCATTTATTTTGAATAACATTACAAGTAAAATAAATAATAGCAAAAAAAGATTAAAAGCATGAAAATCCATTTAGTGTGATTAGTTATGGAAAAAAATATTTTAAAAATTTTTAGGCCAAGAGACCTTTTCGAGATCATATTGGCCCAAATGTTTTGGTAACCTATTTCAATTTTTTTTGGATTATTTTGTTAATAAGCACCTCTTTTATATAAATCTTGTAAAGATAAAAATCATAAGAATCTTGCCAAAAAAAAGTATAAATTAAAAATTTGAAAAAAAAAACTCAAAACAGCCATTACAGTCCTATAATGGCCTGTAATAATCCTATAACGATCGTAACAACCGATATGTAACAGTATCGGCCGATACAGCTCTAAATTTTGGTCACACCGATATATCAGCTTGTATCGGTATTTGAGGGTTCAAAAACCGATATGTAACAACTATTATTTAAAACCATGGTGTCCGCACCAGTATCCGTGTGTCATGTCAACACAGCTACCCTAGGGCAAAGTGCTGAATCCATGTAACACAGCTTTTAGCCTTCAATAATTGGCTTTATCATACATAGTAACTCACACACATGTTATATGTAAGAGAACATAAAATGAATTAACAAAAGGACGCACTATGTTAAATTTCAACTCATACTATATATCTACCTATGAGTAGTGTTCTTTAATACTCCATGGGTTCTGAATTATTAGAGGGTCTGCTTCTGCTACGAATGTTAAACAAACTAGAGTAAAAGAGAAACTAAATATCTTTATGACATGTAAAGACTTGGAAAATTTTTTTTTTTTTGGAATGGAAAATTTTTTTTTTATTTATCATTATTATTATTATTATTATTGTTATAGGTTGTATATGTATGTGTGAATAAATACATATGTACGTGTATATATAATATGTTTGTGTACGTGTAGCATGTAACATGCATACATGCATGGTGTTGTGTATTGTGTATATATATATATATATATATATATATGTATATATGTACCAAAAAGAGAGTGAGGACAGCAGACAAGTGGGTGTGTGCAATGTGTGGGTCGGTTGTGTGTGTGTGTTGGGATGTGTGATATGTGTGTAACATATTATATATAAATATATATATGGGTTGCATGTGGATGTGTGGGTGCAGACCTGAAGGAGGGTTGAGTGTGAAAGGAGATTTCAGGGCATAGGGTAGTTGACAGTAGGTTGGTGGAGTGAGCAGAGGGTTATCAGAGTATGGGTAGAGAGAGAAAGAGGCAGTGGGTATTATTGTGTGCGTATACGGGCTTGTGAATTGAGAGAAAATAGAAAATCAACCAGGGAGAGGCCAAGTCAGTGAGGTCGTGCACACTGAGAGAGACTCAAGGAGAGAAACCAGAAGCTCGAACTGGGGGAGAGAGAACAGGAGACCTGCACTGAGAAAACCAGTAAACAAAAGGTAAGTGGGCCATTCTGTTTTAAATTTTAGAAAGCATTATAATTTATTTAAATAGTAGGATCATATAGCTGAGATTGAAAGTTAAATAATGCAAGAAAAAATCAGGTGAAATGATTGAAAAACAAGGTAAAAAAATAGAGTTGCAGGTCACGGTTGGGGGAAATCGGTTTTGATATTTTATGCATTGAACTTAATTTAAATGGTAGGAAACAAACCCTATTAGGTGCAGAAACTCATTACAGATGAATAGAGGCCGAAACAGTTAAGGACCAAGCTCGAAATCATGAAAACATGGTTGGCCGGAGCTACGGTTTGGGGCTATTTCGTGAAGGTCTAAAGGGCCAAACCAAAAACCAACCATGGAAATGGAACCCTCTTAAAAAATGGAAGAAAATGGTATTTTCAAAACGATGAAAACTGGCCGGAAAATGTTGCCAGCGCCGGAGAAGGCGCCGGAACCTCCCTGGAACCCTACCGGGAATACGGGGGGGGATGAAGTACTGTTCCGGGTCGGGTCTCGGGTCGGTTCGGGTTCGGGTCGGACTTGGGCCGAACTGCCCCTGCCACGTGTCAGCCTCTGGTTTTAAATTAAAATGGGAATAGGGCTGTTTGGCTGCGGGTTCAACAAATTAAATTGAAATTTGGAATTTTGAAATAGCGATATCCTATTCCTGTTTTGGAAACCATCCACTGTTTGGCTGTCCTGATTCAAAATAGTCAAATCAGAAATTCTGATTTGACCCCTCAGCTTTTGGAAATCCTAATCTGACCCCAAGGACTTTTAATAATTGTATATTGACCCCCCTGAATAAAATATTAAATTTAATTAATTTAATTATTTAAATGTCACAAAATAGTCCAAAGTCCAAATGTGACAAGTTATTAGTATATTTTGACTATCTCGACCATTCTGAGACCAATGGTGAGGTCCGTTTTACTAGATGGGGTCCCCAAAAATAAAAGACCCGTAGTAACATTTAAAATTACCAAAATGCCCCTAGGTTGAAACGCAGTCGAACGAACTCAGGATTAAGTAAACAAATAGTGAAACTTTATTATCTCGACCATTCCGGACTCAACCGTGGAGTCCAATTTGTGAAAAGAGGTCTCGGGACGTAAAGACCCGTGAAAGTACAAAATGACCATTTTGCCCCTTTTAGCTCGAATGTTCGAATTGAAATCCGCGAAGGCCTAAACCTATTTTATTCGACGTTCCGGACTCAACAGTAGGGTTTAAATTGGCAAAATAGAAACTCATAAAATAAAGACATAAAATTTGTTGAATAGGATAATTCAAGTAGCAATTGAACTAAGTTGTGTTTCATGATTTTAGGAACACAGAAAGACAAGGAGAAGGTGATCTGACCTTCCGCATTATTACTGTTAGTTCCGCTACGCTACGAGGACGACTTCTTGGGTTGAGACCAACCCATCAGGTATGGTGTATTGTGCTAAGTACGGAATAGAATTAAGTTTAGGAATGATTTGCATGTTGATTGATTGAATCATATGTTTACTTGTTTAATGTCAGAAAATCACAGAAGGAATGTTGCTTTAAAAGGAAACCCTGAGTTGATTGTTTATGTTACTGATGTACTTCTTGCTACTCCATGGAGATATGATTTATTATATGTGTTGGGTTGTACGTGATTTATATTTTGAGGATTTGTTAAGATTGTGAACACATGACTTGAGTATGTATTTTCGTTGATCATGTATTGCATACATTCATGTGGAAAAGGTTTTGGTTACTCAGATGTTGTGATTGTTTTAAGTGGAATACTTTGTTTAGAAGCATGCTCCATGTGTTGGTAAATTGTTTATCTGAGATTGTGTTGTTGCATGGTCGAATCAAAGCATATTGACATAGTGTGATGCATTGAAAGCATAAAGTGGGTTGAGCACGTGGTACTAAATATGGTACTCAGCTTCCATCGGATGTGTTCCGAAAACGAGACATGGACATGACATAGAGTTGACATGGACATAGCATAGAGTTGACATGGTTGTGGCATAGAGTTGACATGGTTGTGGCATAGAGTTGGCATGGTTGTGGCATTGAGTTGTGTGGGTGTTTCATGGGCATTGTCACTACATTGCATGGGTAACTTGGACGTTATGTGGATTATTACTATTACATGGTATGGATGATTTGGAAGGCGTGCTGGACTATTGTTATTGCATTGCATAGATGATATTGAATGCCATGTAGATATAACTGTACACTTGCACATGCCACGCCTTAGATCATGTTAATGAGTTGGATGACATGTAGAATATTGCTAGTACGTTGTATGCATGATGTTGAATGCCATGTAGATATAACTGTACACTTGCACATGCCACGCCCTTAATTTTGTTCCTTGCATTAGCATTACATCATACCAGCAATTGAGCTGACCCATACGTGGGATGACTCCCCACAGATGACGTTCCCGGCACTCTAGACTTGAGGAAGTCTTACAGAGTAGAGGAGACAGGAGCTCAGGATGATCTTGGCCCTTGGGAGCATATTTTGAGATATATTGATATTGTATAAGGGCTTAAGCCCGAATGACATGTTGAATGTTTTTAGTTATCGTGCTTTATATGGATGTACATTGAAGGAAATGAATATAAGTTTTGGTCGAATTCGTTAGGTTGTCTCTTATTTACTTTATATTTTATTTACTTTCCGTTCGTTCCGTCGCGCCTCGGGTTCGCTGGAATTCGGGACGTGACATGACATCAGCATGAAGTCCATAATTTAAGTCTCAAAAGATAACCAGTAAGGCCAAAGTTAATGTGGCTGTTTTCACATACATTATGATTGAATATTCCTACGAAAGACCAAGTAGCTAAAAGAGTTTTGGTATAGGTGACCCAAATAAAAAATAAGAGAGCACCTGGTAATGAGGAAACGAAAAGAAAACACCTCTTACTAGTCAACTTCATAAATCCAGCAGCCTTTGTACCCATCAAATTTTAGGTGTAATTTTCCATCCATTTTAACAGCTTTCTAAGAGTTTCCTTTGATATTTCAAGTGATTTTAGGCAAGGGCATCACTTTTCTCTGCTTATTTTCGTCCTTGTGATGAAAGCTTTCAGTAGATTTCTTGATAGGGCTTGAGAGGTCTGATTAGCAGATTTGACATTGAGTCAGTGGGGAGAGTTCCTTCCATTATTTCACACCCTCCCTAGCTGATGATACTTTTTTATTCTTTAGGGTGACAAAAGAACAGTTGAGGTACTAACAGAGCAGTGACAAAAAAGCAGTTGAGGTACTTACATGCTTTAAGGCAATGGTTGGTGTAAAGGTTAATTTGGGAAGAAAGCAGGTTGGTGGTGGTTGTGAAGTGTAGTGTAGGGTCTTGTCCCACTTATATGTGGGTTCAAAAGGGGGTTGCAGATTTTCTAAAACAAATCTGCTTTGAGGTCGAAAAGGGTACTAGAGAGTAAGGTTTTGGTTGGATGTTTGCTGTGATGGAAAGGCACTAAAAGAGGAGTTTCCAAGATTGTATAATTTATCTTCCAACAAGACAGATTGGGTGGCCGATTTGTTATCCTGGGATTCTGGGCAGTTGGTTGGAATCCTAAGTTTCGAAGAAATTTTTTTGATTGGGAAATTGATGAGGCTTCATAGTTGATGGAAAAATTGTACAGGTGGTGTTGATAGGGATAAAGAGGATGCTATTATTTGGAGGACTGTTTGGACAAAGAAATTGTGTGTTAATTCTTACTATAAGGTGCTGATCAAGGGTCAAAAGGAACCATTTCCATGGAGACTGATATGGAACTCCCTTGTACCAACCAGAGCTGATTTCTTTGTTTGGGAAGCTACTTGGAAGGGAATTTTAACGACAGATAATCTCCGGAAAAAAAAAGGGGGGCTTTAGTATGGTTAATAGATGTAGCATGTGCAAGAATGAAGAGGAGAGAGTCAATCACCTCCTTATTCACTGCGATATGGCCAAGAGTTACTGGAATCTGATTTTTCAATTTTTGGCTGTTCTTGGGTTTTTCCAGATTCTCTACAGGACATTCTATTAGGTTGGAAGTTTAATAGAATGCCTAAGGAGGTGCAAAAGGTGTGGAAAATGGCTCCTATTTGCTTGGTGTGGATCATTTGGAAGGAAAGAAATACAAGGATGTTCGAAGGGATTGAGAGTTCCTATTGTTAGAGATCATTTTTTGTGTTTGTTGAATTTTTGGGCCAAAGAGGCCTTTCCATCCAGTATAGGTGATGGGGAACAAGGAGAACCCCACAAGCTATTCGTATTTGATCTTGGAGGATTTTTAATTATGTTTTATTTATTTTATTTAGGAACTAATTTTATTTTGGTAGGTTTACTTCGGGTTTGCTTATATATATGGGATTATGTTTCGAAGACAGTCAGACTTTGATTATTGATATTGAAATATTGAGATTTTGATATTTTCTGTGGTTACTCTCTTCCTTCTTTTGGTTTCCCTCTCTTTCTATCTGAGTCTCTCTTCTCTTCTCTTCTCTTCTCTTCTCTTCTCTATTCTCTCTCCTGTGCTGCACCAATTTTGGTATCAGAGCCCAAACTAGATTCATCGCTGTTCACTGTTGATTGTCGGAAAGTCTCGTCCGTTGTGTTACAAGTCCCAGCATCGATCCATCCTTCACATCACCAGTTCATCCCCATCACTGCTACAACCATCTTATCGAGTCTCTATCATCACAGGCCATTGGTTCATTATATTCACAACAATCCAGAGTCCTCCCTATCCTAGCTGCCACCCACCGTCACCAACATAGACAACTGTTCACAGAGTCCACTGCCAGGCCATCACCATTGTGAACTGTTGTCATTCTCATTTATCAGTAAATCCCAAACCCAGCTTCTGAACCATCGTTGGAACTCTTCATCACATCTTCTTTGTCAACAACACAGTCACTAAACCCAACACCAGATCGCTTGCCACCCACGCCAACACAACCACCATCCTCACCACTGTTTACCATCATCTCTATATTGTCAGTCCTCCGTCACCCCTCATACCAGTGTAAGTTGCATCATCGCCAGAGAACCCCATCTTTGAACTCTAACTCGTCGTCGATTACCCCGCACTATTGTTGTCATCAACATGATCTCTATGTGCCGTCCAGATCCCGTCGCCATTGGGTGTCATCAACGCTGAAGGTAGTCAAGCCTTTGCTGCCTCATCATTCTTCCAACCAGCAGCTGTTCGATTATCAGATTCCTTCACCATCGCAACTGCGCTGTCATCATCATTCGTCACACAGAGATATCCCGTGCCATCGCCCGTCCTAGTCGTCTTCTCTTGCTCAACAGAAAAAAAGGGTTTCAAAGCCCTCGTTGCAGATCAGAACCTGAAAGATAGAAGCATTCGTTTGATCCAATCTCCTCAACCCAACCCAAGTGAACTGACCCAGACCTTTTACCCAACCTCTTCCTTCTATTAATCAAGCCCAAATCATTCACTCAATAAACCAGATCTTACGCAAGCCCCTATGCTGCCTACTCCACCTTACTCATTGGCCCAACTTATTTAACCCATTACCAGACCAGCCATATCAACTCAACTCAAAACTTAACTCAACAAAGCCTTGTCCCAATATTTTGAGGTCGGCTACATGAATCCTATCTCAATATTCTTCTCTATTTAAGGCAATTCTCTCCATTAGACCACACATTATCATATTTTTTTTAACTACCTCAACCAAAGTTAATTTTAGTCGCCCTCACCCTCTAGCATGACCCTCAATATTAACCAGCCATATCAGACCTACTAATTTAAAACCAACTAATTACCCAGGCCCAATCTCATATTCTAATCCGGTCCATATACACGAAGCCCGGGCCCATTTAACCCCAACTTATCATAATTCCAGATTCTAAAACACCCAACCCGACATAATTTTGACCCAAACCCATACCTGTTTGATTAAAAAAAACAGCAAACTGATTTGAAGCCCAAGCCTACTCAGCCCAACCAAATCCAACAGAAAACTGCCCACAGCCCAAACCGGTACCCAACAGCAAGCTTCAGAATATAGTGAAGGCTAATTTGGACCTCGGAAAAAGTATGCACTCTCCATTGAAAATTATGATTAGTGCAACATTAGATTTGATAAGTAGGTAAATTTTGCAATAAAAGGTCCTTCAACTTAAGCCTTGTTTAAAATCATACTTGCCTTTAATTGATCCTATAACCTCACCACCCTTGGCTTTTATTTCTAACCTCACCATATAGCATTGTTTAAAATTTCTTTAAATTTTTATTTCTTGTGTGTGCATTTTAAAGTAGTTTATAATTTAATTTACTTAGTCAATTTTAAGGCATATATTGGCATTTTCCTTTCTTTGTTTCCTTTCTTTTCCTAGTTTGATTTTGTTAAAAAACAAAAAAAAAAATATACTGGAAAAAAAAAAGCTAAAAAAAAAAAGTCTATTTATGATGTTAGGGGATACAGATACAGACCTGTTAGAGAGGATGCTACAGACTATCCTAGGTTAACCCAACCAAGGAATTATCATCGTGATAGGTATCTTACATTCTTTTAGGGTGAAAGGGGAGATACCTTTAGACCCGTTCATCCACAAGATAGGTGTCGAGAAAGGTACTTTAGGTATTCTCCAAAGAGATAACACTACTATTCACCTAGGTACTCCCTTGATGAAGAAGAAGACTATGGACATGAAGTAAATGACTTTAGATACTTCCACGATGAAGTAGAGGAATTTCATTCCCAACCAAATGAGCCTTCCCATTACTTGGATGAACCTTTGGGACAGCATTCTCTAAAAACAAGAAGAGTGACACTTTGTTTCTCCAACATTGATGGAAAGTAGAATCCAAGATTCTGAAATGTGACCTAATCCAGTTGTTATCCCTAATCAAGTTATCAGTAATTTTCACTCATTTGCTCCCTACAGTGAAAAAGTTTGCAAAATTTTTATTGATGAAAGTTTTCCAATGAATGTGATTTCTAATTCTAGAATTGACGAAACAAAACTTTAGGTTGAACCACATCCGCAATCATATAAGGTAACTCATGAAAATAATTTTCCTTTGTTAACCTTAGAGAGGTGTCTAGTGCCAATCAAAATTGGTGAGTTAATACTCTGAAAATGTCTGGTGTGATGTCTTACCTATAAATATTGGCCATATCCTTCTTAGTCGTCCTTGGATGAATGTTTATGGAGCAACTAAAGGGAAGGAAAATACCTATCGTATATGATGTCATGATAAATCTATTTTGTAAAGCCTGTAAAACCTAAAGAAAAAGGTAAAGAGCTGACACCCCAAGCCCCCTCTCAAGTGCCAAGTCAACAAGACATCCTCATTTTGTCCTGAACTGAATCTGAGAAAGAAAAGAGTGAGCCTAGTCAAGCGAAAGATTTAATGGTTAAGAAAGTTCTTAATTGTCCATCTAAAGATATAATTGCCCCCCCATTTGAGGTAAGTAACATGTTAAAAGATCCTCAAAATGAGACACCAAAGGAACTACATGATGAATTGCCTTCATTGGAAAATGATCAGCATGTCACTGATTTTGTCCCAACTCCCCGGTTGCCTAACCTTCCTCGTTATCAAATGAAACCTAAGGACCCAGCTGAGTTAACATGTCAAATAGACGAAGTTTCACCAAAGGATCTAAATTGTGATAGTCCACATGTCCTTTCTGCTCCCTTAAGCCCGAAGAAAGGTGACTCTTTGAAAATTCGTGTTGATAGTAATATCATTAATAAACTTAAAGTCACGCGTAAAGTTTCTATCCCTGATAAGCCTCTTCATGAGAGCATTCTGTGGCTCTTACCACGTTAGTCTAGTGGCCTTGGTCTGTCTCCTTCAATCTCTCCTCAATCAGTTGGCCTAGTGCCTTTACTAGTAGAATCCTGTTCATATACCTCTACATTTTCTTTTGCCCATCAATTTCATGATCTTCATGCCAATATTCGTTACAAAACAGTTTTGGGTAATGAAAATTATAATCATTCTATAACACTGCACAACAAGACAAGTGAATTTAATGAGAGCACTCATGCCATATTTCATTTTCCCCCACATACTCAAATCTTTGATCTTCTTTGTCGTACCCATAAACTGGACTTGGATACATGTTTACTTGACTTATCATTAAATAGGGGTAGCAATCTGAATTTTCATGTGGAGGATGTGTTTTCTAACCAGGCACCTTTGAGCCTCTACTGTTGCTTGCATGTTTTCAAGCGGATAGTGTTACTTATTCCTTAGCATCCACAGTTGCTTTTCCAATATTTCTTTCAAGATCAGTTGGCATATGTACTTGACATTTTATAGCATGACCACCATCCTAACTCACCGGAGTCGAGTTCTTCGCAGCCAGGGAGAAATGAGGGAGAACAAGAAGACAAGCTATTCATATTTGATCCTAGAGGATTATTACTAATGTATTTTTATTTTTATTTTAGGATTTATTTATTTTATTTAAGAGTTATTTTTATTTTGGCAAGTTTACTTGGGGTTTGCTTATTTATATAGGGGTTTATGTTTTGAAGGCAATCAGACTTCGATTATTGTTATTGAAATATTGAGATTGTAATATTTTCTCTGATTACTCTCTTTCTTCTCTCAGTTTCCCTCTCTTTTTCTCTCTATCTCTCCTCTTCTCAATTCTCTCTCTTGTGCTGCACCAATAGGCTCTTTGGTTAATTTTTTGGGGAGCTAAATGCCTTTTTTATGTAGCCTCTCCCTTGTATATATGGGTTCACCCCCCTCAGGCACTCTATTTATAAAACTACTATTACTTGTCAAAAAAATTGTGTTCTTCTCTCAAAGCCATAGCTACCTAGGGTTCTATTATAGAGCTATTTGGGAGGGGGTTGGCAGGTCGAAAGAGACAATAGTCGTTTACAGGTGGTAAGTTCACTTTGATCAAACACATACTCCAACTTATGCAGAGGAGAGATTAAAGAAACTTCAAAGAGACTGGTAGGTAATGAGCTCAAATACCATATTGTTGGTTTGCTCTCCTATCCTTTTTTTCATTTTTGACAAGTAAAGAGTATTTATTATAAACTAAGAAGCACGGACACAAACACGGGGCAAAGATATGACATGACAAAGACACACGGAAACGTCATTTCTCAAAAAAGTAAGACACGGATATGTCAAGAATACTTTGAATATATATATTTCAACTAAAATTGGCGTAAAAACACACAAATCACAAAAATATTATTAAGATTCAAAATAATAAAGCCAACAAACAAAAATTCAAGAACCTTATTTAATTATCAACATCAATAATTCAAGTTCCAAAAGAAATCTACTAACTATTACATTGAACATATATATATATATATATATGTATATATAAGCCAAAAAAAAAAAAAAAGGAAGAGTACAAAAAGAGGGGGAAAATCCCAATAGAAAAAAAGTGTTCAAAACCTGTCCAAAACATGTCCTAATGTGTCCCTAACGTGTTCAAAATTCAGAAAAATAAAAAATTTAGACACTGTTTCACATGTCCAATACAGACAAGTAAGCTAAAATAAAATGTCTATGCTTCATACATTATAAATAAGGTGTCAAAGGGGGTAGGAATATGTACAAAAAAAGAGAGCTATACATGGCCTTCCATACAAGTAAGCTCTCCGAAAAATCTACAATATAAAAAGAAAAATGGAATATTCCCTACAACCCACAAATGAAGCGTGTCTAAAATACATTTTTTTACAATATGAGTAGAGTTCTCAATCCCTTCAAATGTACAACTATTTCTCTCCAAACAAACATGCCACATAATGCAAAGATAAGTTGCATGGCATTCCTTCCTACACTACGGGCAAACCATGCTCCAACAAACAACAAGATCCATAACCCAACACACCCTGAAAATAGCACAACAATGCCAACAATTCTCTAAGCACCGACCACCGGAGAATGAGATGATTCACAGACTTGGTTGTGTTCTCACACATACAACACCTTATTTGGAATAATCTTTCCACTCCACCTCAAATTATGAATCGTGAGAATCACTTCCCAAGCCCCCATCTGGGAATCTTCAACTTCCAAATTCTTTTCCACGGGAATCTCATACCATATTCCCACGCGCAATCCTATAATATGACTTGACACTAAACTCTCCATTTGGGAGAGAATCTATTTAATGAGTCATCCCAATCGACCACCACCAGGAAACCATATAGGAGCTCAAGCAAAGCCTTCACCGATGGCAACTCCCAATCTTGAAATGTCTTTGTAAAAGTAGGGTTCCAAACTACCCCATATCCGAAAAATGGATGTAGTCTACCACCCTTGCCTTCTTATCCAACGCAATGAAAAACAAATCCGAAAAAATCTACTCTTCATGGACAACTCCCAAAACCAAATATCAAGCCGAAATCTAATGCAAGATCCATTGTCAACCACAAACTTCATGAGCAGCAAACTCCTCCCACTCTTTTCTAATCCGCTCACACAAACTCATCCCAAGAGCCCCCTCATCCACCTTGGAAATCCAGCCCCAGGAGTCACCACAAAATTTCTTCTCTATCACCAAATTTCCATTATTTAATAAAGCATTGATGGAGAATTGGATGTGGAGGTATTGAGAGGAATAAATAGTTTGTGGAGGCATGCTAAGCACAAAAAATACGGAAGGGGTGGAAGGATGTCTTTAAGTTAACCAGGTTAGTGTAGATAATGGGTTGAGAAATCAGTTTTTGGTATAATAATAGCTGTGGGAATGTGATGTATGACAACATTAAGAAACTGCATCCGCATGATTTCATGGTGGGTTTTGGTTATTGAAAGAAAATTTGTAGTTTTAGGGTTTTAAAAAATAGAACAAGGATTTAAAGTTAAAATATGGTTTAGGTTGGAATTGACTTAATTTTAAAATTGATAGGATACAGGATTTTCAAAGAAATGAATGTTTGGAAATCTGGACAGGAGGTATTTGTGATTTTTAATGTTAAAAGTAAAGGATAATTCACAGGGAAATGGGTTGAGGTTATCTAGGGATTGATACGGTGATGTTTTGGGGCTGGAAATAGAGGTTGATATAGTGCTATGAACAGTAACACGAAAATAGTAATTAAGCAGAAGAAGAAGAAAAGCCGAAACTAGGAATCTCAATGAGAATTCTCATGTTTCACTCCCACAAGCGATAATGCACATCACACAATCTCATATTCTCATATCTCAAATCTATTGAACAAAATGATTACATGGATACTTATAGGTTGCTAGGTTACACCTAATTCAATTAGGAATAAACTCAAATGTAGAAACTTGAAAATTTTGACTAATGAAGAGTATTCTTAACTAACTAAAGTCCAAATGAAATTCCAAGAATATAACTTAACCCTTAAAAAGAATCATGAATCATAATTCAACCAATGTCCAAGTAAGATAGATTAGCAAACTAGACCTTTGCTACTAAAACATAATAAAACATTTAAGAAAACCATATTAGCAGCATATTAACCAAAAATTAACTTAAATAAGACTTGATATAGCTCAAAACACAATTAGACGAGGTCCAAGCATGATCAATGTAGAAATTCCCAAATTGTCCCTTTTCGTGTTATCATATGTCGTAACCGGATGAGGCCTTTGAGGGGGTCCTACTTGAATATTTTCCAAACTACAGTGGTAAGTAGGCCCAAGTTGTAGGCAACTAATAAGCATAGATACAAACAAGGGACACGACATGGGCACTCAGACACCACATTTCTAAAAAAAATAGGACATGGATACGTCGAGAATACGTTGAATATATATTTTTATATTTTTTTTATATGGCCATATAATAAAAAATTAATATTATTTCAATAAAAATTGACATAAAACACACAAATCACATAAATATTATTAATATATCAAAATAAAAAATTCATTGAATAAAATTCAAGAACTTCTTCATTTAATTATTAACATTCATGATTCAAGTTTTAAAACAACTAACTACTACATATATATAAATGTGTGCATATGTGTGTGTGTGTATATATATATATATAAGCAAAGAAGAGGAGGAGAAAAAACTGGAAACAATCCAGACAGGGTCCAATAAAATATAAATATATATATATATGAAAAAGTGTGTCCATAATGTGTTTGGGACATGTCCATAACATGTCCGGGACATGTTTGAATTAAAAAAAAATGGATACTCTTTTCTCACATTTTTTAGCACGTCTGGCACGTGTCCGAGTCCGACACAGATACGTAAGGCAAAATAGAGTGTCCATGCTTCATAAGTAAACAAGAGATGGGGATGTCTAGGACCTCAGATATCACAGGGCCTTTTGGGATTGGGAGGTGGAGGTGGTTGCAAACTTGCAACACTGTCCATGAGATGAAAGGCTTCAAAAGGGGGTAAATTTTAAGGTCACTCCTACCATAGAGCCCTAAAAGAAGGGAGCTCCATGGGTGTTTCCTCTTTAGGCTATTTTGCATGTGGCTTTTTTTTTTTAGATATACAGGCAAACTTGGAAAGATCTTGACAATGGATGTTATATTTGAAGAGGGGTGCTGTTTCATCACAAACAGATGTATGTGCAAGAATGATGAAGAGATAGATAACCACTTGCTTCCACATGGTCTGGTTGCATGGAAGTTATGAACTATTCTCCTTTCTCTTTTTTGAATGTAGTGTGTCTTACCTAAAGCAACAGTCTAGTTGCTGGCTAGTTGAAGGGGTGCTAATGCGGACAAGAGAATGTGTTTTGCGTGGCAGCTCGTGCCTCTTTGCCTATGGTGGTAAATTCATCTTTGAAGTAATCCATATTTTTGGATTTCAGAGTTAGACTCGGGAATGATTCTTTTGTAAATTTTTTAGGTGATATCATGAAATAGTTTCTGTATAGTTTTCCCTGTATACTTCATGTTTACATGGGCCACACCCTTTTGGTGCTCTTTAGGGAATATTGTCAAAGAAAAATCATAAATTTGCTAAATGAAATACTTCTATTACATGAATGTACCGCATGCAGAGTTAAGCTAAAAGTACAGAATAATAATTAAATGAGAAGTTAGTCAATTTTCTTCAAGCTTTTGTGGCAAATTATGAAACCAAATATAACCAGAAACACCATCTGATTCTGTACAATGTAAACGTCATAGGTGCCATGTTACAAGATTATATACATAAACGTTCTAGAAACTGCTCCAACTTACCAAGGAAAGATATGAAGGTTGACTTTCCTGTGGTGTCTAAAATAGCTAACAGGCCAGAATTTATGGCAGTAAAAAGCAATCACACGAAGCACCCCACCTGAAAAATTCTCCGAACAATCCTCCCTCTACTATAATTGTAGTCCATGTTAAAAGACTTCAACTGGTAAATACCCAAGGAAACCTACTAAGCCCACAAATAAAGACCCAATATCAATATCACAACTTGACCCAAAAGACGAGCTGCAACCCCTTCTACAGCCAATGTCTAGCAAATCAAACATTACCAAAATACTATTTTACTGCTAAACATAAGGAAAAATAACAGAAATAGAAAGTGCCATTTTGACCAAAAATAAATATAAAAAAAGACTCCTATAAGGCTAAAACTTGATAATAAAAGGTCCCAAGTGGACCAATAGGCCGCATCTTGAAATTCAACCAAATTCTAAGATTTCTTCCTTCTTTAAATTTTCTTTTTGCTTAAGCTTCTTAGCTACCCCATCATGAACTCTCACACATTCAAAGGATCTAGGCCTCATCTTGTCCAAGAAGCCATTAACCAACCTATGGATACAAAAGGAAAAAAAAAAACATTCATAGCGTAAAACACACCCTATATTTACTAAATGAGGTGACTGTGATGCCAAGCAAGTAGTTAATTGGGCTTGTCCATGTATAGTCTTTTGCTTCATGGACTCAGGTCTTATTGGTTCAACGTGTCCAACTATCAATTTGACTTGTTTCCCGCTCTCAAAAATTCAACAAGACATCTATTTAAGTGATGCATTAGCAAAATTTAAAGAATGAATAAATTGAAGAAGAGAATTGCTACCTTTTGGTGCTTTTGTGCGTCAAGAGCCATACAACTTTTGTGTGATTTCCAAAGAACCTCAAGTGCTATCACATAGGCTATTATTTTCTCCTTATCCAAATTTTATGTGTGATTGCCACTATAGTTTGCAAAAGTGAGAGATCCACTATGTACAGACAAGCAGATTGGTTACAAGGGAAAAATAACAGAAAATGCATAAAAATATTGCTTCTATAAACATTAAGAAGCAATCTCCTTTCCTTTCTCTCATTCTTTCCAAATCCAAATAGAGGCTAAGAGGAATAATAATAATAATAAGAGCAAACTTAAGAAAGGAGAGTTCTAAAATTAATTCAATTGCAAGGTCGGCCTAACTTAGGATTTTTTTTTATAAGGCATAAATTACATAACAAGCGCCCGAGATAGGAAAACTACTTACAAAAGAAAAGGGACGGCTTACATATAAAGGCTTAACACACACCCAACCCAACCCACCCCACCCCATCGCCCAAAAAACAAAAAAAAATCTACAGAAGTGTCAACACAATTAGGGTAAGCTTCTATAACCCAAAAGTATAGTAATTTCAATAACCTATCTTTTATGCTACCAAGGGGAGTTATCTCCACTTCAAAAATCCTACAATTTCTCTCCCTCCATATACGCCTAAAAAATACAAAAAGGAACTAATTTCCACACCTTCCTCACACTACTAGTAACCCAAACCCCTTGCCACATCTTCAACAAATCCATCACCCCCTAGGCATCACCCAATAACAACAAAAGAGAGAAAAGAGAAGATTCCATAAATCCTTAGCAACCATGCAATGAATGAACAAGTGATTGATCGATTCTTCCCCCTCATGGCACAAACAACACCTATTGGCCAAATGGAAACCTCTTTTTTGCAAGTTGTCTAGTGTCAAAATATTCCCCCATGTCAGTCCATGTGAAAAATGCCACTCTAGTACGTGCTTTGGCTCTCCAAATAGCTTTCCAAGGAAAATCATTCATCCTGCCTTGGCACAAATGCAAATAGAATGACTTCACCAAGAACTTCCCGCCTTTCCAAAGAAGATAGTCCAAATTCTTTCTCCTTGGAATTTTAAGTAGCTTTGACATTCTTTCGATATTTTAAAGTCTTTAATGTGTTTTCCAAAAACTATCGTTAGTTTGCTACTAAAACTAAGCCAGAATAATATTTTATTGAGATTTTGATATTAAGAGTATTTTGGTCATCTAAGTTTTGGCCATTTTATATCTTGGCCATGTTAGGGCTTTTGTTTTACGGACTTGTATACTCAATTTCAGTGAAACTTTTAAATGGGTCTTCTAGGTTTAATAGGTCCAACTGTCCAAGTCTTCCCTTGAATTGTTTTCCAAATTTACTGCACTTCAAATTCAAAGTTTACTTATTTTATTAGATTATTCAATGAGCCTTTTATACATAAGGAAATTCAATTAAATATTCAATTCAGCATAACCTTGCCCAAACTATTTTTGGTCTGGCTACATGCATTTTGTTTCACCATTCAGCTCTATCTAGGGTCTTTAGTTAAACCATATGCTACCATGTTTCCACACACAATCATATTTTTTGGTATTTTCTGAAGGATGTTAAAATGTAGCCTGTTGGTACTTTTTGTAGGCCAAAAGCCACGTACACCACCTCTTAGGCATGACTATTTTGGCCTCTCTCTCTCTCCCCCACCCACCTCTACAGCACTATAACAAGTGCTCCAGCAAGGCATGGCACCAGGCACCTTATATATATATATATATGTCCTTCTATCATTATCTTTACTTCATTCTTATTTCGTTAAAGAATGCCATATTGTTTGTTCAAGGGCCATCCTACATCAACAACCCAGAGAAACCTAAGTGAGACCTATCTATGTTACATGGACACAACACTATATGAACTATTTTTCCTCTCTAAGTTTTGCAAAGTTTGACCATAGAGTAACCTAAACCATCGAGGCCCATTTATGTTGCGTGGAAACATCCAACTAACAGAAGTACATGTTAGACAAGTGACCGGCTTTATCGCTCCACAAATTTTGCTAAGAGCTCCGATTTTTACTTTATTTGGCCTACAATAATTGAAATATGCCACATGCTTTTGTGAAGATTTTTTTTTACAAGTCAATTATATTAACAAATCGTCAAAAGGAGTGCAACCCTTGTATGCAATAAGTATACATGAGCTAAAGACTACTCCTATACAATTCAAATCCCCCAAAGGTCCACAAAAGCATGTATGATAGTAATACAATTTTAACTCATCTAATAGCCCCTTAAACATACTGAAGTACTAGACAGTGGTTTTCCTTCTTGTTTAAGGAAGAAACTCTCATATAAGTCATATACCCAAGATACATTCTTCTCCATAGTGTACATCTCACAATGTCCCAAATCTTCTTAAATGTATCTAGAAACATCACATTGGAAATCAGTCACTGACCAAAGACTCCATACCATTCCTCAACCATGACATCACTTGACAATTGTCAGAATCCCATTCTTCGTATTGTTTACTCTAGGAGGAGGATCCAACAAGATAAACTTTACTTTCTTCTTAACACTTATAGCAACTCCCTACAGCTTGTGAGTGCAACAAATAATTTGATCCAATTAGTCTTATTGAAGTGATTTAAATATTAACTAAATCCGAAACCATCTTAAGAGAACTAGACTCGGACATGATTATCACCAAGAATGAAGTAAGGCTACATCTTCGAAACAAACAGAACACCACCACCAACACACACCAAGCACCAACAGAAAAATACCAAGCCTTTTCACATACAATAAAACAATCAAACAGCGCTTCAATGATGCAAAGCAACTTAAACGAGATAAAGATAGTGTAATGGCACATTCGGATACTTCAAAACCCAAAACCAAAACTGAATTAGCACACACCATCACTAACGACACCTGAGGCACCTACCCAAGGATGTTTGTACATCCGTACAGTTTGTACAGCCTGACTCCCCTCACTGCTCACGTGAATATTCTGGCACTGTTTTGCCCAGAACTTAACTTAGTTCGCTGCTTGTCCTTGAAAAAGTAAGAGAAAGAGTAAAGAAAAGAAGAGAGCAGAGGAAACCTAGAGCTCTAATAGCATTTTTTTTTTATACGTAAAGATGATATTATATATATATAAGCCGTCCAAAGGGGGCGAACCCAATACAAAGAAGCCCCAAGAAGGTGCACCCAACACAAAAATATATACACCACTCTAAGGATCAACACAAATAGAGTGCAAAAAAGAAATAAAGTTATCTATACACGCGCGGTTGAACCTTCTGACAACCAAAAAAAGAAGGTGCTCAACACTTTTGCTTTCATTTACCATAAAGGGGATTCAATCCCCTCAAAAACTCTGGAATTCCTTTCCCTACAAAGGTTCCACCAAATGCAAATAGGAGCCATTTGCCACCCTTTCCTCGACCTCCTGCTAGGAACCCCCCCCCCCCTCTCCAGGCATCAATCGCGCTGATAGTAGACCATGACATCACCCACAAAATACCAAACAGCCCAAAGAACAGAATCCAAATTGTCCTAGAGCTCTAATTCCATGTTAGGATTTTAGAGAAATAAGAGAGAAAAGAAGGAATTACAAAAGAACTGAGTGCATAACCCAAAAAAATTGGGACTTATCTCCTATTTATATTATAAAGGTTTCTATAACTACAGTACCCTTACTCAAATATCTCAACACCAGGTAATGGCCCAAAATCTTTAAGTTGGGAGAGATCCCCTCATTATCCAAGTAGGAAGGCAATAGGAGATACAGTTAAGAAGATTTGGGACATCTTGGAAGGAACATTTACCTTCCAAGTACCTTTATATACACAAAGCAATTTCCAGAGTCCCCTTGAAGCACCCTAAAAAAGGACTGCGCACAAAATCTCCACTCCCATTTGGACCCAGCTTCCATCTAATAGCATCCTCCCTTTCCTCCATCATCTTTATCCCATACAGAACTGTCAACAATTCCTCAGCGAAGGAACTTCCCAATCTTGGAAAGCCCTAAAAAAACAAGGGTCCCAAACTAACCCTTGAGCAGATCTATAAAATAATCTCCCACCCCGTGCCTCTTTCTCCAATGCAATTCGGAACAAATCTAGAATCTTTACTTAAAGGGAACGTCCTCACACCAAATATCATGCCAAAATTGAATCCTTATCCCATTGCCTACCTCAAACGCAACCCAATCGAAAAACTCCTCCCATCCATTTCTAATACTTCTCCACATACTAACTCCAAGTACCTTTATACAGAAAGCAATTTCCCATGTCGCCTTGAAGCACCCTAAAAAAGGACCGCGCACTAAATCTCCTCTGCCATTTGGACCCGGCTTCCATCTAATAGCATCCTCCCTTGCCTCCATCATCTTTATCCCATACAGAACTGTCAACAATTCCTCAGCGAAGGAACTTCCCAATCTTGGAAAGCCCTAAAAAACGAGGGTCCCAAACTAACCCTTGAGCAGATCTAGAAAAATAATCTCCCACCCGTGCCTCTTTCTCCAATGCAATTCGGAAAAAATCTAGAATCTTTACTTAAAGGGAACGTCCTCACACCAAATATCATGCCAAAATTGAATCCTTATCCCATTGCCTACCTCGAACTCAACCCAATCGAAGAACTCCTCCCATCCATTTCTAATACTTCTCCACAAACTAACTCCACGAGGATTGTCACTCTCCACCGAAGTCCATACCCAAAAGCAAGAGCCATATTTTCCTTCGATCACCCTGTAGGCTCAACCACAAAACGCAACAACCATTTTCCCAGAAGGGCTTTGTTGAACTGCCTCAAAGACTTCAATCCAAGGACCCCTGAGCAAAAATTTGCACAAACCTTATCCCCAGCAACTAGGTGATAGTTATGCTCCTCACCCAATCCACTCCACAAAAAAATATCATTGTAACTTTTCCAAAAAAACACTTCATATTTGGGATCTGCATTTTTATTGCATTTGATCTAAGGATTTTTTTAAAAACTGCAACCTGATTCCACTCCATATATGGATCTCAACATCAAACCCCGACTTCTGTGTAGTTTATATCGTCTTTTTTGCATTTGGTGCACTTACAAGTATAATAGAGAGAGCATCGGAATAATGTTTGCCTTTTCTTTTCTTTCTTTTTTTTCTTTTTTTCTTTTGTTTTTCTTTTTTTTTTTTTTTTTTGGGGGGGGGGGGGGGGGGGGGGAATAAGCAAACAAGGAGATATTTACTAAAAGACAAGGATTAAAACAAGAAATAAAAAGGAAAGAGTAAAATAGTAAAATCAATGAAGGCAACAAGCAAAAGTGATCCAAGTAACTTTATGAAGAAGAGACTCTTCCCTACGATGACCTTGAATTAATAATAATACGATGACCTAATTTCTGATCTAATTCAACTAGAAGAAATTTAAAAAGAAGTGATGAAGTCCAAAGCATAAGATGACGAAATCATACTTCAATCTCCATCAAAGCCTTTGTTTCTCAATGAGAAACAAAGGAAAAACAAAGGAATTAATAACACTACAATGACCTAATTTCTGATCTAGAAGAAATTTAAAAAGAAGTGATGAAGTTTGGGCACAAGATGACGAAATCATACTTCAATCTCCATCAAAGCCTATGTTTCTCAATGAGAAACAAAGGAAAAACTCATTTAGGTTGCTAAATAGCATAAACCTCTGGCAACATTGTCCTTCAGAAACAGCTATAGTACTCATGGACAGTACTGCTACAGTAACAGTTATAGTACCCAAAAACATTCCTGCTACAGTGCTTCAAAAAAATTAATTTTTGAAGTAATCTCTGCTTTTAGAAGAATTGCTTATCAATCCATATCCTCAATAATGTAACCCTGTGACTATAAAAATTGAAAAGGTGTAGGCTTTCCACAAGAATTAGGTGCTTGGATGAGCCATAATTTAAAAGCATGAACATCGTAAAATGGTTTCCTGAGCAAAAATAAATAAATAAACAAAACAAAACACAAAAAAAATGTCTTACGTCTCTTCCAAGCTATGTAACAACCCAAAAAAGGGCTAACCCAACCTCCCCGCGGGTGGGGAGGCTGTTTCTGCAAGCTATCTAACACAACCTAATTTTTCAAAATTTAACCCAATTGGGTAGCATATCATTTATGTTGAACACGCCCCCCTGATTTTGAACAATCCTTATGCATCATGACAACTTCTTTTACCTCTTTTTGATAACAATGATCTATCGAAAAAGACATGAAAGATGAAAAAGAAAAATCAAAATTTCCTTCAATAAGAATTAGAATCTACGCAAAGACAACATTACATGGAATTGTAGTGTTCAGAGTGTGTGGCACTTTTAAGAACAAATCACGCACATTAATGAAGTTCAATTTCAATGTATGATTCGAATATTGGAATATTTTCACAATTATGCTTTAAACATATGGCAATCTAAATTGATGATGCATGATAAAGTTTAATAATTTTTTTTGATAAGTAATAATTTTTAATAAATTGCATATCATGTACTTCATTACTCACAAAACCAAAGAAAGTGGTTGACCCCAGCAAATCTCCCCCCCCCCCCAAAAAAAAAAAAGAAAAAAGGCCCCAAGAAGATAATCTAACATAAAACAACACAATAAGCTACAGACCTACTACACAATCACATTTCTTGTTTTTTTTCTTCCCCGACAACCCATTGACCAGGGATCTTAAACTATTTAGCAATTAGCACTACCGAATTAAATCACTCTGACTGGATCTGAATTACCCAGGAAAAATTGACCTAGTAAATATGAACAATGTATCAGGCACAATTTGGGAGAATTGGTTTCCTACCATTCTTGGATTGGCAACATATAAAGAAGATACCAAGCCATTTGTTGAACAAGAAAAAAGAATGATATCAAAAAGTACAACATCAAGGACTAGCATGTGCATGCACTAATTTTCATAACAAGTGAGGAACAAGCATACCATGTCAATGTATAGTTGAGATGGTCCTGTGGCATCACTGAACTGCGAATCAAGGTATTCGTATCCTTTGGAACAGGGTAAGGGTTGCTGGGATTGACATTTTCATTGATACCTTCAATGTAGATAGTGTTCTCAGGAAGTCCACATTCACGAGCAATTGCAGGAACATCAACATAGAACCACTGAAAGGAGATTGGATCATTTGCTGGAACAAATATGCTAGGCTTCTCACTTCCACGAACTACTCCAACAACTTCAACAGGTGTAATAGGAGTCTGATCCTGTAGGTTACAAGATATCATAATCAAATATGAAGTCAAAAGTGATGTGTCTACATTACCCAAGGATCTGGAAGACGAGACAACCTCAATAATTTTTGGCTTTTTAGACCAAAACCTCCACCAAAAGCTTTTTTCACTTTCTTGAACAGAGGTGGACTGTCATATTTGAAGGTTGTTCATCATCTTGTGAAGCTTCTAAAGACTTGTCTCTCCAACTGCGTGGGACCCACCCTCTATTGACTAGAATTGGTGACTGCAAACTGAAAAAACTCTCAATATATTGTTAGATGAAAGGAGCACAGCAAACATGTCCATTAAATTAAATCACTAGTATCAAAAGAGAAACTGAGAAATTGTCAGCATATAGATAGTTCCATACAATGAGAATGAAAATAAATGAATATAAAACACTTTCTCTAAAATCTCAAAGCCTGCTCTGGGTACTATTCCATGATCCAAAGTAATGTGTAATGAAAATCAATACACATGCAGAATACAATATCCATCCAGAAATACATTTTTGCTTAAATTTACACTGACATCAAAATTTGGGGAACTTGATTATCACTGGGATGCACTGAAATGGATTTTCTCTATCAATTCCAAGAAGGAACTGACACATATTGCTAGTCTTGAATTGAAGCTGAAGTTAAGCAATGAAACTACCTCATAGATCACCACTGAAACCTCTAAATGCGGTGGATGGTCTGACCAAAAATTGATGGTTCAGCTAATCTACCTAAAATAGTAGATTATCCGAAATACAAAAAATAAAATTGATGCTCTCTTTAGAGATTTCAATTGTGTCAAGCACTATTAACACATTAGCTCTAAATTTGAGTCTCTATTTTGAGTCATACTAATTTCTAATCATTATTTAGTTAAACTCCAAATTTTACTTTAAATTATTAGCTAACTGAAGTCTATCTAATACATCAAAATATCAAATTGCTAATGTTTTTTTAGAGAATAGGTCCAACAATGTATATCAAGGTCTCATACCCTCCCTCACATGAAAAGCCAAACAAATAAATAGAACATAATAGAGTACAACTTTGCACAAGCAAACCAAATGGAGAACAAATGCAAATGCGATACTTGACCCTAAGAACTCCCAAAACTAATGCAAATGAAGACATAAGCTCCAAAACTAAAGCGCTAAAACCATGTTAAATCACCATTTACTCCAAAAGCTCTGATACCATGTTAAATGAAGACAAGCATTTGGAGCAACCAGTGTTGTAAGAGTTTTAAGAAAGACTATTTCTCTCTTATCTAATAGCATTTTGAAAGAGATGATTTCATGTAGGACGGAGCTTTGAACAACAGAATTAAAGTTGTCTGACGATCAATCATCAACAATGAGTGGTAATGTATAGGATATTCGCTTTCATAGGCCGGTTTAGAATAGGAACCTAGAGGAAGTCATGAGGTTCCTTGATATCTTGTATAGCTAGGTCGTGATAGTAGGTGAGGCGGATTCATTAAGGTGGGCTAGTTACTCGAAAGAAATTTTAAAGGTTTGATCCTACTATCAGTGGTTGAGCAATAGGAGTTTGTCACAGATTTCCTTGACGAGTTGTATGGCGCACTGAAGCTCTAAATGAGATACCTTTTTTTGAATGGATGGCTACACTTGAGTTCTGACTACTGATAACATTTTTTTTTTTTTTGTTAGGTAAGGGCAAACACACCCACCCACTATGTCCCAATTGGGACTTGAACTCTCAACCTCCTCTTTGGCAGGTGGAGGTGATAACATTCAAGCTAACACTTGATTGGTTTCTGAATATCGATGACCTCAATAAAAGGAACTAGATAATTGTTGATTGAAGTTATTTGTGAAAGAAGGATGTAGAATCAGTTAATAATTTATTGTTGAATTACTTGGTGGCTAGAGATACGTGGCCTTTGTTGCTCTCTCTTTTTGGGGTGCACTAGGTGATGCCTTGGTCAAGAGAAGATCTCTTACCGAGCGAATAAAGTGGGAATAGAGTTAGAGCAGTTTGGCTAGTGGCCCTGTTATGCCTTTGGCAGGGCATTTGGAGTGGGACAAATAGACTATATTTTGCGGGAAGGAGTCAACTACTTGGGCCCTCAAGAACTTGATGTAGAGCTGTCTCTTTTTTTGAATTACAAGGAGTTCAACAGTGTTTATAGAATTATAGATTCTTTTTCAGATTTTTGGGAAACATAAGGGTTTAGTTCATGTAGGATTGGGTGGTGTCATGGTACATTTTGTATTAGTTTTTTTGGTATACTCTGTGTCTATGGGTGCCCCCCCTTTGGTACTTCCTAATGAAATTTTACTTCTCAAAAAAAAAAAAAAAACAAAAAACAAAAACAAAACAAAAACAAAAAAAGAATTATGGTGGGCAAGGGCTCTAGTTTATAGGGTTTATAGTCGTGAAGGTTAGGGCTTTGGAATTGGATAATGGTTAGATTTGTTGACTTTTAAGGTGTATTTTGGGATGAAATTGAATAGCATTGAAGAAATTCTAGGCAGCAAAGCAAAATTAAGGATTTTGGGGCTATGACGGAGAGGTGAATTAGGCCAGAGTCTGTAAAAAAAAAATGGTTAGGGTTTATAACACAGCAGAAAAATGTGAAAGAAGTCGAACACGTCGAATTCCTTGAAAACCAAGAAACGCGGCGATTACTCACCCAACAAGAGAAGAATTCTCTAAACTCAAAATCTAATATTATTGATAAAATTGTATAATAAAGACATATTGACTTTTGGGCTCTGACGGAGAGGTGAATTAGGCCAGAGTTTGTAAAAAAAAATGGTTAGGGTTTATAACGCAACACAAAAACATGAAAGGTGTCGAACACATTGAATTCCTTGAAAACCAAGTAGCACGGCGAATAACCTAAGAAGCACGGATACGGACACGGGACACGGATACGCTACGACACGACACGGACATGTTAGGGACACGTTGAATATATATAATTTTTTATATTTTTATATGACCATATAATAAAAACCTAATGTTATTTCAATTAAAATTAGCATAAAAACATAAAAAATTTAAAAATATTATTAACATATTAAAATAACAAAGCCATTAAATAAAAATTTAAAGAACTTTTTCATTTAATCATCAACATCCATGATTCAAGTACCCGGACACGTGTCCGGAAAGTGTTCGAGAGTGTCAGTATCTGACACGTGTCCGACACGGACACGTGAGCTAAAATAGAGTGTCGGACACGTGAGCTAAAATAGAGTGTCGGACACGTGAGCTAAAATAGAGTGTCCGTGCTTCATAGGCGATTACTCACCCCACAAGAGAAGAATTCTCTAAACTCAAAATCTGATATTATTGATAAAGTTGTATAATAAAGACTTATTACATCATATTTATAAACTAGAAAACTACCATTTTAAATAGAAAACTACTAATTCGATCAAAAAACTATTAATATTAATCCAAATAAAATTAGGAAACCAAAATATCCCAAACACGGGTCAAAAATCACGAAAACGTAAAAGAGGTTGAACAGCGTCAAATTCCTTAAAAACTAAGTAACACGGGGATTACTCACCCAACGAGAGAAGAATTCTCTAAACTCGAAATCTGATATTATTAATAAAGCTATATAATAACATCATATTTATAAGCTAGAAAATTACTACTTCGAATAGGAAACTTCTAATTCCTTCTACTAAACCGATTAAGAAACTACTAATACTAATCCGAATAAAAATAGGAAACCAAAATACCCCATAAAAGGTCAAAATTAGGTCAAAAAATTTTTGCCTCGGGTCATGAAGGATCCGCCACTTGTTCTACATCAGTTTAGGTGATTAAATTAAGGCTTTAGAAGGGTTTATAATATAGTAGCTAGGCGCACAACACTACTAGAAAACAAAATAGAGAAAAGAAAGATAAGAAAAAGAAAGTAGAAAACTTAAAATCTCCTAAGGCC
Organism: Nyssa sinensis; assembly: GCA_008638375.1. Lineage (NCBI taxonomy): Eukaryota > Viridiplantae > Streptophyta > Magnoliopsida > Cornales > Nyssaceae > Nyssa > Nyssa sinensis. The sequence continues at coordinate 25,776,087 of CM018036.1, forward strand.
TTTTAGGGGTCTCACCTAGAAGAGAATCAGATTAATGGAGTCTCATCATTAAAAGATAGCAAAAATCTGCAAAAAATTTATTAATCAAAGTTCTTCCATTATCTTGACAAAAGAGTAGCTTATATGGGATATAAAAGCTTTCTTACTAGAAAGAACTTGACTCAAGTGAGTTCAAGGTTCAGAATCACAGTATCAATCATGGACTTGGAGGGCCTCAAGATGATTATGTTGCGGCATAGTGGTAGTGGATGATACACAACGATACGTTAGATATAAGGTTCAAAAAATTCTCAGTAGAAATTTAAAAAACAAAAAAATTGAATCCCTCAATTCAATTAAATATATCATCCAATGCATAACAGTGTCTAGACGATCAACAGATGCTTTAGCAGAATAGTCTACTATATTATTACATAATAGTTATGTAATGAGAATCCTCTAATAATAAATATCGAAGAAAAGATAAAGCATTCCTGAGATTTTGAGAATGGAAAAGTAAATTATAGACAATGAAAAGCACACAATTTGGCCTCAAGAGTGTAGATCACCTTCAGAGAAGTGTAGGTGGTGGGGATAGCCAACCAAGGATGATCAAAAGATGTAGTAAGCTAGGAAGCACTTTCGGTTCAAGCGGGAAGCTTACGTGGGTGCGTCAAAAATTAGTAAGTGCACCATTAATGACACTACAAGGTGAAGTAGTTCTGAGGAGAAGATATGACCTAACCAGGAAGATGGGACCCTAAGAAGAACAGGGACAAACCGAATGTGCCTCAACTCCCAGCCATTGAATGCCAATGAATAAGAGAAGGAATTCAGAATATTCTTCCTAGGATATTAATGACAGCTTCTTAAATGGAACTCAAGCTTATTGAATGCTTCTCTCTTTGTTGTTACTGCCTCTTGTTGTTAGTCTTAAGAATCTTTATCTTACTTATAACCTAGGAAGCATGTGCCAAGAGTCTTAGCTTTAGGCGGGAAGGCTTTCCCCTTTTGCCACATGTTCTCTCCTTTTCAACTGATAAGAAAAGTATTGATTCCTTGCACGTTATTACTTTTGGCTACCATTAATGAAAGTCATAGTCCCATGCCCCTAGGTCAGACCAAAGTATTGTCTCATTAAATGTGGAGTGAGCTTTGGTCACTTCCTCATTTAATGTAAGGTACCATGGAAAATCCTCATACCTAAGTTACCATCCACAAGACCCCGAGTGTCCAAAGTGAAACCCATAGCATAGTGGTCATACTATGGGTGCGTACTAGACCTTAAAGAATCTTCCAAGACTTGTCCCCAAGTCCTTTAAGCATCCTAGTAAAAGGACTATGCATGGAACTCTTGATCAATGAAGTTCCTCGAGAAACTCCATGCTTCATACCTTTTGCTATTTGTAACACAACTATCTATCATGAGGAGCAAGTCGTTTTAGTTCAGGGATCTTGTATTAGGTAGGCGCCTATAGATCAAGACTTATTCTCTTCATATGAATTTTTTCTTGTGCGCGCCCCTTTTGGGCATGGCACACCTCTTCGTGGAGCTTGCATCCTTTTTAGAGCACGAGTACATTGCTATCTTTTGAAGCTAACTATAGGGTGATCCTTCTGATAAGGGTGCCACATGGCATCTCGTGGAATATTGTAATTTCCACCATCTACATTTTACCCCCTACGCGCTAGACTTCCGTGAGTTTTTGAAAGGGAAAGTTTGGCACGCAGAGAAAGGACAATTGTCTTTTGAATTTTGATGAGACCGTTTGATAACACCAGCCGTTACCATACTGTTTCACTTGCTTAGGGCAACCCTTGCATTTTACTGTAGCAATTATGGCTTTCTGCCATGTGGCATGCCCGTAGTGTCTTTTAAACGCATTAGTTGTCAGAATGGTGAAGGGTCATGCACTCGTGCCCCTTTCTGATGTGTTACTTCGTTTAACGTGCTTCAATTACAAGTACAGTTGTCACTGTACATTATAAATAGCCCTTTTGGAATTCGTGTTTCTCTTTCTATTGCCTTTAAATCTTCTACAACTTTTGCATTTTCTTTGCAACTTTGTGTTCTTGTTTCTCCATTGTAGATCCCCTTTCTTTTTCATACGAGCTTCATTTCCTTCTTTCGTGGCTACCCGTACAGAGGGCATTATGCTTGTTGACGGAGAGGTCCCTTCTTTTCCTTTCAGGTCTAGGTGGCAGAGGACCCCTTTCTTTAGTGCTGTAAAGAATGACAAATTCTGGCCCATGGTAGGCGAATATTTGACTAACTCTGAAGAGACCTTGGATCATCCCCTCCTTCTAGTTGTACATATTAGGTTTTGTGTGTGATGTGTGTGTTGGGTTTTGAGTATATGTATAAAAAAATAGGGAAAGGGGGGGGAAGTGGAAAGTATGGGTAGCGAGAGTTATCCCCTAAGAAGCACAAATACGGACACAAGACACGGACACGCAAACACATTATTTCTCAAAAAAAGTAGGATGCAGAGACGTTAAGAACATGTTGAATATATATAAATTTTATATAATTAAAACTTAAAGTTATTTTAATTACAATTGGCATAAAAATACATAAATTTAAAAAATATTATTAAGATAGTAAAGTAACAAAGCCATTAAATAAAAACTAAAGAACTTTTTCATTTAATCATCAACATCTATGATTCAAGTGTCCGGGAGTGTCGGTGTCCGACACGGATAGGTGAGCCAAAATAGAGTATCCGTGCTTCATAGGTTATCCCTTTCATTCCTTTGCCTTCCGCACAAGCATCTCTACTTTTCAAGTTTTCATTACATTTGAGTTGTCCCCCTCTCTCTCACACACATTTCATTATCCTCTCGTCTTCCAATTTCTCTTTCTCCCCTTTGCGAGGAAAGCTTCCTTCAAATTTGAAATTTATGCTTTGCAACTAATCCACCGTCAAATCTAAGGCGTCAACAGCTCATAAGAGAGGAGAGGTTTCTTCAATTTTTAGACTTTTTGATTTTCGATCAGGGGAGAAAATTAAATTCTAAAAATGTAGAGAGGAGAGAGAAAAAGGTGCTTAAAGATCTAGATTATGGTAGGGCTTCTAGTCTTTAGCTTCGTTCGCAATCTCTTGCCTCTCTCGGTGACAGAAACGATGAAGAATGCATATACAAGGACATGTTCTAGAAAGGAAACACCGTTTCGGGGAACTTCACCATTCTTGACCATGATATCTTCAAGAGCTTTGATCATCCCAGCATCAACTTCACTATAAACCATTGCCCTTTCCCCTCTATCCTTGCATTAGCTGTCTCATGATCCGCACCTTATCGCTTTGATTTCATTGCTATGAAATCTATTTGATTAGATCTTCATATTGTTTGTTAGTAATTGTTTTCCCAAGGTTGCTATTTTTGTATTGATTGAATTTGGAAAAGAGTTGATCTTATTTGTAGAAATTTTAGGACCTGATTTGATTTTTTCATTTTAATGTTAGCTTTATTGAGAATATTACTAAAACCACGAGCTTGAAAGACCCAGTCCAAGCCCAACTCGACGTAGCCCAACCAAGCTTGACTTTTTTGGGCAACTCAAGTTGACTTGATACAAATGAATTTGAGCTTGAGTTAGGCTTAGATTGAGTTGTTCAGGCTCAAGGTCAGACTCGAATTCTCAAAAGTTGGGCCGAGCCTGGATCGGCTTAACTTCAACCCACCCTACCCGAGTTATACCCCTAGTAGTTGGAAACACAAAAAGGGTCATCAAGAATTGTACTCAGCCCCTCTTTGCCTCCTCTGGTGTATATAGAGAGAATGGAACAAATAGACTTTTGAAGGAAACGAGAGATCAATGAATGAGCTGAAAGGGATGTTGTTAAATACTCTATATTTTTGGATTATACAAAGTTACTATATATCAGTAGATTCTTTTATAGAATTCATGAGAAATATGCACACAATGTATCGATTGAGGTCTGTGTATTCTCCTCATGCACATGGGAGAGATCCCCCTTTTTGACATTTTTAGTAGACACTTCCCTACAACAACAATGAAAAAAAATGCAGCATATAATCTATAAAAAAACGTTAAAATATTACTCACTTCTTTTAGAAGATTCTATCCCCAAAAGACCACAAAATACATCAATAAATTTCTACACATTTTAAAAGCCTATTGCAACTTATTGATTGCTTCATTCATGGTCAATTGTTGTCGCTAGCAGTAATCTATAAGTTAGTGTTTCAGAATCTTACTCGTCAATAAAAAGAAATATACTTAATTAAAAATCAATAAAAAGAAATATTATATTTGAAAATCAAGATATTATTCATAACTGATATTCCCTAGTTTATAAATGTTAGTTTTTGGATTTTGGATCAACCCAGATGTGAATAAGATCCGCCCACTAGGGAATGGTCCTTAACGCATTTAAGTAGCTGATAGGATAAGTTCCTATCCTAATTCAAATACATCTATATCATGTGTTGATAGAGATCAGTATTTTGAATCCTAACAAAATTCTATATGTATCTAAAATAAATACACAGATATGTAGTCTGCGTAATGGGGTTGTAAAATATAATATACTTGCTCTCTCTAGTCTTTCCTCTCTGGTGGGTTTGGAACGTGAAGATTGAAGGAGTAACTCTAGTAGCCAACCCTGTGTAACTTCGCAAAATTTGGGGACATACACTGGAAGCCAGAATTCAACGTTTGGCTCGTAACAATAAGCAATATACGATCTACGGGTATCTTCCGCAATCAGGTATGACTTAACCCGTATACACGCTATGTGCATTGAGTATTTACATTGGTATCAGAGCCATAGGCTTGTGTTCGCTGATATATGTGTTGTATGCATGGATATTTATTAAAAAAAAATCATGTATTTAATCCACACGGCTGATTTTTAAAAGATTATTATAAGAACACCTTTTAAACGATCCACCACGGTAGATGTGTTCTTTATAAATCCAGTATGTAGCCCTTAAAATTTCATGACGATCCACCGTCGGATGTGTGAGAGATCCGAGTTTTTTAAAGTTCTGATTTTTTCAAGAAACACAACTTTAATATGAATTTTTGAGTTTTAATACGATTTGTAAAACCTTGATTATTATGCATGAAATTTATATCGAATTGTTCCTTGTCGCGAGAGCTTTCCAACGATATATGGTACACAATTTTTCGTTGAAAAATGAGTGAAATATAAGGTCTCAAAATTTGACACAGCCATGGCCAAACTTTGTTTTTGGAGAAGATGAATTGCAAAGAATGCAACTCCCACTCTCGACGGGGCGCGTGGGAGCGCGTATATCATCTTCTGAGGCCTATTTTTGACACCTCCTAGAGAGTGAGCCTTTCCCATCCAGAGTAGGTCCTAAAAATGTATATTGTGTAATTTTTGGACTTCTGAAGGTATTTTAAATTTATTTACATTCCAAAAAAATGTTACACGTGTTGGCACTTGAAGCATGTTTTGGCCATATTTTTTTGACACCTCTGGAGAGTGAGGCTTCTCCACACTGTGTAGGCCCTAAATATATTTTTTATATAATTTTTAAGCTTCTGGAATTATTTTAAAATTAATATTTTATTCAAAAAAAGTGTTAAAAATATGATTAAATAATTTTAAAAAAATTCCAGTGAGCTATATTATTGTTCAAAATTTTAAAATAGTGTTGTGTACACTGTTATTCGCCTAAAATAATTTTGGGTGAATTTTCTACCTATTTTTGATAATTTTTTAGCTTTAAAAAATTTGTTTTTTAAGCCAAAATCGAATTAAAAATTATAGAAAAATTATTTTTAATTCTGGAAAATTCATGAGAAAGGTTTGGACATGAAGAATAAATATTTTAATGTATGGATCATTGATTGGGTTTGTGTGCTGTGAATTTATTTCACTATCACACCTTGATTATTAGGTTTTGTGACCGCTAACTACCTAAGGTGGTAAGTTAAATCCATTTATCCTCTTATTTAATAACCCTTATATGTGAGCATGATTGGATGAATTTTAAATTGACAATTTTGAATGAGCTTATGTTTACTTGTTTTATTGTTAAGGTTGTCCTTTTTTATATGTGCAAACAAGCATCCCCATTTTGGCTTATAGTAAATCAAATGTATAAGATTCTTTTCATATAATGTATTGTGAGGAGAGAGGTTTTTGATGCCACCATGTAAGGGGATGAATTTCTTGTTTGCACAATAATACATAAGAATTACCTTAGCATAGGCTCTAAAATTGTCAATTGGGATCTATTTGGGAGCCCCTGCGTACTGTTGTATGGCGCAATATTTACTTATGTAATAAATATAATCATGTGGATTAAATTGAAAAGAGGATTATGGTCCTTCCAAAATAAAATTTGTTTAAGAATTAATTGAAAAATATATTTCAGAACTATAATGATGGGATTTGATTGCGAGCAATAGTGGACTTTTCGTTCCAAAGTTATAGGTAAAGAATAATATTTTTTAAAATTGATTTTTGAGAACAAATTAAAGATGTACAAATAATAACTAATATCAACCCTTGTGCAAAATTGAATGTAGAAAAATGACAACCAAAAATGTAGTAGCTGACTTGACAAAAGGTGAAAAGCTAGTAGGGGACCAACTATGACATATGGCCAATGTTTTAAAAACCGGACCGGACCGGACCGGCCGATTCAACTGGTTGAACCGTCGACCAGTCCACAAAACGGTTCGGTTCAACCCTTTAACCTGTTTGAAGTTGAAAATCGCTTTAAAAATTGAAAACCGGTAAAACCGGGCGGTTGAACCAGTGAACCGTGTGACCCGGATACTGGGTCACCAGGTTCAAACCGGTTCTCTCTCTATCTATAAAAAGCCAAAAAGATCAAATCCCTCATTCTGTTTCCACTTTCCAGAACTCGCAAGCGGCAAGCCGCAAGCCGCAGTCCTTCGAAACGGTGAAACCCATCCATTCTCTGCAATTCTGCATCTCGAAGCTTCAATCAACAACCATTCTGCATCTCGACACCTTCAATCAAGTGATCAACAACCAGAGCTCGTAGCTCAGTCCTCGATCGACTGAAACGGTGAAACCCTTAGGCACTTCTCAAGCCTTTTTTCTTTGTAGTTTTGTTATTGATGTTGCTCTGTACATAATTTTTGCATCTTTTCTTGGGTCTCTGCCTGGTAGAGAAGACTGAACAGTGAAGCCAATACTCCACTGAAAGTGAAAACCCTCTAGCCTCTACCTGTCGTTTTGTGAACAACTTCGAATCTTCCGATCTACAACATTGTTCCAGTCTTCTAGAACTCGCAAGTCAGTCGCCAGTCGTAGCAGCGCAGCCCAGTCACAGCGGTGCAGCCCAATCGCAGCGGCGCAGCCCAGTCGCAGCGGCACAACCCAGTCTTCATCGATCGCACTCGCAGCCCCTCTTTGATCGACTGAAGCAATGAAGCCAATACAACCCTCTACGGCCAGTTCCGAATCTTCCGATCTACAACTCCGGCACCAGGTATCTCTCCTTCTGTCCCTCTTCTTCTTCTCTGTTATCTTGAACTGTTGAACAGCCGATTGGCTTCTCATTGCTGAACAACAACAACCATAATTTCTTATTTCTGCAATTGATTTGTTTTTGCCCCCACCTATACCCAACAACCTCTGATAACATTCTCTGCTTGATGAGAGAGATTAATGTGCCCTCTGAATTCTGAAAAGGAAATTTCAAATCTCATGTCTAACGAAAATCTACACAAGCTACATGTGACATGAATTTAAGCAAGAACATGAATTTAAAAAAATAAAGTATAAAAAAAAAATATGAAATTCTTTGTAAATTTTTTGTATATAATTTTTAGTAAATTTTGTATAATTTTTTAAATTTAAAATATTAATAATATGTATTATTAAATTTATTAATTATATAATTATGACATCACGGTTTGATTCCGGTTGACCCGACGGTTGAACCGGTAACCCGTAACCCGGACATTTTTCCAGTTCGATGTCCGGTCTGGGTCTGAAAACATTGTCTCAAGATCACGACGGTGTTGGGTTGAAGTGCCCTCCTTGGGTCGGATCATGGAACCAGTCAATGTTTCCAGGAGCTCTTACTCATTCAGAAGATATAGAATTTTTATGTGCCACATGCAATGTTTTCAGACCCAGACTGACATTGAACCAGAAAAATGTCCGGGTTACCGGTTACCGGTTCAACCGTCAGGGTCAACCGAAATCAAACCTGTGATGTCATAATTATATAATTAATAAATTTAATAATACATATTATTCATATTTTAAATTTAAAAAATTATACAAAATTTACTGAAAATTATATACAAAAAATTTACAAAGAATTTCATGTTTTTTTTTATACTTTATTTTTTTAAATTCATGTTCTTGCTTAAATTCATGTCACATGTAGCTTGTGTAGATTTTCCTTAGACATGAGATCTGAAATTTCCCTTTCAGAATTCAGAGGGCACATTAATCTCTCTCATCAAGCAGAGAATGTTATCAGAGGTTGTTGGGTACAGGTGGGGGCAAAAACAAATCAATTGCAGAAATAAGAAATTATGGTGGTTGTTGTTCAGCAATGAGAAGCCAATCGGCTGTTCAACAGTTCAAGATAACAGAGAAGAAGAAGAGGGACAGAGAGAGAGATACCTAGTGCCGGAGTTGTAGATCGGAAGATTCGGAACTGGCCGTAGAGGGTTGTATTGGCTTCATTGCTTCAGTCGATCAAAGAGGGGCTGCGAGTGCGATCGATGAAGACTGGGTTGCGCCGCTGCGACTGGGCTGCGCCGCTGCGACTGGGCTGCGCCGCTGCGACTGGGCTGCCCCGCTATGACTGGGCTGCGCCGCTACGACTGGCGACTGACTTGCGAGTTCTAGAAGACTGGAACAATGTTGTAGATCGGAAGATTCGAAGTTGTTCACAAAACGAAAGGTAGAGGCTAGAGGGTTTTCACTTTTCAGTGGAGTATTGGCTTCACTGTTCAGTCTTCTCTACCAGGCAGAGACCCAAGAAAAGATGCAAAAATTATGTACAGAGCAACATCAATAATAAAACTACAAAGAAAAAAGGCTTGAGAAGTACCTAAGGGTTTCACTGTTTCAGTCGATCGAGGACTGAGCTACGAGCTCTGGTTGTTGATCACTTGATTGAAGGTGTCGAGATGCAGAATGGTTGTTGATTGAAGCTTCGAGATGCAGAATTGCAGAGAATGGATGGGTTTCACCGTTTCGAAGGACTGCGGCTTGCGGCTTGCCGCTTGCGAGTTCTGGAAAGTGGAAACAGAATGAGGGATTTGATCTTTTTGGCTTTTTATAGATACGAGAGAGAACCGGTTTGAACCGGTGACCCAGTACCGGGTCACACGGTTCACCGTTTCCACCGCCTGGTTTTACCGGATTTTCAATTTTTAAAGCGGTTTTTCAACTTCAAACAGGTTAAAGGGTTGAACCGGACCGTTTTGTGGACCGGTCGACTGTTCAACCGGTTGAACCGGCCGGTCCGGTCCGGTTTTTAAAACATTGCCTTGAGACCTATCAGACTTGGTTCAAAAGGATCGTGGTGCGTGCTTTACTATGCTTAGCAGCATGCACAACGACCTTATTGGAGAGTATGAGACTTTTCAAATAGCCAAGGAGATGTGGGACCAGCTTAAGTTTGACTTTGGTGGTACATCTACTACAAGACTGAGGAGTCTTGTTTTGAAGTTCGAGGTGTACCGTAAGGATCCCAAGCATACGATGATTGAACATCTTAGGGTGATGTCCAGTATGATTCGTAATTTGAAAGCTGCTGGGAATATTCTTACAAATGAGCAACAAGTGCAAGCTGTGATAAGGTCATTGCCAGATTCATGGTCTCACATGAAACAAATCATGACCCACAATGAGAATATCAAAGAATTCAGTGATATTTCACGCCATTGTAAGCTAGAAGTGGAGCGCCAAAAGGCGACCAAGACTAGCACGCTTGTTGCCCAAGGTGGCTGGCGCCAGACCAGTGGGTCAAAGCGCAAAGCAAATGGCAAATCTAGGCAGAATGGTGCAAAGGCACCTAAGACGGGAGATGACACTAAGCGTCGCAAAGGCAAGCGTGGTGGGAAAAAAAAAATTGACCAGAGTGAAGTGCTACAACTGTCAGAAGATGGGTCACTTCACTCATGATTGCACTGAGCCGAAGAAGGTATCTTCTGAACCAAACAATCTCTACATTTGTATATGTTCACATATACTTGTTGCTGATACTGTCTCTCATTGGATTGCAGACACCGGAGCAACGAAACATGTGACTCAAGATAGATCGGGGTTCGTAGATTATTGCAGAGTTCCAAATAATTCCCATTACGTGTATATGGGAAATGGTGCGTGTGAAGAAGCATTAGGAGTAGGATCGTATCAACTCCAACTACACACTGGGCGCACATTGCTTCTACATGACGTACTATACATACCTGGAATTCAGCATAATTTACTTTCAATTACTGCACTTATGAATTTTTGTTATGTTTTTTCTTTTGGTAGTGATAAAATAGATATTTTATTAGATGGTATTGTTTTTGGACATGGTTCTTTAATGAATAATTTCTTCTATTTAGATTTAATTAAATCATCTTTGTCTTCATCATATGTTACTAATGCTAATAAGAATATAGATTTTGTTAGTTGGCATGCTAGACTTGGGCATATAGGACGTGATAAGATGACCCGATTGGCTAGATAAGGCCTTTTGGGCTCACTCGCTAAGGTTGACCTACCTATATGTGAGTCATGTTTCGCTGGAAAAGCATGTAGAAAGCCTTTTGGTAAGGCTGCCAGAGCTACTCAACCGCTTGAGTTAGTTCACTCAGACATCTGTGGGCCTATAAATGTAAAGGCATATCATGGCGCCGCATATTTTCTCACGTTTATAAATGACTACACGTGATATGGATGTCTATCTGATCGCTCACCGCTATGAGGCTTTGGATTGTTTCAAACGCTTTGTAGCAGAGGTTGAGAATCAGAAAGAAAAGAGTTTAACAGTTCTTCAAACAGACAGAGGACAAAAGTACAAGGATCAAAATATCGTTTCGATGTACAGTTTCGGTCTGTCCGAAAACGGAAACGTTTCGGAAATGTTTCGAAAACATAATGGAAACGGAGAAAAAATTGGAAACATGTGGAAACATAACTTAAAATTGATTTATTTATACAAATAAGCCTATTTATTGAATATTTGTGCATGTTTAAAGCATATACATCATATTCATAATAAATGACACTAATTCATGATAAATGACATAATAGATAAACTATGTAATATCCACGAATTAGATAATTTGACACAAATTATATATAAAAAAAAAAAAGTAAAACAAATAGCGATTTAAACCTATTATAATTAGTAACTTAGTATTAAAATAATTGTTTCTCTATACTTTATTTCTCCTACTACTTTTTTATTATTTTAAGAAAAATAATAGAAATATCTTCTTGTAATTTTGAGTCTTAATCCTCAAAAAATAAATGGATATTATTTTTTACTAACTTCTAGAATTATTGTTGATACAAAAGAAATGTTTCCTCTGATTTGGTATGTTTCCATTAGTTTCGGTATGTTTCCACGGAAACAATTTTGTTTCCATGGAAACATGTGAATTTCGATATTCTACTAGTGTTTCGTTTCGGTTCCCTGAGAAACGGAAACGTTTCAGCCGTTTCGATGGAAAAGAAACGAAATTTTGATCCTTGCACAAGTATTTATCTGATCGGGATGCTATTTTGAGTGCAACCTATATCCTAAACCTTGTGCCTTCACAGTCGGTTTCTTCAACTCCCTATGAATCTTGGAAAGGCAAAAGACCCAATTTGGAGCATTTGCGCCCATAGGGATCTGCAGGTTATGTTCACGACGCATCCCATAAGTACGGGACAAGGATCAAAATTTCGTTTCTTTTCCATCGAAACGGCTGAAACGTTTCCGTTTCTCAGGGAACCGAAACGAAACACTAGTAGAATATCGAAATTCACATGTTTCCATGGAAACAAAATTGTTTCCGTGGGAACATACCGAATCAGAGGAAACATTTCTTTTGTATCAATAATAATTCTAGAAGTTAGTAAAAAATAATATCCATTTATTTTTTGAGGATTAAGACTCAAAATTACAAGAAGATATTTCTATTATTTTCCTTAAAATAATAGAAAAGTAGTAGGAGAAATAAAGTGTAGAGAAACAATTATTTTAATACTAAGTTACTAATTATAATAGGTTTAAATCGCTATTTGTTTTACTTTTTTTTTTATATATAATTTGTGTCAAATTATCTAATTCGTCGATACTACATAGTTTATCTATTATGTCATTTATCATGAATTAGTGTCATTTATCATGAATATGATGTATATGCTTTAAACGTGCACAAATATTCAATAAATAGGCTTATTTGTATAAATAAATAAATTTTAAGTTATGTTTCCACATGTTTCCAATTTTTTCTCCGTTTCCATTATGTTTTCGAAACATTTCCGAAACGTTTCCGTTTTCGGACAGACCGAAACTATACATCGAAATGATATTTTGATCCTTGGTACGGGAAGCTGGGCCCTAGAGCTAGGAAGCATATCTTTATAAGATATTTTGAGAGCTCAAAAGGCTATGTTATGTACGGTGAACATCCTAATGGAGGAAGAACTAAAAAAGAGTCACGAGATGTGGATTTCATTGAGAATGATTTCCCTAGCATGGGCGATACAAAGGAGAGTCTTGCCCTCTATGAGTTGGAGGAGACTGAAGATATCTTACCATCTTCAAGCGAGGGTGGGAAATTAGTTCCTTATCCAGTAATCGCTGAAGATAGTGGGAGTGGTTTTCAGCCTAGTGGGAGTGAGCAACCACTAGAAACTCAAGATTCTCAAGTGTGCCGAAACAAACGAGGAAATATTCCCGTCGTCATTTCAGGATTGAAGAGGATGCTTTCTTGCATGCTACATTAGATGAGGAAGAGCCTGCTTCTTTAGAAGAAGTGCTTTCCTCACATGCTAAGAATGAGTAGATGGTTGCTATGCAGGATGAGATGAGCTCCATGACAAAGAACAAGGTCTAGGAGTTAGTTGACCTTCCGCCAGGGCGTAAGACCATTAGAAACAAATGGGTCTTGAAAATTAAGCACCAGGCAAATGGTTCAATTGACAAGTACAAAGCACGTCTTGTGGCGAAAGGTTATACCCAAAATGAGGGTATAGACTATGAGGATACATTCTCCCCAGTGATGAGGTTTGCCTCTATTCGTCTCATTCTTGCTACTGTAGCGCATTTGGACTTAGAGCTTTTTTAGATGGATGTTAAGACTGCATTTCTCAATAAAGAACTAGACAAAGAGATCTACATGGATCAACTAGTGGGTTTCGAGGTCAAGGGAAAAGAGCACAAAGTTTGTCGTCTCACTTGTTCCATTTATGGCCTTAAACAATCGTCTAGGCAGTGGTATTTCCGATTTCATCATGCCATTACCTCTATTGGTTTTGAGATGATTGAGGAAGATCATTGCGTGTATCTGAAACGATCCAAGAAAAATATTATTATCCTCTCGTTGTATATCGACAACATTCTCTTGGCTAGGAATGATATGGATTCCATTGTCGCCACTAAAGAGTGGTTGTCCTCTATTTTTGAGATGAAGGACATCGGTGAAGCAAATTATGTGCTGGGAGTTAAGATCACGAGAGACCATTCGAAGAGACTTCTTAGTTTGTCCTAGGAGACTTACATAAAGAAGATTCTTGAGCACTTTCATATGCATCACTCCAAACCCATTGACACTCTAATGAAAAAGGGATGTGCCTTAAGCCTAGACCAGTGTCCTAAGAATGATGAAGAAAAGAACCGGATGTTCATCGTGCCTTATGCAGCTGCAAAAGAGAGTCTGATGTATGTTATGTTGTGCACACGTCCAAACATCCGCCATGCAGTTGGTAGAGTCAATCGTTACCAAAGTAACCCTGGTCCAGATCACTAGAAGGCAGTGAAGAGGATTTTTTTGGTACCTTCGTGGGACCGTTGATCTCGCCTTATGCTACCATGGTAGAGACTCGAGACTAAGAGGATACAGCGATGCAGATTGGGCTGTAGATAGAGGTGGACGAAAGTCCACTTCAGGCTATACTTTTATACTCGGAGGAGGAGCTGTTTCTTGGTGTAGCAAGAAGCAGACATGCATAGCATTATCCACAATGGAGTCAAAGTACATAGCTTGTTCAGTGGCTATTCAGGAGGCTGTTTGGTTGAGAAGATTTTTGCAGAGGCGGGGTTTTTCGACCCAAGGAGATGAAGTTGTGCTTGTCTATTGTGATAGCACATCAACCCTAGCCTATGCAAACGATCCCAAGTATCATAGGAAATCCAAACACATAGACATTCGAGACATGGTTGCGCAAGGGGAAGTAGTCCTAAGACATATCTCCACAAGCAGTATGGTGGCTAATCCGTTGACCAAGCCCATTGCCAGAGATTTGTTTTTATCTCATGTTAAGAGTATAGGACTCCGTAGGATTTGATATATATGGGCACTTCATTTTGTTATTTGACATTATTATGATATATATTTCTTTTACATATGTTGTTTGATGGAGTGATTGTTATTATTGTGTACATCCTTGTTATATGTCACCAGGCTAAAAGTCGACCACTCACATGGGTGATTCACCTTGGCGCTAAGATAGCGAGCAAGATGAGACATTGATGTCTATGGCACTTACATAGCGAGCTAAGACATTTATATCTGTGGCGCCTAGAAGGCAATCAAGATAGATTCACAAGCATTTAATGCTATATGTCGCCTTAGTTAGAGCTAAGATGAGACCTTCACGTATAGGTCAATCATGGAGTATTTCCACAAACTCCATGAAGCCTGTTATAGCCGAATGTGAGATTTCAAGTAGGCGCTTAGACAGTGACTGGGCTAAAACTCAGGTTAGGCACTTGTTAGCGACTAGACCCAGATTTGTATGGCGTCCTTTACTTATTTGTTCAGTGACATCCCGCAAAGGTTAGGCGCTTGTTGGCGACTAGACCCAGATTCGTATGACGTCCTTTACTTATTTGTTCAGTGACATCCCATTTGTGGGATGACGCCATAGCATACATTTCATACTATATGTGCTGTATCGACCGATAGTGGGAGCGATGAATGAATCCCTGCTTCATTGTTGTGTGAGCCACTTGGATCATTGGATCCTACTTATGCCATTGTTTAACCTAAGACTATGTCACGAAGAGGATATTCGATATCGCTACTTTGGAATGTTTTCCAAGGACGATGGAAGATACCATCTCTTGGGGCGTCTTTGGGAAAGCGGTTGAGTCTAATCTAATTGATATGAGGGCTTAGGAAAGACGATTTGATATTACACTATGTTAGTGTGACTCATAGCCCGGGCAACTGTGTCGTGTTTGTCTACGATACGAGTCATGAATGCATTACATAT
The DNA here is from genome assembly GCA_008638375.1 of Nyssa sinensis. Lineage (NCBI taxonomy): Eukaryota > Viridiplantae > Streptophyta > Magnoliopsida > Cornales > Nyssaceae > Nyssa > Nyssa sinensis. The sequence continues at coordinate 25,791,497 of CM018036.1, forward strand.
TAGGGGTATAGCACTGCTTCCTTGAGGGGTTGAAGAGTGCTGGATCCGGTGTAATTAAATTGCCTTGGGCATATTCGAGATGCTTCCGAATAATGCGCTTTTATTAGTCAAGTGATGATTTGATAACTGCGCTCCTAAGGCTGTATGTTCTTCTCGTGAGGTCGCATATTCCATTTCCTGTATGAGGAGATGAGAAAATGAGAGATTGAGAGAAATCATAGAGATAACTTGCCCTATGTGGGCGAGTGGGGGATGTTAGTTTTTGGGTTTTGGATCAACTCATATGTGAATAAGATCCACCTACTAGGAAATGGGCCTTGACCCATTTAAGTGGCTGATAGGATAAATTTCTATCCTAATTCAAATGCGTCTCTATCATGTGTTGATAGAGATCGGTATTTTGAATCCTAACAAAATTCTATATGTATCTAAAATAAATACGCAGATATGTGATCTGCGTAATGGAGTTGTAAGATATAGTACACTTTCTCTCTCTAGTCTTTCCTCTCTAGTGGATTTGGAACGTGAAAATTGAAGGGGTCACTCTAGTAGCCAACCCAGCGTAACTTCGCAAAATTTGAGGACATACATGAAAGCCAAAATTCAACGTTTCGCTCGTAACAACAAGCAATATACAATCTACGGGTATCTTCAGCAGTCAGGTATAACTTAACCCGTATACATGCTATCTTTGAGTGTTTACAATAAAAATTTCCTCACACTATCACTTATTGGAAACCGGGGGGGGGGGGGGGGGGGGGATCTTCTAATGTTAATGGGAAAGTGATGTATGGCTGTTCATACAAATTTCCTTCATCCATTCTTTGTTGAGAACAATTCCTTTAAAATTTTGAAAGAGAAAAAAAATAATAAGACAGATTTTTTTATATTTAACAATCAAGTATTGCTCTATGATACCTTATTGTATTAGACAAATATGACAGGACAATAGCCCTTAGATTGAACCTTTGAAGAAGACACACAGCAAACCATATTCATAAAAATTATTCCAATGAGTGTTCTTATTTGTTTTCAATTTTACATGGTTAGTGTTTGTCTTATATTTTACACATTCATTTTGTGCATTGAAGCATATAAACAAGTAGTGAGTCATATTGCCAATACGTAGTTGTGCTGAATCCTATAGATGCTGCGACCAAGGTAGATAATTAAAACTATAGTTAATTTGATGAAGAATAGAGGAAGGAAGGATTAAAAATCCTTGTTAAAGAGCCATACCCACAAGACAACAAACCAGAAGTTTTCTACCACACATACCTCTCAGGGTTGTTGGGGATTGGCATAAGAGGAGTAATGACATAGTAGCCATTTTCAGTCACTCCCGAAATGCTTCTGGACCGTGGGCCCACATAAATTGACTTCTTCTCATCAAAAACTCCTTTACATATTACCCTCCTAAACTCCAAGGAATCCAAGTTTTCACACGAAGGAACAATGTTTTTGCACAAAATTGGCTCCATTCCCAATCTTTTCTGCCTATACTCCAGCATTTGTATCTGTACAAAGACACAGACTTTGTTTAAGTAAAAATATAATTCAACTGAATTAAAGATAAAAAAGAAAAATATAATAGAGTTGTAACATTTACACCGAACCCACTTGGTGAAATGTTAGTAATTGGGTTTGTGTTAGAAAAGGAAGACCAACATTAGAGAAAAACAAAATTAATGATTCCAGGCACACAGCATCACAATACAAATTTATAATTCAATAAGGCAGCACGCATGAGAGGCAAAGTCAATTCCATCAGGAAAATTTGGCAATAGGCTCATACAAACAAACATAAGTGCCAATAGGAGCTCAACCTTTTCTTGTCTTCTGAATATCTGCCAAGTTCCAAGGCCAAAAGTGAGGGCTCCCGGAACAAAGAGAAACAATTTTGACCATCTTGACCCTTTCGGTGTATCTGATATATACATTATCAACAAAATTCAAATGAAATCTATTTCACATAAACATTTGAGAATTGTCAAATTATAAAAACAAATAGAAAAGGACTATATAAGCATTAATTCATCCCAAAACAGAAGTACCCAGAAGCATTTATATACATATATGTATATATATTATAGAAACGCATGCGGCCGGGAGAGAGTGGAGAAGGGACCTTGAGATTCAAAAGATGAAGTCGATGGAGGTTCTGAAACAGACGAGATAGCAGGCGCGGAGCTGGAGAAGGGAGACGATGGGAGTGGGACCCACTTCCCAGGAACTGAAGAGATGACCCCACTGCAACGAAGTCTTGTTAGGGTTTTAGAAATGGAAGCCGCTGTTGCCGCCATGTCGACGATGAATCTGACATTTGAGAGGAAGAGTCCAATTATTGTCTGCTTAAGAAAGAGAAAGGGTTTAACAAGTTTTTTTGGAAGTAGAAATTCCCGTGTTTTTTTCCCTAATTCAAAATTTTAATTTGAAACTGAATATTCTAAATTTTTTTAGCTCAAAGTTACAGAAAATTTACTTAAATTTTCGCGTGAATTAATAGAAATATAAGGTCCTTTTTTCCTAAATTTTAAAGGATTAAATATTGGTAAAGCTTTTGTAGCGAGTTGTAGGTACAAGCTACCACATTAACACGAAAGTATCATGTCAAAATGCGCTTAAGATAGGAGAAAGTTCCACTAAAAAGCCCCTTCCCTCACGAAAGTCACATGCGTCTAACAGAGACAGCCTCGCTAATATGCGCTCAAGAAAGGGAAGAACCTCACTAAGAAGACCCCCCCCACAAGGGTCACATGCGTCCAATAGAGACAGCCTGGCCAATATACGTTCAAGAGAGGGGAGAATCCCACTAAGAGGGCTCCCTCCCTCACGCAAGCACTTATAAAGGATTATAAGTATCACGCGTAATCACTATATCGCTTGCCCTTCATAAGGGTAACTTGAAGGCTTGGGGGCAAATCCTGGGAGACCTTCGAGTCTAGCACACAGATGTAGCGTAACATTCACGTTGCACTCCCCACAATACAAGATATTCGGGGTGATGTGGATTAGCGGCTATGGTAACAGGGCACCCAAGGAAGTTTCACGCACCTCGCGTGTGGGGCTGTCTAGACCTTCTAGAATAAAGAGGAGACTCCACCTTAACTAACTCCTATTTTGGACCATAATGATATATTTGTCAACAACTAAGGGCTCACGTGAGCACACTAGTGGTTGACACATGACCCACCACTATAAATACCCTTACAACTACCATAATAAAGGAAGAATCATTCGAAAGAGAAATTAATCAAGAGGATTGACTTTGACCTCCTTCACTCTTGATTCTAGGTATCTGGAATCACGCACCAATTGTGACCTAGATACTAGAAATCGCGTGAAGGTTGGGATAAGTCTCGCATCGACCTCTTGGGAGTCCCTCATGAAAGGTTCTAGATCGCCTTACCTCAACCCCTCTTGTAAAAACCTGAAAATTGAGGGTAAATTTTTCGTTTTGCCAGTAGAGTTGTGGTGCCCTGAACCGGGACATGGCACGTAAATCGAGGTAGACCAAGTCGAATAATATAACGCCAATTGTAACCCGAGCAATGAAGCTCTATATTATAACATTTTATAGACTGAGCGATTGTGGGAATGACAACGGTTCATTTTATACAGCCAATATCGGGTGACACCTGGGCAACCCGAGACTGAGTCTCGTGATGTGTGCGTGCACGCATTTTCATGCACGTGCATATTTCACGGACATGTAATACATCTAAATTAAGTGTATGTATACGCTATTGTAAATAGATTTATATACACAAATATAGATATATATATATATATACACTTGTATAAATGGATGTTATATGTGTGTGTGTATAAGTATAAATACATGTAATATAATGTATAGTATATATGTATATATATAGGTAATTTAAAAGTATATATATATACGTATAAAGAGAAAGAAAGGAAAAATGTGGCAGTGTATGCTGCTCTGTGTGTGTAATTTAATATACACACATATATATATATATATATGAAAAACCAAAGGAGCAAGCAACATTAAATGCAATCAGAAGGAGAAAAGAAAGAAGTAGGGAAGAAAGTCAGAAAAAGGGACGGCTAGTTGTGTGTGTAAGAGGGTGTTCAAAGTGTGTGTGCAGGTCTGATGTAGAGAGAGAGAGAGAGAGAGAGAGAGAGAGTTATGATATAATGTATATACATATGTGTCCGTTGGGTTAGAGGGAAGGGTATAAGAAACTGGAATGAGATCTGGGACATTGAAGGGTAAGAAGCAAAGGAGAAGAAAGGAGAGGAACACTGTTAGAGAGGTAAACACAAACCACCCTAATTTCTCTCTCTAAGAGTCTATGAATAATTGTAAACTGTTTTTGAGTTTCTTAGACATGCATGAGTTTGTTTTAATGTCTCAAACGATTAGAAATAAGCTAGGAGGTCAAAAGAGGGGTTAACATGCCCAAACCAAGAAGAACAACCATTAAAGGACCTCCATGAGAGCAGGTCTGAACCGACCACAGCCAAACCAAGTTTGGTTTGTAAAGACCACGAATAGACCCCCACAGTGTTTTAAAAACACTAAGCTTTGACCTTGAAACCCAAAGGAAACCCTAGAAATTTGAGTTGCAGGTACGAGTTTTAAAACCCAACCTCACAAACCTTGTGAAAAACCTAAATATAAGAATGGGGACTTGAACCCCATGATAAATGGATCACGACAAAGGAAACCCCAAGAGTTTTAGGGCAAAAATGGCCATGAATGACCAAGTTGCAGGTTCAGCTATCAAGCCTTAAACCTAAGCACTTGAGCTAGGCCTAGGGTTCCAAATGAATGTCAAAGTGTTGCTAAGACCCACAGGAACTGATGATACTAAAAAACAAAGAGATTTGATCTCTCGAAACCCATGAAATTAAAAGATTTGGAATTGCAGGATTAGGGCAACAGTGGTTCGGGCGTGGGGAGGAAGACGACTCCGCTAAGTCAACTTGTGGGTTGACTCAGCCTAGTTCCGACCGAGTTGTGTCAGGGCTGTGTTGACTCAGACACGTGTCACGATGTGGGCTTGGCCACCGCATTAGTGGAACGGTGCCGTTTTGGGGGTACGGTGTTTTGATTTTAAAATGTAAATTAGGCCTGTTTGGTTTGGGGTGTAAGAAATTAAATTGATTTGAAATTGGGAATAAAAGGGTTAGGGATATCCCGTCCACGAACAGTGGCGTTAACCACTGTTTGGATTTAAAAACAAAAGAAAAAAGAGGTGGGGGGAAACTGCTGCTCGTGGGATTCGAACGGGGGACCGAGCATGTGGGAGAGGCACGTGTGAACCAATTGGGACAGGATAATCTCGTGCCCTATTTTGAACACAAAATATATATATATATATATATATATATATTATATTTTAAGTTTATTTAATTAATTAAATTAAATATCACGAAATGGCTCGGAGTCCAAATGGGACAAGTCATTAGTGTATTTTGACTATCTCGACCATTCTGAGTCCAACAGTGAGGTCTGCATTGTGAGACAAGGTCCCAAAAAATAAAAGATCCCGTAGGGCACTGAAAATTACCTAAAATGCCCCTGAGTTAAAAAGCAGTCAAACGAACTCTGATTAAAGTGAACAAATAGTGAATTTTTATTATTTTGAGCATTCCGGACTCAACCGTGGAGTCCGATTTATGAAAAGGGGTCTCGATAAATAAGAACCCGTAAAAGTGTAAAATGATTGTTTTGCCTTTTTTAGCCCGAATATCCAAATTGAATTCCGCGAAAGCCTAAACCGACTTTGTTCGACGTTCTGGACTCAATGGTAAAGTCTATTTTATTAAAATAGAAACTAATAAAATGAAAGCATAAAATTTGATGAATAGCATAAATTCATGTGACAATAGACTAAGTTATGTTTCGTGAATCTTAGGAACACCAAAGGGAAAGGAGAAGGCTGATTGACTCTCTAGACAAATACTATAGGTGGACTACATTCTCATTGATTAGTTTGGCTACACCACGAGCACGATTTCTTAGGGTTGAGACCAACCCATCAGGTATGATATTTTGCTAAGTAAGAAACAAGATTAAGTTTAGGAGTAATTTCCATGTTGACTTGTTGACCCGTATGTTTATTAGATTGTTTGTGTGTGCCTACGTGTTTCTTGTTATTTCCTTGAGAGCTTGGTTAAGTGATGAATGTGGACCATGAGTATATGTATGTTCTATGTGTTGGCACGACATGTGATTTATGTTCTTGAGAATTGTTAAGATTATGAATGCGTAATATGAGTATGTGCTTAAATGGAATATATATAGCATGTACACATGAGGAAGGAACTTTGTGATTTAAATGTTATTATTGCTTTAAGTGAAATGCATTGTTTAAAGCATGCTTCGTGTATGGATGAAAGGCTTCGATGAGATTGTATTGCTGCATGGTAGAATCAAAGCATATTGGCATATGGTGAATTCTTTGGAACATAGTTTAGGGTTGAGCAATTCGGTGAAAATGCATTATGAGGGTGTAGATCCTGTGGTGAAAAATCCCAAAATTGGCCGTTGCATTGGTACTCATGGATCCATCGGATGCGGTCTGTAAACGAGACATGGGTGTGGCATAGAGTTTGCATGGGTGTGTCACGCATACCGTTTTTGTATTATGTTGATGAATTGGATGGAATGTAGATCATAAATGTACATGTAGATTATAAATGTACACTTGCACATGCCACGCCTTAATTTTTTTCCTTGCATTAGTATTGTGTCATACCAGCAGTTACGCTGACCCATTCGTGGGATATCATATTACAAATGACACTCCCAGCACTTGAGACTTGAGGAAGTCTTGTAGAGTGAAGGAGATGTGAACTTAGAAGGATTTTGGGGCCTTGGGGCATATTTTGCGATGTAAGGCTTAAGCCCAAAATGACGTGTGAACGATATGTTTATCCAATGTACTTTATATGTTTATATGTTGACGGGAATGTATGCATCTTTAATTAAATCCGTTAGATTGTATTTCATTTACCTTTCTTATTTTGTTTCTCACTCACTCCCCGGGTTTGTGAAAATTCGGGCGTAACACCTCCGTTTAGCTCTAAAGTCCAACCTGGCATCCGACGCTTAAGTTGTACTTTTCTTTACAACTCACATCTCTGACACAACCTCTCACGACCTCCTAGCTGTCCACACAAGTCAATGTAAGCTAAAGTTCAAGTCCTAGAGTTATTCATATTAAGTCCACTTATTGTTAAATTTTTTGATATCAAGTTCATATTTGATGAGCTATTGTTAATATTTTTTTTTTAAGAATAGTGCTCAGCTCCACACGGATAGGAGGCGTGTCACAACTTTATTGTACCACATATGTATATCATGTGATTATTTAATTTTTACTAAAAAAATATAAATTAAATAAATTTTAAAAATACATATGTAATGTATATGTGACAAATTGTGGTAATGACGCATAAGTAGATAGGAGGAGGTTCCTCCTACCTAGTATGAAGTCAAGCATTATCCTTTTTTTAATGATAACTTTGTCCCTTAAAATAAATTTTTACACATCCCTTTTACACATCTCCAGATAGAGATCTTTATCTCATCTTACTACTTTTTTCTCTCTTTTGGAACTTCATCCTTATTTTTTCACAATAAGAGCAATCTCTCATTCCTAATGTTTTGTTCTTAACTTGATCTCCCTGATACTCTTTTTGGCACTCCTATCTCCAAACCCTAACCATAAACCAAAGAAATTAATCAAAGAGTACTTATGAGCCATTGATGAAATTCAACGTTTGGTGGAATTGATGTCCACATTCGAAGACTAGAGCAAGGCTAACAATGTGATTATGATAGTAGTTGTTGGGCTTGGGATGAGATTTTAAGGGCAATCTCTGTCACACTCCAAAAATCTAAACTCAAGTTTAGGGTCATTAGACCATTAACTAAAATAAACAATTCAATTTATACTTCAAAATTCCATCCCATTTTTTTTACAAATATAAAATATTAGTATAAGAAATCTTTTTCTCTATTTAAACTTGTTCAAGTTCCATAATACCACTAATCATCATTCTACCCATATGTAATGATGTGTTCACATATATACGCTTATATAATTCACTCATCACATGAGTATCTAAAAATAATGTCTACGATATATGCGATGTAGTTAGGGTACTTCCTACCCCCTTCACGTATACTATTCAAAAGAATTATCAACTGATTATACTCCTCACTAGAATTATCAACTAATTTTACTCTTCGCTAGTCATCCTTTAACATGTGTTCCTGTATACAAACTACCACCCTATGGTAAGGGAAAGCATTTTTTTTGCCAATAGGGTTTCCCAAAACACGTATTACATGAAAAACTAATGCAGATTTTTAATATGATAGTTCATAATCTAGTCATGTAATTGTAATATACATAGCATACATGTTATAAATCAACAAATATAGTTATGCATGCCATTATATAGTACAATATAGTGTACTAGTATTTAAGCATCAACTTGATTCCGTACTCAGATTTCAAATATACAAGCAATTCCTGCGTATGTTGCTAATCAATCACATCAACCTCAAAATGTGTAACTCCTATGACCATACCTATGTTCAATGCATGTCAATAGCTGAGATGCTTCAAATAATACACTCAACTCGTCCACTTTTATTATAATAGCACTGGTTCACTTTCATTTAAATAAATCCAAGCCACCCTAACACTCAAGCTCATTTCCTATTTGTGCTAAAACGGTGTCACCTCAAATTCACTATGGATCACCTTTCATAGCCAACGAGCATTATTCATAATGCAAACCCAAAAGTTTCCTTCTTGTTTTTCTAGTGTTTTCTCCCATTTTCTTATTCCCAAAACATAACATCATCACCTGATAACGAGGCACTTGATTAGTTCGAACGAGCAATAGAGTGTTATTCATGCTCTACTTGCTATGTGAACTCAATTTTTCTAAGTGTTTTGAAATATACATTTTTGAAAAAATTATTTCACAATACAAGTCAACTACCCATATGATGATATGGATGTCTATTATATGCAATGCATGCAATGTGTGAGATTCCAAATCAAAACAAAAGTCCAAAATATCCAAATTTCCCTTCGTGAATCAAGTCGGCCGGTAGATGTGCACGTCAATAAAGCTTGGACCGTCTTGGAGTAAAACGAGCATTGAGATACTTCAAGCCTAGGAGTAATGTAATGATTCTAATCAAAACACGTTTTGTCAAACCAAATTAGTCAATTACAACATCAAACCCCTTGGTCTTAACAAACTCCCTCTTTGGCAATACATGACAAAATTGTAACAATAATACAAGAATAAAATACATAACCCCCAAAGAGCCAAATAGAAGAAAATTATACATTTTGACCTAATATTCTATACTACACAAATCACTTAGTGATGCTAAAAAATAGTCAACTTGTTTCCTGCACAACAAACTCAACTATACTACATGAGATCATATCAAGTAAATCTAACAAAGTCAAGTGAATAGATGGATATCAAAATAAAGACAAGGTTCAATAAACAAGATAACCATGTAATCAAATCCTGTGAGCAAAATAATTAAAAATACGTGTTATCTCAATTATATGCAAAAAAAAATAATGTATACGCTACTCCCCCTTAATATGTGCACAAAGTAACTCCCTCTCACTAAGTGCTCAAATAACATCTTCCCCGTTTTATTACGACGACTAAGGGAGGAATCAAACTAGGAAGAACATGAAGGAAGAAGCATAAACAAGAATACAATAATGAGATAACAATCAGACAACAATGATAATAGACACAATGATAAGAAAAATATCTATGATATCAAAACAAATAGTGTATCTATCATAAATCCCAAAAAATAATAATAGTAAGCTAAAGGAAAAAAATTGTCAAATAGTACATGTGGAAAATATACAGGTAAACCTCACTATAAATTATCACTCATATCTTCATGTGGAACTATAACTTCATCACTGATCTGCTCCTAGAGGTGGAAAAAGCACGAGATAAAACCTCTGATAAGCTTTGGATGGCTCTTCTATGGAATGCCAACTCCTCTATCATCAATAGGAAAAAGTTAGATCGGATCCTAATGTAGTGCTACTCGAGCCTCTCAGCGATATCAACACTGATCCAAGCGTGATGTAGCTCTAGTCTCTCATCTAGCTCATATCTAGACATCGGCTGACTGGCTGAGGATGAAGATGCTCATACTGACCCTTGGAAGTCGATACCTAGTGGAGTACAGAACTACAGAGAAGTACGGTTAACAAGGAAGTCTTCTACTTGAATCTACTTGTCGGGTTGCTGCTGTTGTTGTGCCTGAGCCTATAGCTACTGCTGAACCTACTTTCTGTGGCTGAACCTGTGCAGGCTACTATTGCTTCTGTTTTTCATCATCATCGTCTTCATCGAGAGGAGCAATGACATGTGCTCGAGACATCGCAAACGTCTTAAGTGTGAAAGGATCGGGCAAGAGGACAAGAATATTAGCAATATAGAATGGTACTCGCTGAGCAATGCATATTTTGGTGATCAGGCTACCGAATGGCAATAAGGAAGTGTATCTGACACTAGTGGTGGACGAGCCGATGACTCCAAGAATGTAGGGAGGAGCATCGATCGGAATGGCAACATCGATAGTATAAAGGAGTGTAGTGTGGGAGAGAGTCAGTGTGTTCGTGTGACTGAATGGATGAAGATGACTATAGATAATGAAATTGAGGATCTTGTAACCCTTACGTAAGTAACCCTGCTCTAGAGTGGCAGCCTTCATACAAAAGACTTTAGAACTTGAAGAATAGCATCCCGAGGGTAAAGGAATCTAGGGATGCTCAACTCTAGGTATGCCAAGAGTCTGAGCAATAAGATCGACAGTGAGTGAAAACTCAACACTACGGAGAGTAACTAGGTAGGCTCCTTAGGCATCATGAGAACCTAGGTTCAAGTAAAACTCTCGAACCACAGTCTTATCAGCCGGACCCATGACAGTTAAGAGGGGCAGCCATCTATGTGACTCAAAGAGTCTATACGTGAGTGTCTCACGTACATCTTTTATCATAGATGCCCTCTATACAAGGACAGGACTATACAACACATAAGCTGCTAGTATTTTGGCCACCTGGGTAGGAAAACGCTCAATACCCTAAGGCACTGAACCCAAACAAATAACATAAGAGAAATGCTCCCGTGCTATGGGTACAATCTTGGTAGACATGATCATGTAGTGACTATCGAACAAAACGTGTAGGATGATCCTAAGATGGCACTGCGTCTAGTGTAATGATCTAATAGTCCACACTAACCCTATAATCTAGATGATAAATCAAATCGACAAACGGAAAGTGAAAAAAGGACTTCGATGACCTACTGAATGAACGAATAGTAGAAATCTGAAAATAATCAGTGAAAGAGGAGCCCTCGATGTGTAGATCACTCTAACTGGTGTGGAAAATGAAAATGAAGTACACCAGGATCAATATCTAGCCAAGAACTATGAGGAATTTAAGAGAAAAGTAAAGAGAGACAATAAAAAATGGGAAAATGGGTGATTACTCGCGACTTTTGAACTGAACAGTTGTTCATTCAAACGAATAAGTGACTTCATTTTAACGAGCACCCAAGATTGCTCTTGTCTCAGAAAAATAAAGTGTCCTGCTCTATTTAACATTCCATTACTCATTTCAACTAGGCAAAGTAGGGGGAAAAATTTCAATGAAAACTTCAGTTTTTAGTATGAAAAGCTCTAAGATGAAATCATTTATCAATAAAGCTAAAAACAATCTCGATGTTTTGAGTTGAAATCAGAATTTATAGAATATTTTAAGTGACTTAGAGAGAATAAGAGGTGTTCTAAATTGAATCAAAATATTCAAGTAATCCTAGAACACTTAACCACATGCAAGCTAACTCATTATTCACTCAAACATGGTTTTTAGACATATGCAATACCATCAACCATGAAATGTTCTCATGTCAAGATTGAATCTATGGTGTTGAATGATTTATACTACAATAGGATCAAACAACCATAGTCAATCTACTTAGGAATTTTTGACTATTTCCAACCAAAACTCCCTCTCAACTTATAAGCTAAATTTTGCAACTTGAATTTGTACTTTTCTCAACTTTTGCAAGGCGACTTTGACACAGTGGAGTAGGCTGCTCTTTTCATACTATTTCCAATGCTAGCAAACACACTATCTCAAAGGTGTTAGGACTAAGGGGTCTAATAATCCAGTTTGACAAAATATGCTTTGTGTGTAATCATTACATAAGTCCTAGGAGTAAGTATCTCAATGCCCGTTCTACTCCAAGATCATCCAAGAGACATTACCATGCATCACTACTAGCCGACTTGGTTCATAAAGGGCATATTGGACTTTTGGTTTGATTTAGATCTCACACACTTACACATTGCATGCATTACATATATCTTACATCATAACATCATGTGTATATTAGACTTGTGATTGTGAAACAAATTTCCCAAAAATATATCTTAAAAACTCTAAGAAAAAATTTTGTTCACAAGACAAACAAGAATGAGCAACTCTCTGTTGCTCGTTCGAACAACAGTAAGTTCACTTTCATTCATTTTCATTCGTTCAAAAAGCCTATATCAAATGAAGAGTTGCAACCTCAGAATTGTGCTTGTTTGATATTCATTCCTTGTTTGTTCGAATGAATGTGAACTCGTTTGAACGAACCCTAGGCGAAAAATAGATTTATAATCTGTTTTCAATCCCATTTTGGATTGAACAAGTTTATTGCAAAAATCACAAAAATTCAGTTGAGAGCAATTAAAAACAGAGTAAGAGAGATTTCAATTGTAAGAGCTAAATTTTTAAGAGATCAAAAAGCTTTCATCAGAGATCAATTATAATTGTCATTCATATATTTCTCTTCTCTCATTCATTGATTGATTTAGATTATTCACTAGATCCAAATCAAATCTAAGAGCCTCTTGTTCACATCAATTTCACCATTGATAAAGAATGAAGTTCAAGCTTGAGGATTCGGTGTTAGTAATCTATTGATACCGAGATCGTGAGGATTTGTAATTATGGGGCAACTTGATTGGAGGATTCTGAGGATCGTCGAGGATTTCGGTTGTATGAGGATTCCGACTATGAGAAGCTTGTGGATTCAAGCGGGAATTGAAGAAGTAATTGGGTTGAATGGAGCTTGAGGTGTAAAGTTCATTTGTAGATACATTGTAATTGAATTTCCATCATAATGAAAGTATTCCTTGAGCATTGGGCCTGGCTCCGGAGTTTTACTCAAATTGAACTAGTTGATTAATTAGGTTGTTGTTGATAGGTTTGTCTTTATGATCAATTCTTGTCTCTACATTAGTGGAAAGGTTTATATGTTGGATTAATCACGTTGTGTGATTTTGTTGTTGTAGCATCGTTGTTATAGACAAGACTTATAATTAATAATTGAGAAAATCTTAATTCTAGAACTAACCTATTCAACCCCCTATTATAGGTTTAATTCACACTTTGGGACCTTAAGTGATATCCTAGCAGTATCCCTTTGCATCAAAGTGATATCATAGCCTTCTTTCAAAGACAATTGATTGATATCATTAGTGTGAACCATAGAAAGGTTAAGAGAGGACAGTTCGATCTCACGACGACGACCCCTATTTGATGACTTTGGTTATGTGTATTAGAAAGCTTAAATGAAAGCATTCTTGAGAGTTGTGGATGAGTGAGTATGGCTTGCTGTCCAAGAAGGTTAGACCCCTCTAGTCACAACCGCAACTACGACAATTTCCTTCGTAGTCAAGCCTTCAAACACTTGGAATGAGCTAAAAAGTTAAGGATGAATGGATATAACACTAAAGGGTTGAATTCCATCTTTAACATGGTAACTCCTGACGAGTTTCGCTGCATCATGACTTGGAAGTGGACTCTCTCATTGTTGATGATTTAGTTGCCTCATCTTTCTCGGTGTCCTCACTCTCACTCTCCATCACTTGTCTCGACGCTCTACTAGGCCAAGCTAGCTGAGTGCGAGAACTACTTGGTTAACTCTCATTTTTCTTCTTAGGTTCCCCTCATAGCCTCTCGCTAGGAATCCCTCCCTTGAGATGATCGTGTCCTCGGTTCATGTCTTTAAGACCAGAAACTTGAGCAACTTGAAAAGTTGCGAGTTTTAACTCAAAATCAATGCAATGTCAAAATACAATCAATATAGTATGGTCATATTGAGGTACCATACTATATCAATATATTCCTCTGTGCAAATGCAATGCATCAAACCCATATGCATAATCAGAAAATACCCACCTAACATTTTAAGGAATAGAATACTAGAATCCAAGTATCATCACATCTGCAATGCACATATATATGATAATAGGCATAGTAGAACATTTACAACAATTAAGTTATGAATATCCAATAATAAACATGTTGTAATAACCAATTAAAGTGTAATAGTAAGGCAATACTACTTAAGTTATTCATGTTTAAACATAGAATATCTTATGAATTCATGATTTAACTTCTGGGGCCATCTTGACCCATAATAATTAGGTTTTATGCTAGTTTCATAAGTTCTCTAAGGTCAATCATACTATAAGTTATACATAGAGTGTCTATTTCTTCAAAAAAATGCTAAAAATGGGTTCCTGAAGCTCAAAAACCCTAAGAAGGTCCTATCCCAAAAGTTTTATATAATTTAAATGTCACTTGAACCTCTAAAGGTATTTTTATAATTCTACTGACACTGGTTTCACTTCTATCGAGACACTATCTCACAAAACCAACCTTGAAAATAGATTAGAAGATCCAAAAAACCTAAGGTATGTCTTCTTAAATTTTAATTTACCATTTTTTATATATGATCTATGCCTAGAGGCATTATCGTAATTTTACACATTCATATGGAACCAATACCATGTCCCAATTTTTTAATTCTAACATTGTATTTGGATTCTGACTATCCAAAAACCTTGAAAACACCTCATCTAAATTTTAATTAGTCATTAAAGTATTCAATTTCAATATAGGGGCAATATTGTCATTTTACTAATATAGGTGGGACCACCACGGATCCCAATTTACTAAACTTGACATTATATTTGGATTTAAGGGCATCTAAGAACCTTAGAGACACCTCTTTCAGATTCTAATTAGGCAATTAATTGTTCAATCTAACTCTAAGAGTAAAATTTTCATTTTACTAATTTAGGTGGGACTATCACTGGGTCCCAATTTGTCCAATCTGACAATATATTTGAATTTCGAGTATCCAAAAACCTTAGACGAGCCCTTTATGGTTTTTAATTCGCATTAGAATTATTTAATTTATCATCAAGGGTATTCTCATCAATTTACATATTTACCCTACCTTGGGTCCCCAAATGTCCAAACGGACCTTACTATTGAGTATGCCCTTTTTTGTATTTTCATTTGCATTTTATTTACTAGTTTTTAAGTCTAAGGGCAAAATAGTAATTTAATTAGAGTTTAGGGGATTATTTTTAATTATTCATAAAAATTTAGGGGTGTCTTTGACAAAGATTAATTTGGGGCAAAGTGTAATATTACAAAATTCTAGTTTAAGAAAAATAGGCTAGATCGGCCAAACAAAGTAAAAAGAGTAAAAAAATGAGCTAGCCTAGACTATCTATTAGTAAACTGGCCTAAAGCTTACCCAGACAACTCGAGAAACCCTTATAGAGTACGTGAAGAGGTTTAGAGAAAAATCCTTGGACTGCTGCGAGTCCATAACTAAAGTTTAACTCATCAAGATGTGCATTGATGGCATGATATGTGAATACAAGGTCCAATTGGTCAACATCGATATTAAAACCTTTTCTCACTTGATATAATCAGTTAGGCGTATCTCTGATTCAATGGGTGAAGCAAAAACTCTTAAAGTCATGCTCACAACTAAGGGCTTCTGTGGCGGACCTTCTGCAATGATTGTAGAAGATGTTTCCTTCAAAGGCAGAAACAAGAATATGCACGGAACACCCCCCTTCAAATTCCCATGAGAACTTAAAGAGGTCCACACACTTCTAAAGTCTTGGATAGAAGATGGCGTTGTCTAGCTCCCGACACCTCACAAGCCACCTACCAACAAGGAAAAGTAGAGTGCTATTTTATGTAATTATCACCAAACCACCAATTATACCCTCAAAGGTTGCTAGACATTCTGAAAGATCTTTGACGAGAAGTTAAAGAATAGAGATGTACATATCATCAATAAGTCTTTGATCAAAGATGATCCTTTACCTCATCACAAAGACAACGGCAAAAGAGCTGCTCATATGGTGTCCTTTCATAAAGAATGGAACGACTTTTGCTGTGAACAATGAGGACTATCAAGTCACTTCGGTGACTGATGATCAGGTCACAGTATTACAGAATAACATTAAGTTCAAATTGTTCTTCAACCAGATGGGTTTTAGCACACATTCAAGGTTTGAAGCGACAAAAAGCAGTTTTATAGATTGCTACGAACAATGGGAAAACCTACATGGCAATCAATGGCTCACTCTAATGAGCAATCTGAGACAGCTTCACAAACATCTCTTTTACAAAATCTGATAGGCTTTTGCCATATCACCACAATAGACTTCGGTATGTTTCTGTGGTCATCAGTGGTTTGGAATTCTAGAGTTGATTCTTAGATGGTGGTGGATCAATCAATATAATGTGATTCGAAGCGTTGTAAATGACCAAATACACAGAGGATGACTTGTTGGGGCAGCCAATCACCATAATGGGTTTCGATAGCCAAATGCAAAAGAGTTTGGGCTTCATAAACTTAAACTTGGAAGTCAGTCCCATTTGTTGCCATACCAAGATCCACGTGATCAGCGCAAACACAACCTATCATATTCTCTTAGGTAGAATATGGATTCACAGATTCTTCTTGGTTCCTTCCACATATCATTAGTGTGCAAAACGAATATTGAATAAAAAGGTCATCAACATTAGAAGTTCTGCACGCCCATTTGATAGAAGTGAAGCCCATTACTCTAATTCTGTCTTCTTCATAAAAATTATGTGGACGCCGAGGTTTCCTCTTCCAATGCCATTGTCACCATTCCATTGCTGAGATGGGAGGATGCACACAAAGGCCACTTTGAACCTCTAAGAGAAAGGAAAAAAGAAAGAAGAGGTAGATCCAAATCAAAGGTCACGAAGCTTCAAATACCTAATGGAAGGATAATGTACCATTTATGACGGTGTGCAAGATTGGACAATAACAGCATGATCGATCCTATAGAAAAGTGCTCCTTAATAGAAGTTGCTCAACAAACCATTGAAGAGCCCGAAATGACTCCCGAATGTTTCCAAGATGGCCCCCGTCCACAAAAAAGAGCTCATAGAGGTCAACTTGCTCCTAGGGATTGGAGTGGCACATCCTGTCTTCATCTCTAACAACTTCTCCAAAGCCTAGAGAAACGTATTGCTCCTATTGTTGCATGAATATTCTAATGTATTTGCTTGGTCTTATGTTGAAATGCCAAAGATTGATCCAAGGGTCACGACACACAAGCTCAACATAATTCAGAGCATGAGCCCAATCAAGCAAGCTCCTCGCACTTTTCGGCCCAAGTTGTAACTCTAGATAAAAATAGAGATAAAAAAGCTACTGGCAACGGGGTTTATTGCCCCTCATTCAACACCTTCATGCCTAGTAAATGTCGAGCTAGTCATGAAAAGAAGTGGTCAAATCAAAATCTATGTAGACTTTAGGGACCTCAACCAAGCTCAGTCCTAATAATGAATTTCCTCTTCCAAACGTTGACACATTGATCGATGCCACCGCTAGGAGGTATATGTTTTCCTTTATGGATGGTTTTAGTGGGTATAAAAAAACCAAGATAGATCTTGCTAGCGCTCCCAAAATGGCTTTTCGTACACCTATTAGAAACTTTTTCTACCAAGTCATGCCTTTAGGATTGAAGAAAATTAGAGCCACATACAGAACGCGATGACATACATGTTTCACAACATGCTCGATCAGATTTTGGAGTTCGATGTGGATGACATGGTCATGAAATTAGCGCGTGAAGAAAACTATTACATAGACTTGAAAATGTTTTTGAGAGATACAGAAGGTTCAATCTCTAACTCAACCCTCTCAAATGTGCCCTCGGCGTCACTACAGGGGAAGTTTTGTAGATGTGTTATTCATAGGCATGGAATCGACATAGATCTCGCAAAGATTAAGGGAATACTAGAGATGCCAAGGCCAACGTCGCAAAAGCAACTTAAGAGTTTTTTTTAGAAAAGTCAATTATTTAAGAAGGTCTATACCCACTTTCGTGGAGATCACTCAACCATTTAGTACTTTGCTTAAAACTAAGACTTTATTCAAATGGAGCGAAGATCATTAGAAGTCCTGCAACTAGATCGAAGAGGACTGGACTTCGCCCCAAACAATGATAGCTCCACGACCAGGTAAACCTTTGTTACTCTACCTTACAGAGACATCTCACTCAATTGGTGCTCTCTTGACCCAAGAAGTGAATGGATAGGAACGGTCAGTTTACTACGCTAGTAGGATCATTTGTGGCCTTATGGTACGCTATTCTACTTTTGAGTGGTATTTCCTCATATTGATCTTCGCAATGTAGAAATTCAGGCATTATTTATTGGAATATTCTCTTCACCCCGTCATTAATTGTGACCCCATTAGGTATCTCCTCATAAGACCAGCGCTCTTTGATAAAGTGGCTTAATGGCAACTCTCTCATACCTTGTTGGAAATCATTGTGTAGGCTATCAAAAGCCAAGCTTTGGCCGATTTTCTTGCCCAATTCCTAAGTAGGGAGTTTGAATCCCCATATGATGCACTTCTGAGAGACGATTTCCAAGCATACCTTGCAGAAGCTTTACAAGAAAAATAAACTCTTAGCTTTGATGGCTCGTCCACTTCTTCTGGGGGAAGAGCTGGGATACTACTCATGTCTAAAAATAGGGAGAAGGTCAGCCTCTCCTAAAAACTTGACATTAAGTGCACCGATAACGAAGAAAAGTATGAGGCCCTCATCTTGGGCTTAATGGCCACACACAACATGAGGGATATCTACACTATGTATTAGAGGAGACTCCAACTTGGTTATAAGAAATATTACCAGTGAATAGGGGATGAAAGAGCTAGCCTTGGCAATATACCAAAGAATGGTCCAGAGATGGATGGAAAAGTTTGACACCATTACCATGGAGCGTGCGCCACGCACATATAACATACATCTAGACGCATTTGCAACTTTAGCTTTCAAAGTTAAAGTCGAAGGGAAAAGTGTCAAGTTGGAAATTTTTAAAAGAAGTCTCCTATCAACTGTAAAAGACATCTTTCTAGAAGAAAAAGAAGATCCTCTGGCCTGGCGCACACCCATCAAAGAACAATTGCAAAGCCATCATGGAAACCTTCTAGTCAGCACAATTGAAGTAATTCTCCCTATATCATGATGAATTGTACTTCATAACTGATAGGGGGATAATTGGCATGATGCATTGGGTAGAAAAAGGCGTGAATAAGACTAAAAGTGGTACATGATTAGACTTGTGGCTTCAGAGACATCAGCCTTTATAGGCCCATCCAAAGGTAAAGGTACTGTTGGCCTAAAATGGCTAGAGACGCCCTCAACCTTTAGCATGAATGTTCCAAATGCCAAGAAGTCCCAATCAATTGTGAAAAGTCTCCCATCAATTGTGAAAGACATCATTCCAGAAGAAGAGGAAGACCCTCTAGACTGGCACACACCCATTAGAGAACAATTGCAAAGCCATCATGGAAAACTTCTAGTCGCACAATTGAAGTAATTCTCCATATATCATGATGAATTGTACTTCATAACGATAGGGGGAACATTGGCACGATGCATTGGGTAGAAAAAGCATGAATAAGACTAAATATGGTACATGATTAGACTTGTGGCTTCAAAGACATCAGCCTTTATAGGCCCATCCAAAAGTAAGGGTCCTATTGGCCTAAAATGGGTAGAGACGCCCTTGACCTTTAGCATGAATGTTCCAAATGCCAAGAAGTCCCAATCAATGCTAAATGGAACTTTATAGATCATGACCGACTGGAGATAGCTATATATTAACTACCTCAAGGAAGGATCATTACCTATTGATCGCACAGCAAAACATATTAAAAAAAGGTCATCTTGATTCTTCCCATATGAGCAACAACTTTATAAAAGAAACTATGAAGAGAAGCCCCTGAGGTGTCTCATAGGCAATGAGGCCCTCGAGGCATTTAGAGCCACTCACCAACTAAAAAACCAAGGAGGTGTGAAGCTCTACAAATAGTTGCTTCAGAATGAATACTACTAGTTAACTAAGGAAGACGACTCAAGAGCTTATGTCAATAAGTGCCACACCTTGCCAAGTCTATGGAAATAAGATCCATGTGCCTATAGTGGTCCTTCACCTCATCACGACCCGTTGTCCATTCCACACTTGGAGTCTAGATCTCATTGGGCCTAACAATCCTTTAGCCAAGGGACATGTTTGGATCTTAGTAGCCACAGAACTCCACACAAAATGGGTGAAAGCCATTCCTTTCAAGCAAGCCACTAGGGTTGCCATGGCAAACTTTATTTGGAAGAACATCATATGTAGATTTGGCATCCCTAAAACTATACTCTCAAGCATTGGCATACCATTTGTTAACAAATATGTGCGTGAGCTAGTCTCTACATTTGGAGTCGACCATCACAAGTCAACTCCATACTACCCAAAAGGCAATGGCGAAGCTGAAGCAACAGACAACACACTTCTAAAGATTCTTAGCAGGACCCTACATGACTCCCCTACGAATTGGGTCGACCATTTGCCTTTGACCTTTTGGGTGTACGGAACCTCATGGAGCAGGCCCACTTAAGCTACACCATTTTCTCTTATTTATAGAGCATAGGTCATTTTGCCACTTGAAATTGCATTCCCATCAGCATGAGTTGCTATGAGGAGTGAAGTCACCCATGATAATCGTGTTTAGGTTTTGGAACTTCTAGAAAAGTGCAAAGATTAAAGCCCAAGCCAATCTCATGGTGTATCATGCTTGAATTGGAAAAGTATACAATGCTATAGTTCAACCAAAGCAACTTGAGGAAAGGGATTTAGTATTGTCTGACTCAATAATGCAAGGTGCTACCACTTCTAAGTTCAGCACAAAATAGGAAAGACCTTTTGAAGTAGTCCAAGTTCATGGAGGTGGCTACTGTAAGCTGAGGCACTTAAACACTGGTGCACTCATTGGCCCTTTAAACATGAAATGGATCAAGACTTATCATGCTTGATAGCTGAAGGTGTGAAGCTTATGAGGAATGTTGCAAAACTTCTCCAGAAACTATGAAACCTTCTCAAGGATCACAAAACCCTAAGATCACACAAGTCCCACAGGTCGTAGGTGTAACACCCACCCAAGTAATTTGGAAAATTAAAGCAATGTAATGAAGTGTTATTAATTCAAGAGACTTTTCAATATTCTTTGGATACTATGTCAGAAAATAATATCAATTAGGGCTAAAAATTGACTTGACTATGGGTCAACCTGACCTAACCAAGGTTAATGAAGCTAATGGTTCAGTGATCCATACGTCACCAACTTAATATGGAAATGTATTATACCAAATATTATGAATTAATAAATAATATAATTATTTATTAATTATAGGAAAGATAGAGAAAATACAAAAAAATTACATAAAATACTACGAAAAATATAGAAATTATTTCACAAAAAATATAGAAAATTATTTCACAAAAAATATGACCTATACATAATACTAGGGGCCAAATACACCCATTCGAGAAAATGAAGGAAAAATAAAAATAAAATTGATAAAAATAATTTTTACCCATCATGTGACTAGCACATGATTGGGAGGGCTAATACACACAATTAGTGTGTGTATATTTGTGTATATATGAATATATATATATATATATATATAAGAAATTTTATATTCAAAAGAAAGGTGAGGAAAAGGGGGAGGAAAAAGAGGGAAAAGACACATGGCAGCTAACCTGTAATGTCCCAAGAAATTTTTTGCTAATTAATTTAAAATGTTTGATAAATTTCTATTATATGTGTAAATTCATAGTAATTAGTATGATGGACAATGTGAACTTGACATGTTAGTATTGATGTTCAATTCAATTATTTGATAAATTATTTCATGTGCGATTGTCCTTATTAAATTAATTTGCCAAATTATATATTTTTTGTGTTTGAAAAAAAATAATTAAATTAAATTAGTATATAAACAAAAAGAAGGAAAACTAACCAAGTAGGCCAAATGAGCTGGATATGTGCGTGTCCCCACAGGGATGAATGAGAATCCTTATCATTCTAAGGATTAAATTATATAATATATATATATATATATATAATCATACATATGAATATATAAATAAATGAAAATGAATACATCTACTTGGGCTAACCAAAACATGGAGGGAAATTCTAAAATTTCATTTTTTTATTTGGTGTTGTAGGAAATAGTGGCAGCACGCACCTTCATGCAAGTGTACACTTATATATGTATTGAGTTTAAGCTACACCCATTATTATTGGTAGTGTAGGGACCAAACCAATACTTGATCACACGTATATCCTTGCACTAACAAGACAACAAAATTATTATTTTTATTTGAACACTATTGTTAAGGCATCCTAGCAAACCCACTACTCTGCCACAACCCCACGTCTCCTAGAGCATCATCTACCAAAAAACAAAAAAAAAAACTTGATTCATACCTATTAACTTTGAATAGTTGAAGAAAGGTGAATGACTTGTCAAGCTACCAACATACTACTGCCCTTTTTCTTCATTGCTTGTCCTCTCAAACAAGGTACCCATCTAGGGGACATATACTATACACCAAGGAGGAAAGAAGTATATTGTATCTATTAGCCTCCACCCATATAGCTTGTCCAACCTATAAAGCAAGATTTGACTATCTAGCTAGGTAGAATATATATATATATATATATATATATATAATGCACATCACTTGGACAGAGGGACTAGAAACAAATCTAGAACAGATAAGAGAATAGGAAAAAAAGGTGAAATGTCTTAGGTTTAAATATATATATAAACTCTGACCAAATTAACAAAATTGGGAAGGTCAACCCTTTTACATAAAACATGAAGAGTGCTCGCAGGTAACTTTGTGTAAATTCTCAGAAGACCTTGGCCCTTGAAAAGGATGGAAGGATTGAACTTGCATCCTAGGTACAGATTACATGTGTAATACAAATAGTCGTAGCTGGGTTAATTTTCCTTAGAATGTAACTAATAAAAGGCCCTTCACTCTTTCCCTCATCTCTTAGCAACTTCCCACCATCACCTTCTCATGTTTCTCTTCCTTTTTTCTTCTTCCTTTATTAAGGACTCTCTTAAGTATTAGAAGAAATCCTATGAAGTATTAAGGCCTTATTTTGCTGCTCATGGGTGGTGGAATATCTCAAGGACACTAATAGAGTTTTTTTTTACGATTTTATCTCATCACCTTAAGAGATAGGAGTTTCTACTCTAAGGTTAAAAATGGAATGTCTAGGATACTATTTCATGTTATTATAATTTTATTTGCACTTATTGATATTAAAAATATTTGATATGCTTTACATTTCATTAGTGATGTATAATATTGATCTAATTCATGTTAATGTTATTTTTATCTCTCATAAATGTCTCTTGTGTTCAAAGTAGATTAAAAATGCATCATGTTGAATAAATGGTAGTCATTCTCACATATATTGATTATATGATTATAAATGTTGACGCGTGTTTATTAAAATGCCAATGTAAATTCATTTGATTATTTTAGCTTGATATTAGCTACTGATGTTTTTTGATAATGTATCTTGTGTGAATATTTTATTGTGACTTATTAAACTTAATATTAAAGGGAGGTTCGGTGTGTCAATATAGATTTTTTTTTCGTCGATTGATATGCCAATAAAAATTAGTGCTCAAGACCCGGAATATACATTGTGTTTGGGATTGTGTCTCCTTTCAGCCTTATCTGTAAACTCACGTGAGAGGTTGCCTTGGTCCTTTGGGTTAGTAGCCCGAGAACGATTGATTTGATACTATGGATCCGTATTGTGTCGATATTGGAATTGATCCTAAATTTTTATTAGTAACTTGTTTGGTAGTAAGATGGCTTGGTAAGTAAATAAATAAATAAAGAATTTGAGAGAGGGGAATTATTATATGCTTGTGATGACTTTGTGAAAACTCCTTGTGATTTGATATAAATTATATTTTTATTTGATTCTAATAAATTATGAGTATGTTAAAATTGACATGTTGAGAATTTCTACACTAGCACAAACATCTACTTTTACCATTCATATTTTTCTTTTTGTTAGATTGTCCTAGGGGGCGTTGATCTAACCCCCTGCAAGTTTCAGGAAATGGCAAAGAGCCCGAAGCTTGATTACTTGAAGACCTTTTTTTGGGATACTTATTTTTGTAGCATGTGCTCTATTTTTCATGAGGGTTGTAATTTATTTCATACTATTTAAATTTGAAATTGAAAAACTAAGAACTTAATATTTATATTTGGAGAACTTTGAGGGAATAATAGTTATGAACTTAGATCCCATTTATTAACTTACCCATACTATAGGAAGATGATGATGGAATTGAAGAGTGAAGATCAATATTGAAAAAAAATGAAATATTATTATTTTTTTCTAGCTAAAATGCCGACTAGTTTGTATTATTAGACTTTTAAATTTTTGGGGCATGACATAACCCTTTTTGAAGCCCCATCCATGGTTGTTGCACTATTCATTCTAGTCCTTAGAGCCCTCCATTTGATGTGAGGTGCATTAAACACCAAGAGAGAAACCAATAATATAACAACCCATTCAGAGTAAGGCCTTGCCTACTGAAATTTTGAGAGAAGAATAAGAGTTTTCGTGCAAGAAGGAGCTGTAACCACAGTTTGGACAGAGAGAAAAATGAAAGAGATACTTCAAGAGAAAATCAGAAAAACCACCAAACAGGTAAATAGTTGAATTCTTTTGTTTCATTTTAGTTTCTGCATGTATTTTAGACTTGGTAGACCATTTAGATAACCCTAAAAACTCTTGAAATGGCTGGTTCAAGGTTAGCCGCCATTAAAGTAAGCTTGAAACACTACCCAAAAATCAGCTTGATTTTAAGTACTAGGACATAAACTAAATGAGAAATGGTGCATGAAACCCATTAAAATAGAGGTAAAAGCTCAGGAATCAACCTTGAACGACCAAGTTGTAGGTTGAGCCATTAATGGCCAACCTCTGAAACATGCCACGGAACTTAAATCTAAGAATGGGAAATGGAACCTTAAAGCTCGAGGAGCTCAACCAATTAAATGAAACCAAAGACGGCTATGAAATGGCCATGAACTTAACCATTTACATAATGGCTATCAAAGTTTAGAACCCAACTTCAAGCCATATTCGAAGCTCAAAACCAATGAGGATCACTAAGTTGGAAGCTTAGGAGATGAACAAAATTGGATTAAAGCTTTGAATCAACCTAGGAACTCACAACATAGGATTTAAAAAAATTAGGATTTTCAGTGCTATAGTGAACGAGTCAGTTAGGGAAGACGGCCCCGCTGAGTTAAGTCGTGAGTTGACTCGACCGAGTTAAACCGAGTGAAGGTGAGTTAACTCAAGATATGCGTTGACTCAGCCACGCGTCACAACCTGATTAGGCCAGTGCATTAATGGGACAACGACATTTTGGCCTAAACCATCTTAAAAACCCTAACTCTAAAACGTCATCGTTCCATGACAAAATCCCTCTAAGTGGCGCCGTTTTGTATTAAGGTTTTAAAGACCTGTACATGGCTTTTTGGTTACAGCCCTAATAAATCCAATTAACCATGTATAAGGATAACCCAAACATGGATAAGGCCTATCCACTATTTGGCTATACCAAGGGCTTAAATGAACCTTTAAAGTAAGAATTTGACCCAATAGTTATTGGAAATGCAACTAAGGCCCAAATCAGAAACCTGCAAATTTAAAAATGCCCCTCTAAAATAAGAGAATAATATTTAACCTTCTGAATTTACATTTCAGCCCCAAAGGTTTATTTAAATTATATTAGGGCCTAATTTATAAATAAATAAAATAAAAAATTCCCTCCTAAATTAGAAAAATGGTTATTTTAAAATAGTGAATTCTAGAAATTGTACTAAGACCCCTTAGATTTTCGGTAAATTACAAAAGTGCCCCAAAATTGTCAAATTGACAATGTTACCCCAAACAAATGCAAAAATGACATTTACATCCCTAAAACTATATTTAGTATCATCAATGCTACATATGATCAAATTAAGATCTGACAAGCCTAAATTATGGCTTTTTAGCACTTTGGACCCAATGGTAGGGTCCGTTATAATGAATGAATTTTCTAAATATATAAATGAAGATCAATAGGCACATTTAGTGCAACTTTACAGCTTTAGTTAAGCAGCCAAACAAATATAAAGAATTACGAAACTTCATACTTACGCTTTTATAACTATTCTGGACTTAGTAGCGGGTCCATTTAGCCAAATAAGACTCGTAAAGTATAGGTCCTTGAGAAATGCACCTTTTAAGTAATAATTAATGAATGTTAATCACTTACATAGGATCTAAGAGCTTAATAAGTAGTCAAACAAAAGTTAACCAACCAGGTCGTACACAATGAATGATGAGGAAAGGTGGATGGGAACTGAAAGAAGAAAAAAATGACAATAAGGAAGGTGGAAGTAGTTGGTTGACATTCCTTCACAATCAGGACGCCGATTGTCCTTAGAGGAAGAATGAAGAAACAAGAGGTCGCATGGGAACAATCCAAAAATTGAGAAAGTGTGGGCGATAACTTTCTAGAAGTAGAGTCACCCAATAATGAAGAATGTGATAGTGGTTACAAGAAAGACACGACATAGTTAGAATAAAGACAGAATGCTAGGAGATAGGTGAGTAATCTTGAGCCTTAAAATGGAAACTTTTCACTGAATAGTTTTTACGATTTTATGATACTACATGCAGTACCTCTATAACTTTATGATACTATATCACATATTTTAATTGCATATCTTTATCAGCGTGTCTTTAAATGTTTTATGGATAGCTTAATGAAAAGTTTTGCTAAGTATGTTTAACATGAAATTATATGCCATACAATGTTATAGTTCAGGACAAATAGTCGTGCCTGGTTGGGGGGTTAGGCCATTATTCATGACAGAGTCATGCCCGATTGGGGGGTACTTTAGCCATTCAGGCCATGTAAGATTAGAGCTCTAAATTGCATCTAGTCATCCATGTGACTATTAAGGTCCTAAGGGTCAAACTAAAGAAAGATTGACATGTATTATTTCATCACTTAGTTTTCAATTATAGCTTCATGACTACTAAGATTTATCTTGCAAAACTATATGGTTTATAAATGCCAGTGGCTTTCAATACAAGTTCCTTTAATTACTATCCATGAAAGTTTATGAAAGAGTTTTCTCTAAAATCCACAACAGGGAACTTGAGTTACTTATGAACTTTTCATTAAGCTCATATGGTTTTTATCCTGTATATTTTAGGTCGAAGCCCTAGTAGCACCAATTAAGAATGAAGATTTAATTACAACTTTTGAAAAAGAAGACAAGTCACATCCCAACTCCCCATTCCTTATGAAGAGTTGGAATATGACCGACAAAGGCCTTAAAATAGCATACCTCCCTCTTTTTGAATTATTATGTTTACATGTAAATCTAGACAAATTATAATAGAGGCCAAACCATAGCCTTTATTACAACATAATTATCATACATAATTTTAATAAAGCATTGTTGATTACCTGTATGGTGTGCGTTATTTAATACATAACTTAAGTCCATAGATGGACTGTTGTCTCTTTACAATAAAAATAATCACCATTTGACCATTTCTACATACTGTCACAAATCTAATTTCATTTATTTAGACCACGACTTATTCTAGATTTTTCCTTCCATCCTCACTCATCCCCTTTTCCCGTTTCTTCACCTAAAAATATAGTTGAAACACAAATGTCAGCTTAATAATAGGGTGAGTAAAGCCAAAGCACTGTTATGGGTTTTCAATGATTAACCATGTGTCGATAGTGAACATAATCTTTTAAGAATATAAGTAATTCAGTAACACAAAATTGAAGCTTTCATCATTCTTTGACATAGCATATCTTGAGAAAATTTAAAACATGCTTTAATCAAAACTTTGCATATTATGTATCATAATCATAACATCACATTTTATAGCATCATATCCTTTCATAACATAGCATGCCCATTAGTATGAACAAGTACCTCCACGGTTGTTGAGTGTACACAATGTATTCCACGTATACATGCTTCGGAAATATGAGTCTAATCCTTCAGATGTTTTAGATTGGGCCGAGTTGGATGTAGAGCGTGATGCATCCTACAATGAGCGACTAGTAAGAGTCCTAGACTCTAGGGATAAGTCTTGTGGGCTAAGACCATTCCTTTAGTCAGTCCTTTGGAGACACCATAGTGTAGAGAAGGCTACTTGGGAGCGAAAGGTAGAGTTTCGCACCAAGTATCCGGAATTATTTGTCAACCAAGGTTTGTGTTAAATTTCAAGGACAAAATTTTTTCTTTAAGTGGATAGAATGTAAATGTCCCGAGTAACTTTACGAATATATTTAAAATATTTCTTTTTAAATATGTTATGTGCTAATTAATAATAAGTAGTATGGTGGATAATTTAAATTTGACACATTTAGTATTAATAATCTAGTCTTATTGGTTACTTCATGTATTATTTTTATATTACATTTTTAGTTATTTATTTATAATTTGTCTTTTATTCTTTATATTTAAGAAAAATAAATAAATACAAAGAAAAGGAAAAGTGATCAAAGGAAAACGGGTCACGTGGGGATTAAAGCTGTACTATGTAACTTGTTTACAAAAAAAAAAAAAAAGAACATGTTAATATAAATAATAAATTAGTACAGTTCCTAAACATCCTAGATTAATGAAAGAAAAAAATAATAAAATAGATAAAAGAAAAGAGAGAAGAATTGTTGTATTGTGAACCATTAAATGGTACAAGACTCAACTTCCAAAGCTTCTAAACCAACAATAGAAAGAAAGAAGATAAAACAAAGGGGGCAGCATTGTTCAACTTCAAAGATGACGTGTACAAATATTTAATGGGACAGCTCCTTTTCAAAAGAAGGGAAAGGGAATTTCTTAATAAGTGAAAGGAAAAAAAAAAGGATGGCAGCATTCAAAGCTGCCATGGCAGCCTGTAGTGTAGTATAGGGTTTGTATATATATATATATATATGTATATATAGATATATATTATACAAGAAAAAAAAGAAGAACAGAAACAAGCTACAATGTGCAGCAAGTTGGCTGCCGTAACTGCAGCAAGTTGCTGTCGGTTTTGTCCAATCATGATAAAAAAAAGTTTATATATATATATATATATATTAACTTCCGTTCTTCATCTTTTGTCAAAAACTCAAAAGAGAGATCATAGGCCATTGGATTGAGAAGAGAAGATGGTGGTGCTGGTCCAAGGGAAGAGGGAACAATCTGGCGAGAATTGTCTTAAAGGGTTATGAAACTTTTGGAAAAAAATTTATTACCAAATTGGAAAAAAATTATGACATAAAGGTAGGTTTGTAAAATAAGTTTAAAACATGGGAATTTTATCAAATAATTGTAAAATATGATTTGAGAAAACACTTACACTATGTTTGGATGGAAAGAATTGGAAAAAAAGGGAAGGAAAGGATAAGAAAGGAGAGCTTATATCATGTTTGTTTTAAAAATTAAGAAAGAAAGGGAGGGAAAGAGAGGGAAAGGGAGGGAGAGCTTAACCCCCATTTTAACTATTTTGTTATCCTTGCAAAAGTGGACGGAAAGGGAGGGAAAGGAAAGAAGGATTTAATGAATTTTTAATAATACCAATATTACCCTTAAAATTATAAAAGATAAAATAACAATGACACCTCTATCCTAGAGCATCTAAATACACATTGTTTGTATATAATAGTAAAATAATATAAAATTTTTTATTTTCCTTTCTCTCCTTTATCATTCCCAAACAAGATGAAAGGATTACCTCTGCTTTCTTTTCATTAATTATCCAAACATAAACGAGGGATTACCCTCTCCTCTCCATTCCTTTCCTTTCCCTCATAATTAATACTTTCCTCTCCATTCTTTTCCCTTCTACTTATCCAAACAAACTGTTAATTTTTTCTATACTTTTATATATAATATATATATATATATATATATATAGATATAGATTATAAGTAATTGTAGATTATATAGATAGATAGATATAGATTATAAGTAATTGTATCTATAAGTAATTGTAGATTATATAGATAGATAGATATAGATTATAAGTAATTGTAGATTATATATATCTATATATATATATATATAAATAGATATAGATTATAAGTAATTTTAGACAAGTGGATTATGTTGATGAAGTTATCCAAGAGAAATACTATGTGCATACCGAAGGTTGCTTTTACTTTCAGATGCTGAAGGAGAAATTTTTAGCACTATTGCCTATTATTTTGCTTATTCAT
The DNA here is from genome assembly GCA_008638375.1 of Nyssa sinensis. Taxonomy (NCBI): domain Eukaryota; kingdom Viridiplantae; phylum Streptophyta; class Magnoliopsida; order Cornales; family Nyssaceae; genus Nyssa; species Nyssa sinensis. The sequence continues at coordinate 25,822,095 of CM018036.1, forward strand.
ATTTGTGATTGAAATTTACATGTAATAGATCAATTGTATCTAAATAGAAAACCAGACATGTAGAATAGTTTGAAAATACACAAAAAATGAAAAAAAAAAAAGCAAAAACAAAAACAAAAAAAAAAAAAAAGAAAAGAGGAAAAAAAACATGGGACTTAAAGATGGGTATTTTTCAAATGTTCCTTAATTTCTATTTACCTTCTTCGTTTTTATTTGTTTACATTAATTTGAGAACAAAAGTCTCAAATGTGCAAAATATATAAATAAATATTTTAAAAAGAAAAACATAAGACTTAAAAGATGAGTTCTTTTAGACTAAATTTTACAAGAAAAAGAATTACGTACAAAAATAAATAAATAAAAGAGAAAAAAAGAGGCCTCCAATACATAAATGTGAATGGGGAATGATACAACAGTAAACTTAATGCAAAAGTCATATATTCTATTTGACAGGTAAACTCCCTCTAAGGTTTAGAATTCAATGTATCTCTTTTTAAATAAAATTTTAGAAATGGCATTACAATAACATTTTGCATGGAATTGCTAGCTAAGAATCCTATTTGTGAAGCATAAAAAGAAAAGGGCAATAGAGAACCTGAGCAAGAGTCTTTCTTCTGGCCTCTGTAATTTCATTTAGCACTTTAAACTCCAACTTTGTTGGTCCCGCAAAGGGTACCTTTGGCTCCTAAGGAGAGTAAGTTGTCGCAAGTTCAACCACCCTCTTTTGTTGCCAAAGATCACCTCCACTTTCTATGATTAGAATGGATTTGTTGTCATTTAAATTCGAAGGAGACGACTGAAAGGGAAAATGAGTCTTCAAAGCTCAATTTATTAACAACAGGAGGGATCTTTGAAAAGAGGAGAAGATTGGCTAAGAGAAATTGCCAACTCCAATAGACATTGTAAGGCACGTCTTGGCACTCTTCCAATGGTAGAAGGTATTCTTTGTATGTTCATGATCCCCATTTGAATTATCAATTGAGCTGGTAGGTTACTGAGAAAGATCGCACTCACTCTTCTTCATCTAGAGATGCCATCGTGTCCCAAACCAAATAGTTCATCAGATTGAATCAAATTTCAAGAAGCACCAATTTTTGTTTGTTAAAACTGAACCTGGGGCCTCAAATTCCATCTGATCATCACTAAAAACCCAATACGCACGCAATTGCCAAGGCATGAACATAGTTAGTTGAACTGAATTAGACCTTGGAATGTGATATTTACTTCTTTTTTCGTTATATTGGGATATTACATCAAACTAAAAAAATTGGTAACTGATACGTCATAAAATGTTCTACCTAATCTAGGGTCTACCGATGTTAACTTCGGTATACCGACCTCGGAACGATTGAACAAATAAATGACAAAAAAGAAATGACGTGAGTCTTATGATTACACTGCTATAGCCTGACAGGCGGTGAGCCCTAGCCCTGGTGAAAAGGAGATCTAGGTTTTGGGACCGTTCCCATAGATACACGTGTAAAGGTAGCCGCAAATTGGAAAGTCAAGGTGAAAAGACATCCACCGCTTGTCAGACAAATTCAATGCCCCGTCATCCTATAAATACCACGAAGGAGGTATGTTAAAGGGATCTGCATAAAAATTAAGATGATTAAAGGTTCAATCTTTGATAAAAGAAAAAGAAACTAATTTAACCATCGGAGAGGTTACCACCGGAACCTTTCCCGGTGGCATTTTTAATATCAGTTCTTTTCAGGCACACAACGACGGACAAATCCTTGACGAGCCAAAAATTGTAGCATCAGCTTGGCGCCGTCTGTGGGAAACTTTCAACATACTTCTTTATATCATCTTCTTCGTTTAAGTTTTTGGTAGTCATGGCTTCCAACCGTCGTTCTACCCCACTATCAAATCTACCATTGGCTCAGGATGAGGAAGTTGCCACCTCCGATCCTGTACAGCAACAACTAGATCAGATTCGAGCTCAGATGCAGAAACAATCTGATCAGACCCAAGCTCAACTTTTGGCCATATCCCAAGTTTTGGCTTCTTTAACTCAAAATCCATCGGTTCTTCCTCCCCTAGGAGTTCCCAAAAATGAAAATTTACTATTGCATCCCCTTGGTGGGCGGCGATATGAAGAAGGTGGTCCTAGTACTCGTCCTTTCCACCCACCAGATGTAGCTCCCGTTCAAGATGACATGCCAGGAGGAATTCCAAATATTCGTCCTCATGCCCTCCATTACAGTAGGGGCCGTATGGTTAGTCCCGCAAATTCAGGAGCTAATTTGGTACCATCCGGGCCACCACTACAACCGGCACCGGCTTCTTTTCAAAGACAATCCGAACATGCTATTCCTAGTTACAATTATCCTCAACCCACAGGACTTGAGGTCGGTATGCCCAGATTTCAGCATTCTGTTCCGTCCAGAGTACCAATACGATATGAAGAAGTGGCAGATTCCATGGGACAAGCAGCCCCTGCTCGAGAAGGAGATCAACCTCCTCGGTAGGATGAAATAGCAAGGCTTCTCGGTAGGTTCACTACTCCTTTTACTACAGCTATTTTGACCGAGGAACGTCCTCGAAAATTTATTGTTCCAAAGTTCACGCCTTATGAAGGGTTAGATGATCCTGGTGATCATTTTTCTAATTATCAACATACGATGGCCCTTCATGGCGCCACCGACGCATTTCTGTGCCGAACATTCGTCACAAGTCTTAAAGGCGCAGCCCTTCGATGGTTCCACAACCTCCCTCCCAACTCAGTCTCCAATTTCTATGAGCTCAGTAGGCAGTTTCCTTGACCGCTTTTTAACTAGCCGGAGACTCAGAAAGGGGGCATAATTTCTATTATCCATCAAGCAACGAAAGGGAGAATCGCTCAGGGATTATATTGCTCGATTTAATTCCGAGCTGACTGAGATTACTGACTACGGTGCAGCCTTTTTGGTGGCCGCCTTACATGCGGGACTTTGGCCAGGGCATTTTCACGACTCCTTGACAAAGAACCATCCAGTAGACATGGCATCACTTATGGAAAGGGCAAGAAAGCATATTAACTTGGAAGACACCAGGACATCCCTTCGTCTTGCCAAGGAACAAGCACAAATGGAGGGTAAATCCCAAACACAGAGTGGTGGCAATACCAATAAAAGACCAAGGAGTCCCGATACAAGAACAATATCCCGAGGTCAAAACTAGCCCACCTCGGGACGATTCAAATCATATGCACCTCTGCATATGCCACTACCTCCCTTGACTGCTTCCATTTCCCAGATCTATCACCAGGTCCGGGCACATGAAAATTTCAAGCGTCCAGAACCTACTATATAGTGATCCGGACACCCAAGATCGTAGTAAGTACTGTGAGTTCCACCGAGATCACGGACATACTACAGAATTTTGCCGACATCTTCAACAAGAAATTGATCAATTGATTCGAAAGGGGTCGGCTGAAAGAGTTTGTTCAACGAGAGGGTGGACAAAATACTCAAACTCAGAAACCCCAACAACCTAGGTAGGACCCTAGGCCTCAGCCACAACGACAAGATTAGGGGTCCACTCCTGGGACAAGTCAAAACCAACCACCCCAACCGAATGATCATATTATCCTTCGTCCTCCATGCTACCAATTCCATCTCTGGAATATCAAATTGAGCAAGGAAACGCTATGCTCGAGAAGCTAAGGTAGCACCAATCCCAATTCAAGTCATGACTCTTGAAAAGCGGTTGAAACCCTCATTACAAATCCAGTTCTCCGAGCTAGACCTGGCTGGCATACACTGTCCACATACTGATGCGCTTGTCATTACTCTCCGAGTCTCAAATTTTGACATTTCCAGAGTATTAGTGGATATAGGTAGTTCAGCTAATATTTTATTTTATGAGCCTTTCCAAAAGATGAAGCTCAACGTGTCTGACCTTCAAAGGCACCATGGCAATGATGGCTTGTTTTGATGGACACCTAAGCTCTCCCATGGGCAGTATTGACTTCCCAACTACCATAGGAGTCGATGAGGCACAAAAAACTCTGATATCAGAATATGTGGTGGTGGACTCCCGATCTCCATACAATATAATCATGGGAAGACCATGGCTCCATCAACTGGGGGCAGTCGCCTCCACCCTTCATCAATGCCTCAAATATGTACATAACGAGCGTGTTTGCACTACCCAGGGCTCTCAGTTATCATCTCGGGAGTGCCACGTCGTCGCCTTAAAAAGTCAAACCCAGCAATAGCAATTACAGATACCTCGGAGGCTCTTCCTTCCCGATATTACTCACCAAAGCATCGATTTGGAATGCCCTTCCAAAATCGATGAACCTCTAAGTCCCCGAGGTATAGAAAATATGGCCATTCCAGTCCAAGAGCCATTGAAAATATCAGTGGGTTCTGATGAAGAAGAACATTATTTGCAGATTAGGAGCAGATTTGTCTCCATCAGAACAGGAAATGATGATCAAATTTCTGAAAGCCCACTTAGCAATATTCGCTTGGGAAACTAAAGACATGGAAGGTATTGATCCATCCTGTATTTGTCATAAGCTAACCACAGATCCAAGCTGCCACCCCGTACGACAAAAACGACGGACATTCGCCCTAGAAAGGCACCAGATAATTAACGATGAAATTCAGCGGCTTTTAGTTGCCAATTTAATCAGGGAGGTCTTTTACCCAGAATGGCTCGCCAACACCGTCCTTGTTAAAAAGAAGAATGGTAAATGGCGAGTCTGTGTCGATTACACCGATCTTAACAAAGCCTGCCCAAAGGATAGCTTCCCTATCCCGAGGATTGATCAGTTAGTCGATGCCACTGCTGGTTACCAATTAATGAGCTTTATGGATGCATATTCTGGCTATAACCAAATTCAAATGTATCCTCCGGATCAAGAAAAAACATCCTTCATCTCCGAGCGAGGTTTATATTACTACAAGGTAATGCCTTTCGGCCTGAAAAATGCCGGAGCCACGTATCAACGCTTGGTCAATAAAATGTTTGAACCATTGATCGGAGACACGATAGGAGGTTTACATTGATGATATGTTGGTTAAAAGTCTACAAAAGGAGGAACACGTTGGGCATTTGGAAAAAACTTTCAAGATCTTGGAAAAGCACAAGATGAAGTTGAACCCATCAAAATGTACATTTGGGGTGAGCCATGGAAAATTTCTCGGACTTTCTTATCTCACACAGAGGTATCGAGGCCGATCCTTCCCAAATTCAAGCTTTAAAGGAACCTAGAGCCACCGAAGTCCCGAAAAGATATACAGACGCTAAATGGTAGGATTGTAGCTTTAAATCGCTTCATTTCTCGGTCCACGGATCGCTGTCTCCCGTTCTTCAAAGCTTTAAGGGGGAATAAAGTCTTGGAATGGACCTCGAAATGCTGACAAAGCTTTCACGGAACTTAAGCAGTATATGGCGTCCCCAGAATTGTTATCCAAACCCAGAAAAGGAGAAAAACTCTTCTTATATCTGGCAGTATTAGAGAATGCCTGTAAGTTCTGTACTCATCCGAGAAGACCAGGGAATCCAAAAGCCTATCTTTTATGTAAGTAAAGTGCTTCTTGGATCAGAAAAAAGGTATCCCGAGGTGGAGAAGTTGGCCTTTGCGCTAATTATATCTGCTAGAAAACTTAGGCCTTATTTTCAAGCTCATTCAATCATAATCCCAACTTCATACCCTTTAAAAGCCATATTACACAAACTAGACACCTCGGGTCAGTCTGGTAAAATGGGCGATAGAACTGGGAGAATTCGACATAGCATACATACCTCGGACTGCCATTAAAGCTCACGCTTTGGCGAATTTTATTGCCGAGTTCACCCCAGCTCTACAAGAAAAACTTAACACCAACCCACCTATGGCAGCATGGCAACTCTATGTGGATGGGTCTTCAACTGATAAAGGTTCCAGAGTCGGTATTGTCCTTCGATCTCCAGATGGTATTACCGCAAGAGAAAGCGATTACCTTAAGCTTCAAAGCCTCTAATAACGAAGCCGAGTATGAAACATTAATTCTTGGTATGAAACTAGCCCTAGAATATGAGGTTAGTGACCTTGAAGCCTACTCTGATTCACAGTTAGTGGTGGGCCAGGTTTTGGGTGAATTCACAACCAAAGACGAAAGAATGATCAAATATGCTGAATTGATCGGCTCTCTCAAAAACTCATTTATCAAATTCAGCATTCACAAAATAGAGAGAAGGCAAAACACCCGAGCGGACGCCTTAGGAAATATGGCTTCTCACCTCGGTACCATTGAGGATTCAGAAGTATCTATATCCTTCCGAGATCGCCTCAGTATTGATGAGGTTCAAGTCATTTACATTTCAGAATATTGTCAAGATTGGAGGGCCCCAATCTTCAGATACTTAAAAGAAGGGCATCTCCATGATGACAGGAATCAAGCTCGAAAGCTACGAATCAGATCAGCTCGATACCTAATTGTAAATGAGCAACTCTACCGTCGATTTTACACTCAACCCCTACTGAGGTGCCTTTCTCCTGAAAGAATCCGAGTATGTGCTAGCCGAAATCCATGAAGGGATATGTGGTAATCATAATGGTGGCAGGACCATCTCACATCGAGCTTTAACCCATGGTTATTACTGGCCTGGGATGCTAAATCAAGCCAGAGAATATGTGAAAAAATGTGACAAATGTCAGCGTTTTGCTTCATATCAGCATCTACCACAATAGGAGCTTACTCCCATTACGAGTCCTTGGCCTTTTGCCCAATGGGAATGGATATTGTAGGACCTTTGCCGAAAGCCCCTCAAAACAGGAAATATTTGCTGATCGCAATTGATTATTTTTCCAAATAGGCGGAAGCTGGAACCATTGACGCACATTACAGAGATAGATGTAAAGAATTTTACATGGAAAAATATCATTTGCAGGTTTGGAATACCACGAATTATCATTTCAGACAATGGCACCCAGTTTACGGGAAAAGTATTCAGAAAATTTTGTGAAGATCTACATATTAGTCACCATTTCTCCTCCCCAGGACATCCACAGGCCAATGGGCAGGCCGAGGTGACTAATCGAACGATATTAAATGCTGTCAAAAAGAGGTTAGAAGAAGCAAAAGGAAAATGGATAGAAGAGCTCCCCGGTATACTTTGGGCCTACCGAAGAACAAAGAGCATTGCCACCTAGGAAACGCCCTTTTCACTTACATATGGTTCCGAGACGGTCATTTCTGTAGAAATCGGCATGCCCACATTGAGGTCGGAAGCCTTCAATCAGGAAGCTAATCATCTTCAATTAACCGAAAACCTCGACTTACTAGAAGGAAAAAGAGAACAAGATGCAATCAGAATGGAAGAATGTCGTCGGAGGATGGCTAAAGGGTTTAATCAGAAAGTAAAACTCAAGACGTTCCAGTTAGGTGATTTGGTTCGGCGAAGGATCTTCCCTAACACCAAGGAACCTACAATGGGAAAGCTATCCCCGAATTGGGAAGGACCTTACAGGGTTAGTGAAAATGATTAGGCCTACTACTTATTGGTTAGAAGATATGGTTGGAAAGCCGATTCCCAGACCATGGAATATTGAGCACTTAAGAAAATACTATCAATAAAGCTTCTTCCCGAAATATAAATTGGTCTACAGACCTGATACAAAATCATAAAAGCCCCTACTAGCATAAGTGCTGTAGGTATGGCTCCAAGTGAAGATACTGGTCTACAGATCTGGTTTAAAAATCGTAAAGCCCCTACTAGCATAAGTGTTGTAGGTATGGCTCCAAGTGAAGATACTGGTCTACAGACCTGGTTTAAAAATCATAAAGCCCCTACTAGCATAAGTGCTGTAGGTATGGCTCCAAGTGAAGATACTGGTCTACAGACCTGGTTTAAAAATCATAAAGCCCCTACTAGCACAAGTGTTGTAGGTATGGCTCCAAGTCAAGATACGGGTCTACAGACCTGGTTCGAAAGCATAAAACCCTTACTAGCACAAGTGCAGTTGGTATGGCTCTAAGACAAGGTACGGGTCTACAGACCTGATTTCAAAATCGCAAAACCCCTACCGACCTGGTCCACCTCAAATGAAACCAGGTTAGATTTAAATACTTGTTATAGTGGAAACATATTTGTTATATCTTGGTTCATGATCTTTGATTTATGTCCAAACAACAATCGAAACAGTCATATTCTTCTTTACTTGTCGAAACACACACTACTTTCGGTATGGACTACCAAGGCATTCAGAACTTAAATAAAACAAAATTCAAACATTAACTATCGTTTCCCATTGCCAAAACTTTCAAAGTACAAACAAATACGAAAAAAAAAAAAATCTACTTCGGCTGTTTTGGAGGCACCGAGACGAAGGTAACCCGCCTTCAAGCACTTCAGCTTCTAGGGGAAGTCGGACAGGGAGTCATTTGTTTCTACTTCATCTAGGTTTGGAGAGATCCTAGATCAGGATACAATTTTTGAACCCTCTTTAAATAGAGAAAGTAACCAGAGTCCGAGAGCTCCTTCCCCATGGATTTTAAAATGTCTATCATGCTTGCTTTAGTGGCCTCCTTCGTAGTCACTTTGGTTTCCTCTATCTTCTTCACTTTGGATGCCTCTGCTTCCTTAAGCTTATGTTGTAAATCGGTGACCTGCTTGTTCAGTTTTGACCTCTGAATGATCAAAGATTCTATTCCCTGCTTCGCCATATTAAGGTCCTTGCTAAGTTCTTCACATTTGGCTTCGGAAGCTTTGCACTTAGCTCGGGATACCTCGAGCTCGGATTGGGTAGTCTTTAGTGACTTCTGAGCATTTTGCACAGTCTAACTGGGCAGCCGAGAGTACTGCGTTGGTGGCCTTCAATTCTGATTAGGTTGTTGCGAGCTCGGAACGAGCTATCTTTAATTCCCCTTCAAGGCCACTGATCTTCTGTACTTGATCGTCACGATCCATCAGAATGCCCGCAGCCCGAAGTCCCTACAAAACAAAAGAAGAAAATATAATAACTCCACAAATAAATAGACAAAAGCAAAAACAAAGTCTATGAACAAAGTTTACCCTGGTATAGCCCAACATGAGGTCGCCCAAAATTCGTCTTGTACTTTGACCAGGAAACCCCGGTGGTAAAGCCGCTTTCAGAGCCAACTTCATTGCCTCGGTTCCCAAAGAGGCCTCAGACGGATGTATCGGAACCACGTTGGTACCTTCTACATCCGGCTGTTGAATAGGCATAGATGGCCTAGCCCCTACCGTCTCGATCGACTGAGGTACCTCGGTTGGAGCTGGGACATCTTCAGTCCCCAAAGTCTCAGGTGGGCGGCTGTACATCAGTATCCCGATCTTCCTCAGGTCTAGATACCTCTTCAGAAATGGAAGCAGTAGGGCGGGCAGCCTCCCTGTTGGCCCGAGATATGATCCTTCTCTTCTTTTTCGCCGGAGGGGCAGCAGAAGGACCCGCATCCTTCGCCTTCACAGAAGGAGGGACGCATGTAGATAAAATACTCTTTTTAATCGCTGCAGCTTCCTCCTTGGTTAGACCGGCATCGATTAAGTTCCGAGGTGAAAGAACTTGGTAATGTGGTTGAAGAGTTGGTCTTAAAAGGTGCCGATATCTTTCTTCGATTTCAGGTGTGAACTCAGCTCTTTTCCATTTTCTTTTATCTACAAAACTGACATATCAAACAAATCATTAATTAAAACAGTTAAACGTTAGGCAAAAAATTGAAATTATAAATTTAAAATACTCACCCTTCGGGCCGGAGTGCCGAGGAAAAAGACTCATTTTGCCTTCATAATCTTCTCGCTCCCAACCTCCTCCAACGAAGAAGTACCATTTCTTCCACGTTTTGTTGGAAGAGGGTACCGATGTCAGAGGTCTAAACCTCTGATCGAAGCAAGTATAATAGAGCTCTTCCGCACTCAGATGTTTCATTTCCATCTGACTGCGGATAAGGTCCAAATCTACGTGGACCTTATTTAAATGCCCTAACACTATGAAGGCTAAAAGCTGCCGCTAGCTGTTTACATTGAGTTCGGCAGGGCATATGTTATACCAAATAAAAAATTCTATAAGGAGGGGATGGAAAGGGAAGCGAACACCCATCTCGAACCACTCGAGATACGCACAGATCTCCCTCCTTTTTATATCGGAGGGGCGATTCGTAGGTTTTGGAACCCTACAGGTAATATTTTTTGGAAAATTAAATTTTTTCATAATGGCTTTTAATATCCCCTTCGTCATGGCACTCGCTCCCTCCTCTCTAGTGGATGTACTAACCACATCACTGGACTCTAGAGAAGCATTAGATGAGGGAGAAGACGAAGTAGTAGAAGATGAGGAAGGGCCATCTTCACCGACAGCCTCAGACTCACTTCTAATCTCCTCTATGTTCGGATCAGACATGATCGCAAGACAGACTGGGGGGAAAACAGAATAAAAAGAAAAAAAAAAAAAAAGCAAAAGGAGAAACGAAGTTACCAGTCGAGAAGAAGAAGAAGACTGTCAAGAGTGGATGAAATCTGACGGGCTGCCGGAAATCGCACTAGCTTTTTAGAAGTCACTCAACTATTTGAGATGATGGGAAAAATGCAAAACGGGTCCAAAAGAAACCATCCACGTTATTTATAACACGATTTGTCATTTAATATTTCGCACAAATCGGAACAAACGTCCGTTCGAACTTCAAAACAAATTAATTAAAAAAAAAAACGGCTGTGTTATTAATGACCCCGCTTACCAAAGCCACAAATATGGGTGATAATTATGCCATGACGGCTGAGACCCCTCGAAATATGAGTTGAACGGCTGTACACGTCATCCCTCGAAAAAACCCTAAACCAGAGTTCTGCACATATTTGCAGAACTAAGGCTTCAGGGGGGAGTAACTGATACGTCATAAAATGTTCTACCTAATCTAGGGTCTACCGATGTTAACTTCGGTATACCGACCTTGGAATGATTGAACAAATAAACGACAAAAAAGAAATGACGTGAGTCTTATGATTACACTGCTATAGCCTGACAGGCGGTGAGCCCTAACCCGACAAAAAGGAGATCCAGGTTTTGGGACCGTTCCCATAGATACACGTGTAAAGGTAGCCGCAAATTGGAAAGTCAAAATGAAAAGACATCCACCGCTTGTCAGACAAATTCAATGCCCCAGCCATCCTATAAATACCATGAAGGAGGTATGTTAAAGGGATCTGCATAAAAATTAAGATGATTAAAGGTTCAATCTTTGATAAAAGAAAAAGAAACTAATTTAACCATCGGAGAGGTTACCACCGGAACCTTTCCCGGTGGTATTTTTAATATCAGTTCTTTTCAGGCACATAGCGACGGACAAATCCTTGACGAGCCAAAAATTGTAGCATCAGTAACAATTATGGTAAAAAGATATATGATAGATCAAAATCTGTAGTTCCCAAATATAATATAAAAAATTCATTTAACAAAAATCATAGACTAACAGTTTGGATGTGTACAAAATTTGGCAGAGTAGAATTGAAGAAATAAGATAGTTTCATCATTTAGTTGAGATAAACTAACAATATTAAATACATAAGAAATATCATCTCTTAACGTGAATAAAACCAAATGTTTATTTTCACCGAAAGGCACCATTTTTAATCAAATTCAAAAACTACATTTTGCCTAACACTCTTGCAACTGAGTTCCAAGACAATGGCAGGGAAAAAGACAAACCCCATTTAAATCTCCATGTGATCTCTCTATTCTGTTCTACTAAAATGTGAACTGACATGCTGTTTGACCACCAAAGATACCTCCATAATGCTACTTGCTCCACTTCAACCACCTACCTTAAACCTTCACCAACCAAAAACCTTCTGGATATTACTTACTAATAAAGATATCAATCTTTTTTTGGTAAATATAAAGATATCAATCTCGTCAAATTAGAAAGAGAACAAATATAAATTGGAACTCAGAACAAGAAATACTAATTGCAAAAGTATTGTGAAATAAATTTTCTTAATTGCTCGTGCTATATTAGAGACAGAGATGACAACAGTGAATCCTATATTTTCCATTAATAGATTGAGGATATTATTGAAAACTTATAGTTAGAGAGGAGGAGAAAAAATGAATGTGAGGAATTTGTTGGCTTGCCATTACATAGCAAAGAGGATTAGATGTGAGTGGTTCTCCAAAGTTATTTTTATAGAGAGTTTGTATACATGTTTCCCCATCTTAATCAAGCATTAAAAATTGTGTTTATTTTTCAACTATCAATTGTATATGCAAATACTCCTGATATTTGCAATATAATGTCACCTACGTACTAAATTTCACAATCATTGATGAAGTCCTATGGCTCAAGAATTTTATATGGAATGCAAATAATTTATCAAAGAAACTGTGAAAAACCATAAAATTCTTCAACATTCTAAGCAAAATTACAACAATTTTTTAATGCCCATTAATAGCTGGAGAATAAAGCGGTGCCCAACCTTCTTCATCAAGACTATTTATACCTCTAACTGATAGACCAACAGTGTTTATATTTACTGAAATTATTGTAGCCAAATGAATAAAATGCCCCATTAATAGACTTGGGTTGCAGACAACTATCAAAGAATGGGGAGAAAAAAGTTTCAACAGATCCTATCGCTCTTTTTTGTTGAGATTACCGATCCTCTTGCAGCTCTTAAACCAATCTCTTGTAAAAGATACAACCACCCTTCATGCAATAAATGATTAATAATTTCAAAACAAATTTTGTTGAGATTACGGATCCTCTCACAGCTCTTAAACCAATCTGTTGTAAAAGATACAACAACCCTTCATGCAATAAATGATTAATAATTTCAAAAAAAAATTTGTTGAGATTATGGATCCTCTCACAGCTCTTAAACCAATCTCTTGTAGAAGATGCAACAACCCTTTCATGCAATAAATGATTAATAATGTCAAAACAAATTCAATTTCTTGAGATTGAAAACTAAATTGCAAAACCACCAGTTATTCATGTGCTGATAAAATGATAACAATAGTAACTTATCAAAAAAATTGATAACTGATGCTGCAAAAAACAGCACCGGCAGTAATTCGATGATTCGGCAAGAAGGACCTGCAAAAAAAGAGAAGGAGGACCCTCCGACGATCAAGTCAGTAAAGAGGGAATAAAAAATAAATATAAAAAATATGTGTAAAAGAGAGTGATTGTATATGTGATTGAATATGAGATTGAATGTCCCTTTAAGCATACCTGACCCCTTTATTTATAGGGTTGAGAGTCATTGATTTTAGCAGTTTCCTATGTTGAATAGAATTCCTTTCTTGCTTGACAAGTTTAAGGAATGTGTGTTAATCCTCTTAATTGGGATAGGATTTCTTTCCTATCTAAAAGACTTACGCTCCAAGATATATTCCTTGTTCTGAGGTCGGAAGTCCATGGAAGGCAGTGACCAGTTCGAAACTCCTTCAGCTTTGGAGGTCAGCTCTGTAGGCAGCTGCTCTGGAGGTCAGCTCTATAAGCAGCAGCTCTGGAGGCAGCTCTGTAGGCAGCTGCTCTGGAGGTCAGCTCTGTAGGCAGCAGCTCTGGAGGTCAGCTTTGTACGCAGCAGCTTTGGAGGTGTCATTTTATGGCTCATCAATTACTCCCCCCCGAGCCTCAGTTCTGTGAGATCCGTGCAGAGCTGAGGTTAGGATTTCTGAAGAGTCACACGTACTTGATGATTCATAATATACTATCCTGCAACACTTGGAAATAAAATAAGGTTTTTATAAAGGTTAGTAGAGTGAGAAAAATGGACCAGACCAGAAGGTCTGTACATTAGGTGGACCAGACGCAAGGTCTGTACGTTTAGTTGGACCAGATGCGAAGTCTGTACATTTGGTTGGACCAGACACGAAGTCTGTACATTTTGTTGGACCAGACACGAAGTCTGTACATTTAGTTGGACCAGACACGAAGTCTTTGCATTAAGATGGACCAGACCTGAGAGGTCTGTACATTAAGATGGACCAGACCTGAGTCTGTGCATTAAGATGGACCAGACCTGAGTCTGTGCATTAAGATGGACTAGACCTGAAGGTCTGTGCATTAAGATGGACCAGACCTGAGAGGTTTGTACATTAAGATGGACCAGACCTGAGTCTATGCATTAAGATGGACTAGACCTGAGAGGTCTGTACATTACGATAGACCAAACCTTGAGCCTGTACATTAAGATGGACCAGACCTGAGTCTGTGCATTAAGATGGTCACTCCAAAAGAGAAGGATATCTTCATAACTACAACTTCCCATACCAACATGGTTACATAGTTCAAGCAATTTCGTTAATACTCGAGGCTGCCGACCAATCTATGAGAAGAGGAATCAAATAGTCCTTCAAGGAACAAGGAGAAACAACTCTATCTCAATTCCCTAATAGTCGCCAAAGGGGAAGTCACTAGAGATTCCAGCGGTAACAGATGAATAAGATGGTGGCTTGTTGCTGGTGGACAGGGATAGATTGGCAAGTGCAGTGGCTGTACGCTGCTTGGCTAGCGAGGTTCCCTTGGAAAGGATACGAATTTGTAGTGGGTACAGATCTAGCTTGCTCACTTGTAGTTGAAGTTCAGGCTTAGTGGGCTCTGTGTATCGTAACAATGCTGCTAGAGTATTCTCTAATAAGGATGTGCCTAGTTCAAAAGGAGATCTAGTTATACTCCTGATCCGTGCTGCAAATCACCTCATGAATGGCTTTTAGTGCTTCTGATTTACGGAGTATCTTATCAATAGTGATATCATCAGCTGGTAACTGGCTGATGATTCCAGCAGCGGCAGACCTATCTTCGACAGCTGTAGTGCCAAGCTGAAGCCTAACCTTGTCCAGCTCGGCCTGGAGCTTGTCAACTTCCTCTGAAGCTGGAGAGACCTCCGTCAGAGCAGAGAGGGTATGCAAGGTCTGTAATATACAGAGCAAGCAGTTCAGTATCCAGTTAAAAGCACTTAGAAAAAGGGAAAAGAAATGGGGACCCGAAGAACTTACTTTAACTTGAAGAGAAGCCAGATCAGCTAGAAGCTTCTCTGGCTTCTGTGGCTTAAGTTTGAGGGAGCCTTTCGCCCAAAAGTCCCTCAGAACCTTTTTGGCCGCCTGGTTAACAGCACCAGGGGCCATTGAAACTGACACCCCCTTGCCCTGTTTGTTTGGATGGGGCTGGGGGGACCATGGAGATAGGGGAAGGTTCCTCCCTCTCCCCCGAGGCAGGTTCAGGAGAGTTCGAGAGTAACCTCCTCCTTTTTGTTTAGAGGGGAGGGTCTACTGGGGAAGGAACCTCCCCCACTATTGTAGATGAAGATGGCTCGGTCTCCCACTTAGCCATTAGACCTTTCGTCAGCTCCTCTACACGGCCCTTAGCAGCCATCAAGTTCTCAAGGATTGACGATGACAGAATGGTCTTGGTTTCTGGTTCGTAAGAGCTTTTTGTATTGCTTTTGGAGCACGGGAGTGAAGCTAGGCCTCTTCCACACACTTTTATCTGCACAAAAAGACACAAAGTTAATCAGCTCGGCAATTGATGGATGAAACAGAATCAAAGCAATCACAGGAAAAATTGGGTCTCACCCTTTGGCCCTAGTGGTTCGAGGAAATGTTGAGAAATGGTCTTGGAAGTCCTCATATTCCCATCCTCCTTTTATAAAGAAATACCACTTCTTCCTAGGTCTTGTTGGAGGAGGGCACGGAAGAAAGGGGTCTGAACCCACTGTCAAAAGACATGTAATAGAGGCCTTCCGACCTCTTGTATTTTAGATCCATATTGCTACGGGTTAAGTCAAGGATACGTCAATATCGTTCAGATGCCCTAACACTATGAAACTTAACAAATGCCTCCAGCTATTGAGATTGAGGTTTGAAGGGCAAAGGTTAAACCAGCAAAAGAATTGTTTTACAAGGTCGAGAAGAGGGAGAGTCAGTCCAGTTTCAAACCAAGCTAAGTAGACACAAATTTCTTCCGCTCTAACATTGCGTGGGCGATCCAGAGCGTCCAGAACCCTAAAAGTAACATTCGAAGGGAGATTGTACTTCTCCCACTAACTCTTCTAGCATACTCTCAGTGATTGCACTCTCACCCTCCTCTCTACAGGGGGGTCGACCAGAGGTCTCTTCGGCCCTATTTAGGGATTCCACAAATGCGTTAATTATCCTAACCTTCGGACTGGAGGGGGGCTCTACCAACCTATCTTTAGCATTATTCAGAAGAAGGAATGTTCGCAAGTTGAAATTGAGTAATTGTCCTAGAAGAATTTCCTGAACCAGAGGGTGACCTAGGCCCAGACATGGCAGACAAAAGGAAAATGACGAAGCAAAGAAGAAAGAACCGTAAAAGGGTTAAAAACCTGAACCTGAAATCAAGTAAGGAAAGGAAAGCTACGAACAACGGATATGCTTTCGAACCTCAAAACACGTCAATCAGTAATGGCAGAGTTCCTGATAACAGTAAGAGCAAATGCAGAAGAAAGGCGTAAAAATTCCTTTCTCCCTCTTTATATACATATTCGAAATATGAGCCCCCCAAGCCAAGTCGGCATGACGGTTGAGGGTAATGATGGCTTCTCAAGCATCGGCTGCGCAATAAATGACCCATCAAACCGATGTTTTGGAAAGTGGAGAGACAAAACGTGTGACTCTTCATAAAGCCCATAGCCCTAGTTACGCCCTAGGCACTAACAAGGCTCCGGGGGGGTAGCTGATATACCATAAACCAACACACCAATCATCTTGAGACACATGTGCTTACCGGTCTGAATAAAACTCGATCATACAGAGCAGGATAAAACTCGATCATCCAGAGTAGGCGAAGCCTTCAGAAGCACTCTCATACAGTTATCCTCCAGAGCTCATGCTCTGAACAATATTTACTCAGAGTATTCTATATGGTTCAGACCTCGTTATTTCTTTAATATCTACCGAGCAAAGAATAAGGAAACAGTCTTTTACAAGGAAAGTGCCACACATGGTTATCTCTATTTTGATACAATGTCCAACAAGGTAATTGCAATCTCCGATGATCAAATCCCTATTTTCATGGCTCCAAATCCTAATCAACTTAGGAAGGCCACAGTCTATAAATTAAACCCTACAGGTACGCTTTATTTTCATGCTCATTCTTTGGCTTTCATTACAGTCTTTTCAATTCAGTTTACTTACTTAGGCATCGGAGCGGCTACCGCCAGAGCCAATTCGGTGGCCCTCTGATTCCTTCTTTTTGAGTGTTCTACAGGTCGTAGAGCCTAGATTTCTTGCAAGCCAAAAAGTGCAGCATCAATAACCATAGTGATAACTTCTAACAAAAATAAGATGCAATGGAGCAAATTGTGTCAACACAAACTCTAAAATGTTAAAATCAGACATTGAAATTCTTATAGTAATACTTCTCCAAAATAAACCAACAAAGTACCACTGTACGAGAACAATAGCCTTATCATGCAACAAATTCATGCCTTTTCTAGGCCAATATGGTATAAATCTTACTAATGAAAATAACACACTACATAATAATACTTTTATGGAGTAGACATATGTAACTTAATTATAAAGTCCATTCAACTTAAAGACACACAGAGATTACAGAGAACCACAAATACTCTCGATGTATACAGAAGAGCAGTTCAAATGTGATAAACAATGGCATTGACTTAAGAAAACAAACCAAAAGCTTGATTTAAGAATTTCATCTAACATGTGTGAGGTTTTCGGTAATTTAAAAAATTATCAAAAAGTTCCACCCAACAATAAATTACTTGTTACGACTTGATACTATTGATAAAAAGTGTGTAAATTTCAAAAATAATCTCAGTCTCAAGAAACTAATTGTAAAGATCTGAAAAATCAGGATAAATTTTTCATTTTTACCGGTAGGGCATTATTCATATATTATTTGCCGATAGGGCACTACACATACATTATATAGACATAAGTCATATTTAGAAGCATAACTTGATTGTGTCATAGAAGGGAAATATACTTAGAATGTTAAAATACACCTCCTATGAGAAGTTGAGTTCAATCGGAGATAGTTTGAAAAACAGGCCCAAAATGGCAGCCTAGGTGGGCCCGGCCGCAGCCGCCAACAGGTGAAAATAATTTTTTTGGAAAAATATTATTTAAAATAATTTTAAAAAATTTAGTTAAATCAGAATATTGATTTGGGGCATTTCGGGATAGGTTGTAGTGTAACGGGGTCCCACGGCTCATTAAGGACAAAAATGTCTCTTCACCCCTTGGCCCTTTAGTATAAATAGGACACTTAGGATAAAAAATCTTTAGAAATTTCTGAAGAAAGAGCTGCAAGTCATGCATGGAGAGAAACCACAAGTGAAACCTAGGTTTTCCAACTTTCTACCTTCCAAAACTTATCTTTAGCCTTGAAATCTCTCAAGGCTTCCTTCTATGAAGTTGTTCCCCACCCCAAGGGCTACAATCTTACCAATTCGTTCGACATTGAAGTGAATAAAACTCCCTAGGGTTGATAAAAACCCTCTTAGGTATGATATTTTGCTAAGTAAAGAATAAAATTAAGTTTAGTAGTGTTTTTATAAGTTAATTGTATGACTTACATGTTTACTTGTTGTTAGAAAATCACCTAACATATAGTTACTTTGAAAAGCTAGCGTTGGTACCTTGTGTACTTATGTATTCTTTGAGAATTTGGTAAAGTGATGCACATGTAACATGAATATATGTATAATTCATTGCATTATAGCTTATGTTTATGTAGACAAAGTCTTGTAGTTTGAAATCTATGGTTTGCTCAATGTATTGGTACTTTGTATGCTTGTGTAATCTTTGAGAATTTGGTAAGGTTGTGAACATGTAACATGATTATATGTATAATTGATTGGATTATAGCCCATGTTCATGTAGACAAAGTTTTGTGATTTGAAAGTTATAGTTTGCTTTATGTATGATGCATTATTTAAGGCACACCCTATGAGTTTGATAAAATGCCTCATTGAAATTGCATAGAAAAATCAAGGCATCTTGGTATACTTGAATCTTTGGAAACATGGCATGTGTTGAGCACTTTGGTGCTATGCATTATGAGGGTGTAGATCCTGTGGTGAAAAACTCAAAATCTGGCTAATGAATAGTACTTGAGTGCTGACGGGGGCGGACCGTGAAGTGAGGCATGGGTTGGGCATAGAGTTGTATGTGTGTGTCATGCATATTGCCATTGCATTGCATTAATGAATTGGAAGGTTTATAGCTCATAAATGTTCACTTTGCACATGCTACGCCTTATCTTTATTCTTTATGTTAGCATTATGTCATACAAGCCAGTCATGCTTACCCAATATGGGATTACATATTACAGATGAGGCTCCCGACACTTGAGACTTGAAGAAGTCTAGAAGCATGGAGGAGAAAAGTGGATTTTGATGTATATTTGGCCTAAGGGCTATATTTTGTATGTAGGGGCATAAGCCCCATGAAGTTTATTTCTTGTTTAATTGTGTATTGAATTGTAATGAGGAGCATGAAGCTCTATATGGTTACTTGTTTTTGAAATATGCTTGTGAATATTAGAAATATAAAATTATACAAACAATTGTTCTATTAGGTGTTATTGTGGGTGTTGAGGAGGATGAGGAGGAGAAATGGGATGAGGAAAATGGTCAATGAACAAAGAAAATTATGGTGAAATTTTTCAAAAATAGTAATTAGATTGAGTGGAGTGGGAGAGCATGCCTAGATTTTCTAAGTAGGTGATTAAATGACTTAAGAAGAAAGAAGAAAAGTAAAGAAATGAAATATAGGGGTGATTAGTCCGAAAATCACTTAAGGTCGAAAAACTAAGGGTAAAATGATCATTTTACATGTTATAGGGTCTCACACCAAGTTTGATAATGAAATAAATTGAAATGGGTATAAAAATATCAAAACCAAGATTTTTGGACATAGGTTGAAATTATGGTACTGTAGCATTTAGCTACTTGGAATATTATAGCAATGAATAGTGAACCAGCCAGCCCAGTCAGCTCCCATGCCCGCACACCGCACTCCCCTCGCGCGCGTGCCTGCCTGCTCCAGCGTCTACGCCTGCCTACCCGTGCCCCTGCGCGCCTTGCATTCCCCCCCCCGGCGCGCGCTGCAGCCCTATGCCTATGCATGGCATAGGCAGGCCATGACTTCCCTTCCAAGGCCATTTCAAAGCCATATACCCCTATGCTAGACACCACCTTTTGGGGCCCTATTTTAGGCCATTTTTGACCATTATGCCAAGCCATGTTGGGCACCTTATTGGGACACATTTTAGTCATTATTCAAGACCATGTTTGGCCACTTCCTTAAACTACTTTAGGTAGGATTTTTGGCTATTTTTGGTCTATGTCTTAGGGCATTTGGGGCCCATTGGGGTCATTGTTTCAAGGCATATTAGAGACATTTTGGGGCTATCTTGGAGGCCATGCTTGAACATGACTTAGATTATTTTTGACCATTGGTTGGGGGAGGTATTTGAAACCCATCTTGGGTGAGTCTAGTTAGCAAATTTTCATTCTTAATTTTGGAAAAAACATGAGAAAATTAATGTGTAATCAACTAAATTCATTTAATTATCTTCTATTAATTCTTTTTAGTTCATTTTCATTCACTTCCCGAGTTTTAAAAATTTGGGGCGTGACACTAATAGAAATTATTTTAGTTTCAAACAACTAAAGAACATAAAAGTGGTTGGTTACAACTTGAAAACGCAAACAATCATAAATTAACTGCATGATTTATCCCATTTCAGATATATTATGAACTATACATAAGATTTGAGAGAGGAACAATTCAAATGGGATAAACAATGACATTGACTTAAGAAATCAAACCAAAAGCTTGATTTAGGAATTTCATCGAACATTTGTGAGGTCTTCGATAATTTTAAACATTTATCAAAAAATATCCCACCCATCAGTAAATTACTTGTTATGATTTCATACGATTGATAAAAAGGTGTGTAAATGTCATAAATCATTTGAGTCTCAAGAAACTAATAGAAATTATTTTAGTCCGAAGAAAATAAAGAACAAGAACAATGGTTGGTTTCATCTTGAAAACGAAAATAATCAGAAATTAACTAGATGATTTTCCCATTTAAGAAATATTATGAACAATACATAAGATTTGAGAATGGGAAAGGCCTACTAATAGAAATGCAGCCTCTTCGGCGATCTCCTTTGACAGGTAAAATACGAAAAAATCATTCCTAATGAAGCCAAATGGTTAAATGATGTGCGAAAGAGATTCTGTTACCTGAAATTGGTGTCATATTGATGGATGTTGGGTTTCTGGCAATTGATGCATTATTTAAGAAAATGGTAGCATGTAACACAAATTTCCAAAACAATGCGACTGTTTAGGCTTGATTATTTCTCCTTCGAATAGCTTTCTTCCCATTAACACATGACCTAGATTCCTTCCACTCTAGGTACCTCGCCAGATTGTTTGGTCTAATCTATTCTATAACATCTATTCATAGCCTTGCTTGTTAGGCAATAGAAGGTGAGGAATTCTAAAGAATTCAAAGAGAAACAATCATTTTTTATATAACAATCCTTTTATGGATCCAATCGAGATGAAAAGTTTTATATTTTAAAATTATATGTAAAAATGAATGTGATCACTTAATTCAAAGCACCAAACAAACATGGTCGCAAGGTAAATTTTCATTTGAAATTCATTTGGTGAATAACAGTTCAATATGGTGCCTAGACCCCCCTGAGATTCACATCGATTTGATACCTTTTAATAGTAGCATTGTTTGGATATAGGCTAAAGCAGGATATTATTCTTAGAACTAAAGCCATAATAACAAGTCCAAAACAACAAAGGGACTTCCAAGGACGACCATACAAGCAAAACAAAGGGCATAGCCTTAACACAAGAGGCTAGGGACAAAACATCAGAGCCCTACAAAACCACCACCACAAAGCAAAGATAAAGACAACAAAGAAAGAAAATTTGTGAGTGACACTTTCTTCTTCCAATTAGATAATTTTCATCTTAAACCTCATCAAAAAATAATTTTCATCATCACCTAATGTAATGAGCTTCTATCCCCAGGTACAGCCTTCACATATTTTTACATGGTTTTCTTCTCTCTTTTTTTAGAATTTTATTGTTTTCAAGTGCGAGGAAAGAGAGATTAATATGTAAAAAAAATTAATTATGTATTACCTTGCCTTCCAAGAACATTTAATTTTTCAATTGTAAAGATTTGTCTTTGAAAATTTTGAGGCTAAGTGCATTTAAAATTGCTCGAGTATCGGCTCAAAGCCATCCTTTAGTCCATGCCCATTGTCATCATGACCTTAAACTCATAATTGCTAATCAAACCATCTTGTAAACACACACACACACACACACACACACACACATACAATGAAACAAAATAAGCAACTCATCAAGTTGTCATCAGTTTGGCGAAGATGTTGTTCAAGTGATGGTGTTAATACCTTACCTGAACTAATTCTTGTCAAAGAAGTGAAAAGCTTGTTGGAGTTGCTCGTCATTGCTCATCTTTTTCAAATGCACTGACATTGTAACAAATCTTCATAGTTTAGGGTGTCACCACTTCAATCAACATATGTCGTTTAAAACAAATTAATAGAGAGGTTTCTTAGTAATGGTGGTGATAAAAATCCCAAAAAAGCCTACACATATATATTATACACAAAAATATAAAATATATCATATATATAATATTATGAGCCATTGAAATAATCTTAGGAACGCAAATTTAAAACACAGTAAACAAAATTATGTGAAAAATAAGGTCCTCATAAAGAGAGTGAACTATCAACATACATTAATGGCTTCACATGAGGATTAGGAACATGGTGCCCAATCATTGTGAGGCCATTTTTCAACTCTTCAAAGATCAAGTTTCCATTTTTGTGTGCCCAATCATAAATGAAGAAATCTACCACAGTTAACTATGCTTGAAGTAACAAAATTAAGCTCCAACATCTAGAGAGATTTATACAGCGATTAATAAGGTTCATTAACTCACTACGAGAACTTTCTTCTTGAACTTTTTCATCAAGGAGAATTTCTTAATCCTCATTCTGCTTTTTTCCTTCCAAATTAACATTGGAGATTTTATCGGCATTTTATATCCATTGATATTCTTCAAATAACATGCAACAAAGCCATTAGTTCTTAGTTCATTTATATTGATCATTTTTTGTCTCTATATATCTAATTAACACAGACAGCTACTACCCCCAAATACAGACATATAGAAGGAAACTTAAATTACCATAATAACAATCAGAGGTTTTTCTTTTCAAGGCTTTGTTGAATGATCAAACTTACATTTTAGAGTAAAACTCAAAAACTCAAAAACTCAAAATGAAAAGGTGTTGCTAGAACAATTAAGTATATGTTCTTGTTACAGAATTATTTGAAACAATGTGACACTTTTCAATATTTAAAATTGTGTAAAACCATGAAAATATAACTATGGACATCAAAGAAGAGCGCGTGCAAATTTAAGGCCATGATATTGCATTCTAACTCTACCTTTGCCACTGTAATGCGTATAAATGCTTCGATATTTTGTTTTTGTTTTTGTTTTTAACTTGTTGATCTGTAATTTATTCAAGATGGCATGTTCTAGGTCACTTCTTTGTCTTGATTCCTTATGATCTCAAGTGATTGATATACATATATGTACATGCATCTGTGCAAAGTATATACCGATGACTTCTTCAACCATCATCCGATTGTAAGGATTTGGTTCAACCATACCCCTCACAAGATCCTTTGCATCTTCAGAAACCTTTGGCCAAGGATCCTTGTCAAAATCTTACACCAGACAATGACATGTGCAATTCCTTCTTCAGTTTCTGTTCTAGTCACCATCAATGAACAATGTTAGAAATAATGGTAAAGTGAAGTAAAATTATCATATCAAATGAAGTTATATATCAGTGATAGTTCAATAAAATCCAACCTGAATACAATTGAACAAGGAAATTTATCTTCCCAAAAAGGAGGAACTCCACAAAGTAAGATGTAAAGAATAACACCCGCACTCCATACATCTAACTCTGGCTTATAGTTACACTTAAAGGCTTACAGGGCCTTGTAATATAGGCTTCCAACAGTTTCATTCAAAATAAAAAAGAATAGTACAGAAAAAAACACGATATTATGCTTTGATTGGTTTTATTAAGCAGAAGTATTCTAACCAATTAATTTAGTTTCCCTTTTTGATTGATTGTTCTTTCTTTCTTTTGTAAAAGCTTCAATGACCAGTGCAATTCAAATAAACTCAAAGTGACATCTGTAAGCATACAACAAAGATTTTTCTAGAGATATTTTTGAAGGGGAAGATAATTATCACAACATAATAGAAAAATGGCCTCTTCATTTCAAATTCATTTGCTTAGTTGTTAAAGCTATTTTCACGATTCACAGAAATGCAAAGAACACTAAGTGCTGGAGTGAATGCCACTCAAGTTTCACAACAGATCTGCTACAATAATTCTCTTAACACTAACCCTTCTTTAAGTAGAAAGCATGTTTATTCAACCAATACAAAGAAAGAAGTCCAGAGTTCCACATCTATCTATTCCCAACCACTTACATATATTGTGGAATCAAATAATTAACAAATAAAACAACATAACCTAGTTCACAAATATATAGCAGAAAAGTATGAATCAACAAGGTGGCATAAAAGACCGACTAAAATTTAATAGAAAGACCAAGTTCATGACCAAAAAACACCTTGAATGGCTTGTGGAAAAATCTATATATGCTGAATACATTCTTATTGCTGACTCCACTTAAATGCATAAGAATTAACAAAAACACACGCACGCACCCACATTCACACCTTGAATTCCCAAATGAGTTTTATGGAGGGGACTCGCCTTGCAAAAGTTTTGCAGAAACCTCTATATTAAAAGACTAATCTACTTTTCTTAAAGTTATTAATTCTCCCCCCAAGTTCCAGGGCATACCCATATATGAGCTGTCACATATGTTTATAGTTCAAACAGAACACAAACAGATTGAGTTTATTCCCCATCAAACCGATTCAAGTC
Organism: Nyssa sinensis; assembly: GCA_008638375.1. Lineage (NCBI taxonomy): Eukaryota > Viridiplantae > Streptophyta > Magnoliopsida > Cornales > Nyssaceae > Nyssa > Nyssa sinensis. The sequence continues at coordinate 25,847,085 of CM018036.1, forward strand.
CTTCAAGATGACCCAATATAAGAAAATATAGGGAACTAATTCATGATCAGAGTATTACTTTATAAATCAACAAGAATCTAATAATTATACCAAGCCTTCGATATTATAATGTTAAATTCCCTGTGTAGAAAGTTCGAGAGAAGTGGGGAATGCAGCTGTTTACTATGAAGTGGCTTTTGGAAAATCTAAACAATCTGGATACAGAATGTATGTACGTACCATAGGACAGACAGAGGGGAAGTAAAAAGATCACCCGATAATTCATGAAATCAGAAAAAAAATCATTTAAAAATAATTAAAATTAAAAATTATGAGTCACCATTGCTTAGGAGCACATAAGCAACAAACAACAATGCAAGTTTACCGATCTGACACCCAAGTTGCAAGAAGAAGGCGCTCAAATTGATGAAAGCAAGTAACAAAGAGACAAAAAGAACAAAGAACTAGAGAGGGAGTTAAAAAGAGAGCACATAAAAAGCAGAGTCCATAACTAAATTCAAAAGTGAAAAAAAAAATATCAGAAAACAGAGACAGAGAGACGGAGAGCACGCTATTCCCAAAAGAGAGAGAGAGAGAGAGAGAGAGAGAGAGAGAGAGAGAGAGAGAGAGAGAGAGAGAGAGAGAGCATGCTTACAACTAGTAGCTACGGGTCAGAAGAGTGAAGTGGAGTTGAAACGACTGAATGGACTCTGTCTGGCGATTTGTATATATGGTAATCAAAATCTTTAAGATCATTAATCGAATTTTGAATAGCATTCATATTATGGAATTCATGATCTGTAATAGAAGTTGGATTCACACAGAAGCCTTAAACTGTCATCACTGAAAGCAAGACAATGGTGGTAGGAAGGGAGAGAACTGATGGTGTTGGGGCAACTTGTTCATTGATGATTTGAACTGGAGGATTCTGGCTCTGAATCACAACAAAATAAATAAAAGTGACACTTATATAAGAAAGAAATAGAGAGAGAACTGATGGTGTTGGGGCAACTTGTTCATTGATGATTTGAACTGGAGGATTCTGGCTCTGAATCACAACAAAATAAATAAAAGTGACATTTATATAAGAAAGAAATAGAGAGGGAGAGAGCGAGAGGGAGAGAGCGAGAGAGAGGAGAAGGAAAAAAAAAAACAGAGAAAAGAATGGAACAAGAGGAAGCAGATAATATAGAACCCAATAAGAAATAAATAAATAAATAAATAATAATATATATATATATATATATATATATATATATATATATATATATATATATATATATATATATATATATATATACCCACACACACATGAAGTAGAGCTATGGGTTATATATACCTGTTCATTTGAGAGACTCTGGCTCCAAATCACAACAAAATCAATAAAATTGAAATTTATATTAGAATGAAATAGAGAGAGAGGGAGAGAGAGGAGAAGAAAAAAAAAACAGAGAAAAGAATGGAACAGAAGGAAACAGATAATATAGAACCCAATAAGAAAAAGATAAATTAATATATATACACACACATGAAGAAGAGATATGGGATATATAAACCTGTTCATCATAGAGAAGAGATCCACCGTAGACCGAAGTCTCAGTCTCAGCCTCTAAAAATCTATATCTGTATATGGAGAAGAAGAACCAATACTAGTTGAAGAATTTCAGAGAACAGTCTCGAAAATGGACCAAAAAGGAGAAATTAAAGAGAGGTTGAACAAATTAACTTGTGGGATCTCTGTATCTCCAGTGACAGAGGAAGTAAAAATTTGAGAGAGTCGCAAGAGGGAGAAGAGGATGAGAATAGAGCTGTCAATAGAGCGGATCGCAATCCGATCTGATCCAAGATCTGATTCGCTAAGTCCGAATATGGTTTTTGAAATAGTGATCAGTGACCCGATCCGAATCCGATTATCTCAAATATAAATGGTTCGGATATGATATAGGCTGATCCGATCCGTTTATATATATATATTAATATATATAATATATTAAAATACATATATATATATATATTAATTTAAATGGATCGGACCGGATTAACGGATGCGAGATCCGGTTATTAAACGGATCGAATACGGATCAACATTCGAATGATCCGTCGGATAAACGGATTGGATCAGATCGGATTTTATATTAAACGGATCGGATTCGGATCAGCTCTGATCCGGTCCGTTTACAGCCCTAGATAAGAAGGAGAAGGAGAAGGAGAAGGAGAAGGAGAAGGAGAAGCAGAGTGAGGTTTGCATGAAACAAATAAGAAGAACGAATGTGGGCATATGTCTCACAAGAAAGGCAGTTAGGGTTCACGCAGGTTATTTCATTCTTATCAAATTCGATCGCAACAAATCCTGTGAGATACGGAGGTCTGTCTATTACTATTATTGTTATTGTTACTGTTACTTTTATAGGTACATATACATTTATATATATAAGAAAAATTAGGGGCGCTATATGCGCTCCTACCATTGTTATATGGAGGGCCTTATATGTCACCGTCATGGTGACTACCAATAATAATCTCTAGGATTTCAAGTAGGGGTGTCAATTTTTAATACGACATGACAACAAGATTCGAACATGATATAAAATTAACGGGTTTAGGTTGAGCATAAATGAGTTTGAGTCATAAACAGATTGACACATATAACACAATTAATTAACATGTCGTATTTAGATTTTTAGTAGTGTCAATCTGTTTAACAAAACTTAACATGTTTAATTATAAAAAATAATATGAGTTAAAATAATTCACCTCACGTCGAAAGTTTATCAAGATTTAGAGATTTTGTTTCTTATAAAAAAAATTTATAATTTGATTTATGTCATGTCCAAAGTTTATTAAACTTGAAAATTATCTCTACATATATAAAGATAGGTAACTATTTTTATTTAAAAAATAAAAAATAAAAATAAACGGGTTAAGTGTGTCAACACTGTGTAACTTGTTTAATAAATGGGTTGAGTTTGGGTTGGTTTCGAAGCTTGACACGATTAATTAAATAGGATTGACATATATTTTCTAATATGTATGTATTGACATGACCCAAACATGACACAATAACACGAATTGACACCCCTAATCTCAAGTTTTAGGTCATAAAAATCATTTTAAAAAAATGTGAACATTCAAAATCATGAAGATTATTACACCCGGTCTAGAGATTAGTTATTGTTAGGATCATGGGGTCTATTTTGTAAATTGGCTAATTTGGTTAGACAAAATGTCACGATCCAAAACCCACCTTATGCGGATTAGGGGTCGGTGACCGACACTGTCCCTCAAATAGGCCGTACAAAATCAAATGAATTGCACAAGAGTGATAATATTTTTTTGATATTAAATGCGGAAGCTACACATATGCAACTCATCTGATAACCAATTCAACACCAATCATTTATAAAGGATACTCAAGGTAAAATCATCGCTGATCACCATCATCATCATAATTCGTTAACATTTATATACACATCATATATGTATCACAAAAGTTACAAAATGCTAATTCTCAAAAGTCCAGGTTGTCATTAAGCCCACAAATTTATCATATGATTACCAAAAAGATTTTATATCACTTCCAACCAAGATCCTCGTACAAAAGATCAATTGCATTCACGCCCTCAGTTATTCTGCGTGGACTTTGCTACCTTTTTGCTAATCCAATTACCTGAAATATGTTGGATAAATCCATATGAGTTTCACTAAGCTCGTAAGTAATTCCTGCATCCTGTCACAGGTTTTGCAAAGACAGAGTTTTGCACAAAATACCATGGGCACCACGTTTCTTTAAACAGATAACATATACACAAGAATATCTTAAAACATGTTTTCAAAATCGATCATGTATAAAGTATACTGAAGGTTTTAGCAGATATAACATATGCATTTCTAAAACATGTTATTTCCTAACAACATAGTTCGAATATCAAAACACAAAACAGATGATGTAAAGTTGTTCACAAAACGTATAATAGCATATGCATTTCTTAAAACATGGTTCAGACAATTAATTACAGAATGGATAACATAATAACGAATAACAAATACACACGAGAGGGTACTTCTGAAATCTGATTTCGAATAGTGGATAACAAGAGACAGATGACAAACACATATTGCACACATCGAAGAATCACAAATTGGGTTGGAGCACTACGTAGGTAAGTCTCATCAAGAGTCAGAATGCCATGTAGGTAAGTCTCATACATGAATTCCACAACGAGTTAGAGCACCATGTGGGTGAGTCTCATCAAGAGTCGGAGTACTACATGAGTAAACCTTGTGTAGACACAAAAATCGAGTCAGGAATGTCATGTGGGTAAGTCTCATCAAGAGTCGAAGTGCCACATGAGTAGGCCTCAGATAGACACAGGAATCAAGTTACACATTGAGTCAAAACACCATGTGGGTAGGTCTCAGTTACAAGAGTCAGAGCGCCACATAGGTAGGTCTCACATAGACACATGATCGGATTCAAAACAAGTATGATTCAGGTTGCGTAGTCAAATTGGTTCACACAAATCATTTATTTCTCATTGAAGGGGTGCCATGGTTTACAACCATTTTCAAATCAGTACATATGAATGCCATTTCAAAATCTAGACATGTAGATCATAGTTCTCAGATATTTCATAAAGTGCAGATGGACATTTGAGTAGATATAAAAATTCACTGATTCAGAGTACATGATTTCTCACAAAACAGATTATCCATTTTTCAAATAGAAGATAAAAAACTTAAGCATTTTTTTAATAGGAGATAAAACATTACTGATCCAAGGTACAAGATTACTCACAAATAGATTAAGTATTTTGAACAACCATAGAAGATAAAATATCACTGGTTCGGGATACAAGATTACTCACCAAAATAAATTTAGCATTTTTCAGATAGAAGATAAAATATCACTGATTCAAGATGTCAGATTACTCACCTCAAACTTTTAGTCTATTTCCTTAGTCTCCTTTCCCTTGTCTTTAGTTCCTAGATTCATTAAGTCAAATGCGCATAACTACGTATTAGAACATAATTGAAGCATTACTATTGACCACTTATTATTTTTCTAACTAAATATTTCTTAACAAATTTTATTTGTTGGTTTGGTAGCCTTAAATCTTTAAGTTAGGTCCCGTCCTTTTTACTGAATTCATTTTATAGTTAAATTAAAGCTCGGGACGTAATAGATATTATTTCATTTGTTGTTTCATATTTTTTAAAATTTATTTGGGCTTAACGGACCTCACCATTGAGTCCGGAATGTCCAAAATAATCAAGATAGATACTTTTTATATTTAATTGGCTTCGGCCATCATTAAGGGTAAAATGATAATTTTAACATTTTACATGTCTTCATTTTCGGGATTTAATTTCACAAATTAGACTCCGCCATTAAGTCCGGAATGCCCAAAAATATTGGGCTACACTACCCTTTTATTTTATTTGGGCCACGGAAACATTTTATCAAAATTAAATTAATTAAATTATTTCATTTAATATTATATATATTCAGTTAATTTTATAACACAAGTGTGAAGCTGGCACAGTGGCCATATGCTTGGGGTTAAGTCTCTCACACACACAAGGTTAGGGGTTTGAGCCTAGGAAAGCTGCAGCTCCTCTTTTATTTTCTAATTTTTCAATTGCCAAACAGCGGACAGTGAGTAAAACAAGGCTAGGATATCCTAGGTCTGAACAAGCGTATTAAATTAGGGCCTTGCCCCTGTTACCAAACACCCTAATTACCTTTTAATTAAAATCTCAAACGACATAGTTTTTGTCACGACCCGAGACCCATCCTATGCGGATCTCGTGTCGCGGGGCCGACCCAATGGCCGTCCCTACTTTTTCCATTCTTTTACCAATGATAATAGTAAATAATATAAACATGACATTAAAGTGCGGAAGCTTTATTACAATTATTGTTTAAAGACTAAACTTAAACTAACAATAAACTGATCATGAACCACTCTTAGGTGGTGAGTACATGGGAGAGACTTCGTTCACTACTATCACGCTCTTCAACTGTCTTCCTACGCTCCTGAACTCCTACTGTGGTTTTGTAACATTTTCACCTGAAATTTTTTTAGTAAGGGGTGAGCTATAAACTTAGTAAGTAAACGCCTATCTCAAATACGAGTTAGAGTAATCGTAGAACATATAGGATCATAGATGAATATGATAGCCAGTCATGGAAACAATTTCAGTAAGCAGAAAGATGCCGGAATGGCCAATAAACAGTAAGGCATAACCACCAACTATGAGCGCGGACGTACCGCCATCCTCATTTCTAATTCAACCTCAAGTTTTCATACTTTCCCCCTTTAGTGTGACCAACCCAAGCCTATTGGAGCACGGACGTACTGCCATCCTCCTCAGCTTTAAGCCACCCTCAAAGATTCTTACCTAGAGTGTGGACGTACCGCCATCCTCTAGAAATTCTCAACAATGTGTGTCATATATTGTTCAGTATTCGAGCATTAAGAAATACACATAAATCGTATCAAGGTATTGACATGCAATAACTCATCAAATCCATCAGATAGAGCAATATCCATGGTGGAAACAATAACAATGAACATATATACATGAGTACAAGCTTGGCAGTAATGGAAGGATCGTGGCTTGGGAAACCACGTATAAAAGATAGAAATCCACTTACCTTATTAGTGTCCTAGTATCCCGTGACTTTCTCCTTTCCTTTTGACTTGCCTATACATCAATAAACATGTTTCAGTTTTCATGTCATTTATCGAATTTATGCCTCGCTTCTCTAAATATCTCTTTTACTAATTTATGCTTCACGATTTCCATTTTGAACTTAATTTACCCAAAGGGCAAAATGGTCATTTACATGTCTTTCTTTTCGGGTTCTGTTTTCACAATTTGGACTTTACTGTTGAGTCCAGTAGGTTTGAAATAATAAAAATATACTATTTACTTATCTCATTCGGAGTCCGTTTGACTCACCTTCGATGTAGGGACATTTTGGTCATTTTGGCGTTCTACGAGTATTTTATTTTTTCGGGACTCCGTTTCGTGAAACGAACCTCACCATTAAATTTAGAAGGTCCAAAATAGTCAATTTACACTATTTATTTGACTAATGTGCATGTCGGGAATTAAATTAATAATTAACCAAATTAATTAATTATATCTAATATATATTATTTGGGGCAGAAAAGATCACATGTGCCTTAGTGGCACAGTGGTCCGTGCTCCTTAATAATACCTCAGATATTGAGGTCGAGCCATGGGGCAACAGCTTCTGTGGTGTTATATATATATATATATATATATTTTTTTTTTTTCTTTAAATTGAATCAGTTTCCAACCCATCAAGCCCATTCAATTTAAAAACACATCAAACAGCCCAATCCACATCAAACAGCCCATCCCATTTAACTTCTGAAGCCAAAGAGCCCCTGTCTTATAAAAAAATAACTGAAGCAAAATGGCACAAAGCAGCCCGTTCCATGGCTGCCACCCACGTTTTTCCAGTGAGCTGTCGGTCATTTTCTCCGGCGACGGTGACTCGCCGGTGGTCATTTTCTTAAGTTTTCTCTATGGGGATTAGTTGGGCATGTCAAGAGGGTTTCATATCTACCCTTAGAATTGAAATTGTTGGGGTTTTGGGCTGCCAAAAATAGTCATAACAGTGGCTGTGCCGGCGCTGGGCGTTTTTCCTACGACTCGTCAAATTCTCAGTTTGTGGCTTTCTAGCCACGGTTTGAACCCCATTTTTTTCCTATGTTTTTCTGCACCCATGGGAATTATTTCCCCGTTTGTAAATCTAGCTAAATCAATAAATTCCTGGATTATCCAAAATCTTCCATAGACCTGCAACTGACCATTACTCGCTTATCTCTGGACCAAACCCACTAGTTTTGGTTCGTTGTGCTCTCCCTAAAGTCTAGTTTTGATCCTTACGTACCAAATTTGATTTTATCTAAGTTGGTTTCTGGGCGAGCTTTTAAGCTCTATCAATGGTGTTTCTATGGTTCCTTCGGTTTCTCGCGCCTAAGGCACTCAATGGTTGCCTACTATTTGTCTGTGTCAACTTAAATTACCATGCATATCAAAACAAGTTCCTAACAACCTAAAACAGTGTTATTTTCTGATCAAACGAAAAATCTAAATTTGAGTTTTGAAATACCTTTCAATGGCCTCCTTCTTCTCTTTGATCTTCTTGTGCACTTCTGTTGAGTCCAATCCCTTCTTCCTTCTCCCAGTTTCCTCCTTAATTCCTCTCTTACGTTCTAAATTCCCTCAATGACGCGAACGTACCCATTGTTATAAGCATTCTTTACAACCCTTCAGTTTCTCTCTCTCTCTCTCTCTCTCATCCGTTTTCTTCCTTTCTTCAGTTACATATTGTAACTGATTTAGATATTTATACCTATATTCATACATATATATATATATATATATACTTCCTTTATTTATTTACATAATCACACCTATATATATCCATATCCATATATATATAAGTTCTCATTTTTATTTCTTTCCAATTCCTTATTTTTTTTTCGTTTCCAAACCCTTTACTTGCTTAATCCCCCTTTTTGTGAATTTAAACTCCTAGATCCAGTTACGCCCCTCCCTTATCTAAGTCTTGGTGCATATATATATATATATACATATAGATGTACGGCCCACTATATATACATATATATATATATATATCACGTATATAAATGTGACTATATATACACATATAAATAATTGTTTTTATTTTATTCTAATTTTAAATTTTAAATTTATTTATTTATCTATTTTATTTTTCCTTTTTCTTTTATTTTTATTTCATTTGTATTTTTATTTCCATTTCGATATTCGTTCCTGGCTTGCTCGGCATTGCCCGGCATTCTCCGTACATTCGAAACAAGTTAACTCCAACTCGTCCATTTCATTTGACATTATAACATAAGCCCTATCGACTCGGGTTTACACGGTTCGTTCGGTTAAAATTTGGGTCGGGGTATTACAGTTTTAATATACCCTTTCTATGCTTGGGTAGGTTCTGACCCGAACTCGAAACCCAACCTGACACTGTTCTTATTCCTTAAGTCTGTGGCGAGGGTTCCGGTCACCCTCTTCGGCACCGGTAACTTTCGACGACCATTTCCAGCAACCAGACTAATGGGTTCGACCCTTTTTCTTATGAGGATTCCAATTCCGGTGGGGTTTTCTTGATTTGGTAAGTCTTTATTCATGAAATAGGGGGTTTTAGTGGGGTCATCGGCAAGACTCATTTTTTCGGTGAGATGAATATTTCCTATTTCGTCAAGTTCTAGACATTCATTTTGCTCTCTTTTTCTTCCTACGTGTTTCTGGAACCCTAGGGAATGTTTTCCCAGTTCTTAAAATTAGTTAAACCCATTCAAAATCTGTGTATCTTGGTTATCCAACAAGACCTATAACAGGGAATTTCTCACTCATCTTTGAGTCAAAATGGGTGAATCCACTTGCATTGTCTCCCCTTTTTCATACTCTTTCAGGCCATGCATTTATTTTAAAGCTTAAAATCAAGCTAGGTAAAAACTTGAATTTCCCTAGTTTCGGGTTGTAGGGTTCTTAGGGTTTCTTAAGTCAATTTTGTGCCCTTTCCTTCTACTTTTCATCCTCTTTCAATTTCATGTGCATGCATGTCATTAAAACATCCAAACAGTAGTTGAAAGTAGAAGAATTGTAGAGAGAGAAGTTACCTTCCTCTCTTGATTCTCTCTCTTCAGTCTCCCTCTCTCTCACTTCCTTTTCTTTTCTTCTCTAGGTTTGGCTTTCCAGAATTGGTTGGTGATCTCCTTTAAGTTTGGACAGCCATGCATGCAAATTTCTTCTCTCATTCTTTTCTTCTTCTTTTTCTTTTTCTTCTTTTTTTTTTCCTTCTCTCTACCTTTCCCTCTTTCTCTAGCCGCACACACACTTCTGATTTTCCCTTATAAACAATATACATATAGCATATATATGCATACACACACACACACACATATATATATATATATATATATTGATGAGGTGTTACATGAAATCTGATTGGGTGTGAGGTTGGTGTAATGGGATTTTATGTGGGTTATATATATATATATATATATATATATATAGTGGGATATATAACACAAAAGTTTTGTAGCCAAGTTGGCTATATTTTTGGGCATAAGTTCTTTCCCACTTTTTGGTCTTGGCTTTTAACATATTTTTCTTCCTTTTTCCTTTTTATGCCTTGTTTGGCATTTTTTATTTTATCCTATTTTTCTTTTTGTATTATTTTTATTTCTTTCCCATGTACTTGTATTATTTGTAGCCTTTATTGTCTTGATTTAATTTCCTATAATCATTATTTTGCTTCTCAAAGTCTCTAATATTTGATTAACGACTAAATTCCTGATAACCGGACCGGGGTGTTACACAAAATGTGCTTTGTGTTTAATCCGTACATAAGTCCTTTGAGTTGAGTACCTCGATACTCGTTCGTAACCAAGTTCATGTAAGAGATATTACCGTGTATCACTACCGGTTAACTTGTTTTCAGAAGGCTAAAATGGTCTTTTGTATTTGTTTGGATCTCACACACTCACATTATGGATGCATATCATATAGATTTTATCTTACCATCATGTATGTGATTGATTTGTGGTTGTGAACTATTTTTTCCCAAAATGAATCTTTGAAAATAAACAATTGGAGAAATTTAGTTCTCAAGACAAGCTTTGAATGAGGAGCTCACTGTTGCTCATTCGAACGAAGCATTGGCTCATTCGAACGAACAATAATAGGGTTCGTTCTCAGTTCGTTCGAACTCTTATATCAAACGAGTTCTGTAGCCTTAGAGTTGTACTTGTTTAATACTTGTTATATGTTCGTTCGAACGAACCCTAGGTGGAAAACAGATTTAGAATCTGATTTCTTCTCATTTGTGGATCAACCAAGCTCTTTGCGAAAAATATGCAAAAATATATTTGAGAGCAATCAAAATTAGAGTAAGAGAGTCTGAATTTGTGAGAGAAAAATTTTTGATAGATCTTGATGCTTTTGTAAGAGATTGATCATTCATGACATTCATTGTCTTCTCTACTCATTTTTGTTGATCCGAGCTAGTGACTTTGATTGTAGCCATCATTCCAAATGCACATATCATATTTCATACCTCCAGTCCCTTAATTCCCTAAAGTTTGTACTTGAGGATGACATTGCACTTAAAAATTTAAATTAAATTAATTTCATACAAATATATTTTCAAATGTACCATAGACCCCCTTATATATTACTACTCAAAATAAATTAAAAATGCGTAGAAAAAGTGTATCTAATGGCTAGTCAAATATTTAAAATGACTAGTTTGACACTACATCCACGTAGCCAGTCAACCATTTTTAGTTAGCAAGTTCTACAAACAAAAAATTCACCTTAGTTCCTCTATTGATCATGTCATAACCCTAACCTAGAAGGCTTGACAATATGGTCATTTGACCCCTGATAGGAAGGTAATAAGACTAATCAACCTAGTCAAGTGTAGTAAAAATAGGTAATTTTTTTAAAATTTATTCGTTTCATTTTCATGCTTATACTTGTTCAAGTCCCATAATGAGATTAATTGGGATTGATTATCATCAAGTGCAACTGTATAAAAATTATCCATATATAATATAACAAGGTAAAGTGTTCAGAACTGACTCTAGTTGTCCAATATACATGTCATATACATCAATTCTAAGAAGAGTACAAACACCCTTATACAAATAAAAATGAATACAATACATTAATGTAAAACTAAATAATACTACAATCATCGTCCATCTCGTACTGCTGTAGTAGCTATCATTTACTAGTCTAGTACCTGCCATTCCCTTGAACAGTAGGGGTGAGCCATAACGCTCAATAGGGTTTTCCAAAATACACAAGCATATAATGTGTAAAAACTAATGCAAGTTTGATGAGGGTAATTCTTAATGTCCAATATACAACACAAGCATAAACAAACATCATATATTAGCTCATAAATACAAATACAATAATCAATATGATACACTATAATTCAACATTGTAAACCAACAATAAAGTAAATAATAGTGCGTGTGTCACGCCCCAAAATCTAGAGCAGTTACTTAAGGGTCATTTGACCTTTAATTGGAGGGTAAGGCACTAGATAAACCTAGTCAAGTCTATTAAAATACAGGCCATTTTTTTTAAAAACATTTTCTTTATTAATTGAATTCATTTCTTTACCATGATTATACTTGTTCAAGTCCCTTAACACGATTAAATAAAATTGATTATCCTCAAGTATGACTGTATAAAAATTGGTCATCAATAATATATTACAAAGTCTGTGTTCTGAGCTGACTATAATGGTTCAATATATATACAACATTTACAATGTAATTGACGAAGGATACAATCACCTTTTATAATACAAATGAATATGCCACACTAAGGTAAGATCAAATACTATTATGATCTCTGTCCATCTCATAATGCTCCAGCAATTTTCATCTACTAGTCCACTACCTGCCATTCGCTATAATGCTCAGTAGGACTTTTCAAAACACACAAGCTTACAACGTGCAAAAACTAATGCTAGCCCTATGTGAGCAACCCCTAATGTTTGGCATGCAACATAAACATCCAAAAGGCATTATATAATAGTCCATAAGTACAAATCCACTAATCAACAAGTTACGATATAATTTAATGTTGCATTGTCACATCTTGCACGCCACCCTACGCAGATGCTGAAGACGTGATGCTAGTTAGCCACCTTGCCGGTCTCTCTATTGACAATGCGACCAACGAAAGGCAAACTTCTTAACTTTATAATGAATTGCATTCCAAATGTAGGGTCAAAGCAGCGAAAATTGAAACCTTTTTAAGTCGGGAATGCAACTCATCTAAACACATTAGAGCACGTCTATAATCAGTCACCTAAGATCTTTAGAGTGCCAATATACATGAGCCATGTCCTAGTGCATCTATTGTATATCAATGAATTCAATCATATAGTTCCATGAACCTGAATAGCATGATTCAGTCCATAATAATCCAAGTCTCCATAATTCATTGCCATCAAATCCTTGCTTAGAATGTCTCCGAGCTTCTAGTTTCATTTCTTTGTGCTTTATAATCCAATGGAGATAAATCTTGAAAAATGTTAAGACAAAGTGAACTTAAACAAGCCTAGTGAGTAACATAGGTTCCTTGCTATGGGTTTCAAAACTAGTTCTTGTATATAAAGCACAGGGATAATTTAACCATTTTAAAAGTAACAGTTCCAAATAAAATGCATGATTAAATGTAACTCAAGTAGAACAAAACATATCAAAATAGAATATAACAGAACAGAACATAATAGAATAGGATAGGACTGAACTGAATGCCAATATATCAATCAGAAGGCATATCATCAAATATGTCTGAGCCTTTCCCAGTTGCCCATAAGTAGACACTTGTGGGGCTTGTACCCCTGGGTCAGATCAGAATGGAACATGATAGAATTGAGTGGAATAGAATAGAACAGAATGGGATGCTAATCAGGCATAGTTTGAGCCTTCCCCAAGTACCCATAAGTGGACACTCGTGAGGCCTTTACTCTTTGAGTTTTGCTCTGGCCTACTTATGCCATATTGCTCAATCCTGTATTGGGCCCAAGAGTCAAGGACACAATAGAATAGAACAAATCAGAGCAGAATCTGAATAGCATATAACAAAATAGAATTAGAATAGAATAAAATAGAAGAGCAAGATAGAACAGAATCATGCCAAGTGTAATGTAATACAAAGTGTATGCATTTAAGTATAAGCATTTAAGTAGTACAGTGTATGAAAATGCTATGACAGTTAAAATATCACCAAGTCAGAAGTTTCAAGTTATTTACAAAATGTATTCATCGAAATAGTACAGTATAAAATAACACCAAGTCAGAGGTTCCAAGTTACTCACAAGCTTTTACGCTTATCTCTATTTACAGATGTTCTCTAGATACTTCCTTCAGCACATCCTTGCATTTCCTAAACAATCATTATCAATCACAGGAGTATAAGAATTCATCCATTCATGAATTATTTATCATCTTAGGAGTCTATCAGATAACCTAATTAAGTCCATTGGCCTATTACCCATTTATTGGGTTTCAACTTAGGCTATTGAATTCCTTAATTAAGCTTAGTAGCTTTCAAAATTATAATTTAAGTCACTTGAATCATTTGTTATCAATTAATCACTTATTTAACCTTAGGGGCAAAATGATAATTTTTCATTCTTGCCCCTATCCCCTATCTTGGTCCTCAGAATATTCCACATGTCTTTTATATAAATTTTCAAGTCTTCTGGACTTCATTTGGTTAGATCACCGGGACACATCGGTCATATCCCATTTTATACTTTGACTGTTTCGGAGTCTTATTTAGACCATCAATTCACATTATTATGCTCGTGACAGTCAATTATATCAGATTGGCCATTTTTAAGATTTATTCGGCCTTTATTTTGTATTTTCTATGCTTAGGGGTGTTTTAGTCATTTCACATTTTATAAAACTTTGACCCCGAATCATGATTTAGTCATTTATATGATTTCACAAATATTTGGGCCTCCATTGGTATTAATTTCATCCAATTTGGACTTTTATTTGGGCTTCGTATTGTATTATAGGTATTTTAGTAATTTTACATCTTATGGTGGGACCACCTTAGAGTCTCCGGATGTCTAATCCGACATTTTTATTGTGTCCAGAATGTCCAAAAACGTTAAGGTAGCATTTTTTGAATCTCAATTTGGACTTCATTTGGCTTCTGGCGTCACTAAGGGTAAATCGATAATTTTACCTTTTACACATCTTAATCGGACTTCACCGTTGAGTCCGGAATGCCCAAAAATATTGGGTTACACTATCGTTTTATTTTATTTGGGCATCATAACAAATTAAATTAATTAAATTATTTTATTATATATATATATATATATTTAGGTAGTATTTTACACAAAGTGTCCTAGTGGCACGGTGGCTGACCCATTGTGCTTAAGTGCTACCCTTCCACGCGTATCAGGGTTCGAATCCCAGGGCTATCACTCGCGTGTTTTTTTTTTCTTTAAACCAAACAGCGGACAGTAGCCTAATCCATGGATAGGATATCCCCTATACCAACCAGGATTAATTAATTAATTTGCTATCCACGTAACCAAACGCCCTCAAACCTAAAGCTACGTCAGTTCAGTTATAACCCGCATGTGCGATGGGTCGGGTCCCGACCCGAACCCAGGATCTGACCCGAAACTGCCTTAACAATCTTCTTATCTGGCCAACTTCTGGCCTCTTCTCTGGTGACGACCAACTTTCTTTGGTAAGATTTTGATGCAAACTCAACGGGATTCAATCCTATTTTTCCTAAGGAGTCCTTTTATGGTTTCCAAATTTAGTTTTGACGTTCAGAAGCATGTGATAGAGGGCTTCACAGTTGGGCACCAACGAAAGCCTGATTTTTCGGCGACGCTTAATCTTCCTATTTCGTGGTGTTCTACACAGTATTTCTTCTTAATTTTTCTTCCTACACATTTATGGAATTTAGGGGAATGCTTCCCTGATCCTCAAATCACTCAAAGCCACCAAAAAGCCTCATCACCCTGAAACCTGCAACTAGTCATATCTCTCTCATTTCTTCCAAAATTCATCATATTTCCTATACTTTTGAACCTTTTAATTTTTTTAGGTTTTTTGCTTAAATTTTTGAAAAACCCAGTTGCATAACAGTACAATGGTAAAACTTCATACTTGCTCTGGCTTCCTCTGTTGCTTCTCTTCTTTCGCCTTCAGCCGCCGCTTCACTTCACTCCCTGGTACAACAGTTTCTCACACATGGCCCTCTATTTGTTTGGTTTTTATTTATTTATTTATTTTGTTTGGAATTTGGTTGCTATATCTTACTTAAAGTTGCATGCTTATCTATCTATCTATCTATCTATCTATCTATATATATATATATATATATCAGAACAGTCTAGAAGTCTTCAGTAACTCCCATGTTTCTCAAACCTCTTGGCTGCCTCTAGAAGCTTCATGATTTATATATATATATATATATATATATAAAAGTTACCTACTCCAACTGCATCTACTGCCATATATATATATATATATATATATATATATATCACTGCACCACCTTTCAGCCCCTTTAGTTCAGTCTAGAACCATCACCAATTTTTAGCCCCTTTAGTTCAATCTAAAAGCATTCTAGAAGCTCCCTACCAATACACACACACACACACATATATATATATATTACATATTATATAATATATACATAATGGACATTTGTATGGCTTACATAACAATGGCCTTAGGTAATTGGTTTATGTAATGTGGCTTATGTGAATTACATAAGTCATATTACATAATAATAAGCATACATGTATTAATTCACACACACACACATATATGTGTGTGTGTAGGCGTGCATATTTTCGGGTAGATGTTACCCTATTTGATATTTATTCCATAAAATATCAATTTATGAAATGTCGACAAACTTGGTATAGTTCCGGGGCTCGGCATTATCATTACTCATTTTACCAATATTGGGTCCCTGTTAGTGCCTTATTCCATAGTCACATTATTTTCATAATTAATTATCCGTATTGGTCTCATATTGTCAATTTTGGCACTAATCCAAATTATTTTCACTCGGTTGACCAGGTTGTCAATTTCTCGAGCATGCACCCTCTTTGGTGTTTTTGATTAATTTCGTATCTTAGGATAATTAATCCCATTATGGATTATTGTATTTTTTTAGCCATTGCAAACAGTACCGTTACATAACCCAATTTTATTAGGTCAGGGTGCCGTCTTAGTCATATCGAATTTTTCGAGGTATTACATGTATAACGGTAGCAAATGAACAATGTAGCATTATATTCTATCTAGGTATACATGTTCGTGATAAATGCCATTTCCTGTTCAAAGCAATATCAATAATAGTATATATCTAACGTGTGTAATCTACAACACAACTGTAAGATCAAGTGTACAACATCCAACATGTATAAGTCCATAATAGAATCTACATAATGAAAATGTATATCATTTATCAATGCAATCAATGCAACGCACCCATGTGTGTCCATGTGTGCACACTTTCATGAATACGTTATGCAATGCTTTAGGGTTTTACGTTCATGTTATAGGATACACAAGGCCCCTATTAAGTCCATCCTAAACTAGCAAGTATATAGACTCAATACCTGAGGTGTCGTTTATGGGGTACTAATCTAATTGGACTAAGTAACCTCCCGCACGGTGTTACAGCTACTAGCCGAATGGAAACTCTATCCTAAACATCAAGAATTTGGGTAATAAAGATGATTACAATCTATTTATGGATATTTTATCTGACTCATTATGTTTTCATATGGTCATCTTGAGGTACCATACTATATCAATATATTCCTCTGTGCAAATGCAATGTATCAAACCCATATGCATAATTAGAAAATACCCACTCAACATTTCAAGGAATAGAATACTAGAATCCAAGTATCATCACATCTACAATGCGCATATATATATATGATAATAGGCATAGTAGAACATTTACAGCAATTAAGCTATGAAGATCTAATAATAAGCATGTTGTAATAACCAATCAAAGTGTAACAGTAAGGGAATATTACTTAAGTTATTCGTGTTTAAACATCGGATATCTTATGAATTCATGATTTATCTTTTAGGGCCATCTTGATCCATAATACTTAGGTTTTACATCAGTTTCATAAGTTCTCTAAGGTCAATAATACTATAAGCTATACATGGAGTGTCTATTTCTCCAAACAAATGCTAAAAATGGGTTCTTGAAGCTCAAAATCCCTAAAGAGGTCCTATCCTAAAGGTTTTATATAATTTAGATGTCATTTAAACCCCTAAGGGTATTTTTGTAATTTTACCAACACTGGTTTAATGTTTATCGAGACATTATCTCACAAAATGGACCTTGAAAATAGATTAGAAGATCCAAAAAACCTAAGGTATGTCTTCTTTAATCTTAATTTACCATTTTTTATATATGATCTATGCCTAGAGGTATAATTGTAATTTTACACATTCATATGGACTAATACCGTGTCCTAATCTTCTAATTCTAACATTCTATTTGGATTCTAGGTATCAAAAAACCTTGAAAATGCCCCATCTAAATTTTAATTAGTCATTAAAGTATTCTTACTAATTTAAGTGGGACTCCCACTAGGTCTCAATTTGTCCAATTTGACAATATATTTGAATTTCGGGCATCCAAAAACCTTGGACTAGCCCCTTCTGGTTTTTAATTCATATTAGAATTATTTAATTTATCATCAAGGGTATTCTCATCAATTTACATATTTATGTGGGGCCACCTCGGGTCCCCAAATGTCCAAACGGACCCTGCCATTGAGTATGAAATGCTTAAAAACTTCAAATATACCCTTTTTCGTATTTACATTTGCCTTTTATTTACTAATTTTTAAGTCTAAGGGAAAAACAGTAATTTAATTAGAGTTTAAGGGCATTATTTTTAATTATTCACAAACATTCAGAGGTGTCTTTGACAAAGATTACCAAATTCGGGGCCAAAGTGTAATATTACAAATTCTAGTTTAAGATAAATAGGCTAGATCAACAAAACAAAGTAAAAAAGAGTAAAAAAAAACTAGCCCACCTAGACTACCCATTAGTAAACTGGCCCAAAATCAATAAGAATTGACCAGTGTAAGCAACTCGCGTGGGGCCACCTCGGGTCCCCATATGTCCAAATGGACTTGCCATTGAGTATGGAACACCTAAAAACCTCGAGTATGCCCCTTTTCATATTTTCATTTTCCATTTATTTATTAGCTTTTAAGTCTAAGGGCAAAATACTAATTTAATTATAGTTTAAGGGCATTATTTTCAATTATTCATAAAAGTTCAAGGGTGTCAGTGACAAAGATTACCAAATTTGGGGCTAAAGTGTAATATTACAAAATTCTAGTCCAAGATAAATAGGCTAGATCCGCCAAACAAAGTAAAAAGAGTAAAAAAACCAGCCAACCTAGATTATCCATTAGTAAACTGGCCCAAAATCAATAAGAATTGATCGGTTTGAGCAACTCGTGTGGGGCCACCTCGAGTCCTTTAATGTCCAAATGGACCCTGCCATTGAGTATGGAAAACCTAAAAACCTAGAGTATGCCCCTTTTCGTGTTTTCATTTGGCTTTTTTTTTTACTAGTATTTAAGTTTAAGGGCAAAATAGTAATTTAATTAGCCTAAAATCAATAAGAATTTACCGGTTCGAGCAACTTTTAGGTGAATCGAACCAACTGTATAGAAAAACCAATTGTTCTATTTTGCGTTTAAATGAATCGGACTAAGTTTTTTAGAAATCAGTTCGCCAATTCTCTTTTTAAGAGAACTAGTCTTGTTTATTAATGAACCAACCGGTCTAAGATAATCTTAAGTAAACAAAATCATAACATTTCATAATTGATCAGTCATGCTCTAAAGAATTCGGTTCACCCTCCTTATGCACCAATTTCCAAACGACGCTATTTTAAAACCATCTTACTATTTATTGTTGTTCTCGGGAGAACGAACCTACGCAAGGGAAAACCCTAACTCTAAATCCACCTTTCTTACCCTTTTCTCAACTTTTGTCCCACTCCAAACAACACCAAACGTTCTTTAGTTCCGTATCCAATAATTCTTATACATTGGGTTATAAAAAGAAAAAGAAAAGGTTTTAGGCTTAAACTCAGCCATGGCTGTCGAGGTTCAATTGGGAGCCACTGAGCCTTATGGTTCCACTCTTATACTCCCTAACATCTCATAGAGGTTCTAACTCTCTGTGAAGACCCAAAAAATTATTAAAAGGTATTTTGGTAATTTTCTGGTTCAAATCAAAGGCAGATAATTAATTAAATGATAAGGAGTCAAGTAAATTATTAAAACAAATTATTATTGATTAGTAGGCCGCATCGTTAAATTCAAGATGTAGATAAATATGAAAATTTTATCATTAAAATTTAGAGAAACGAAGGACATATTTGGAATCTACTCGTTCAAATTTGATAGGGAGTTAATTTTGGTGCAATTCTGATATAGATAAATTTCGAACACTTGTGCGCGCGTGCGTGGCAAACTATTGATGCGATGCCTCATTTTTTATGCAAAGCTTTACAAGGCAGATTGGCAAAACCTAATAGAAAATGACATATGAAACCTTGTTATTGATGAGGAATCCAATGTAAGAGGTGTTCATGTGTGTGCTGGTGCACTATTGTGTGTGTATGTGTGAGAGGTGAGTAACTTGAAAGTGATAAGACCCCAAAAATGGGCAAGCAACCTTTCTATCCTTTTCTATATAGGTTGACCATTGCTCATCTTTTCAAATTACCTCCCTCTCTTTCTCTCTCCCTTTCTCCTAGCCGAATGGCCTTAGTATGTACACATGTGTATATATGTGAGGCAATGTGTGTTTAAATACATATTTGTTTATGTATGTAAGGGAGATGGGTACGAATATGATTGTGATAGTGTTTGTGTGTGTGTGTGTGAATATGCATGTGTGTGTGTTAACATACACAATGAATTGCAACCAAAAGGAAGAAGAAGAAGAAGAAGAAGAAGAAGAAGAAGACGAAGAAAAAGAAGAAATTGAAGGAGAAAAAGAAAGAGGGAGGATTGGGCAGGAGCTAACCGTGAATGGCTTTCATGGGAGGACAACCTAAGCTCTCGCTTTCTCTCTCCATAATTGACTCTCTCTACAATGGCCAGTTTGGAGGTAGGGATTTCTAGATGTTTCTAGGCTTATTTACAATTATTATGAACATGTGTGTACGTGTATATGTGCATTTGTGTGTATGAGTGCCATTGCATGTATGAATTAAAGCTGGTAAAAAAAAAAAGGGGGGTCTGAAACTGTGAGGCAATAGAGTATAAATCAATGGGTTTTAAACATTGGGTGAGGTTGTTTGGGATGTAGAAAGCGAGTGGAAAGGAAATAGAGTAAGGATAGTGGTTGGAAGAGAGTAAGGAAGAGAGTTGCTTGTGTGTGGTGTTTGGAAGGTGAGAAAATGCAAGGAGGGAGAAAAATGGTGAAAATCCAGCTAGGGTTTTTGCCGGTCGCATCTCAACAAGTGATGGAAAATGATGAATAATGTTTATCCTAAATGACACAGTTTTGCACATGAAGAGGTGGACCAAATCTTTTGGACTGAATCGGTCGGTTTTAGCATGGCATGGTCCGATTTACTAAATTGTGGTTTAGGCCAACTGGTTCATTTACAAACTGGGTTGGTTCACCTATTGATTATCTAGACTAGTTGGCTTTTGTGGTTTTTGAACTGGTTCACTTATATGTTATAACCTCTTCAGACTGGTTGGCCCATTAGGTTTTTGGGCTGGTTTATGCTCCCTTTCATTTATTGGGCCAGTTAGGCCTAAGCTAATTGGGCTAAAATTTTTGAATAATTATAAATGAACCCGTAAGTTTCATGGTTATTAAATAAGAAACCCTAAGGATTACTAAACTTGAAAATTATCTCTACATATATAAAGTTTGGTAAATTTTTTATTTAAAAAATAAAAAATAAAAATAAAAGGGTTAAAAGTGTTGACATGTGTAACTTGTTTAATAAATGGGTAAGATTTGGGTTTCGAAACTTGACATGATTAATTAATAGTATCGGGTTAGGGTTGGCACATATTTTCTAATATGTATGCCTTGATATAACCCAAACGTGACATGATAACACAAATTGACACCCCTAATCTCAAGAGGGGTTGTATAAGTTACTTGTTCAAGCTCTTCAGCAGATAACGAATGCTTAATGGCTATAACCAGAGGCACTGGCCCCTATCATTCGAACATGATACCGACTTGATAACAGATTTTATTGCAGGAATGGATCTAGCTCTTGCCGCAGTTACCTCCTTACTTGATTGACCAGACCTATGTGTTTTATTAGGCACTGGCTTAGCCCTTCGCGTTGTGGTTTAGCTGTAGCCAAGAGGAGAGAACAAAGAAACCCGATCTGTGGTACGGCCGACCAGCAGTACTTGAACAGAACAACTACTTGGTCATTCTCTTTAACAAGGACTTCAAAAGAAGATACAGAAAGAAGAGAAGTAATTATATTAAACAAAAAGAAGAGGGAAAGAGAGCAGTGACAATAAGAAGAGAGTCCAGGCAAAACAGAGCCCAAAAATAGGGCACAAAAATGGGATGGAACCGAGGGAAGGAACAAAAATAATCTTTGGCATATGGGCGATGACAAATCTCTATAAAACTAGAGCTAAAGAAAGGCATAAAAGAAAGACTAAAAGCTGGAGATAGAGTTTGATTATGAAAAGAGATCTTTTCTATTCTATTAGAAAGGCAGGACCCCCCAATTTACTAATTAATAGAAAAGGAAATTGAAATTCCCTTACTCAACGAAGAAGGAACCCACAGATCATAGAAAGATAAGAAAGGGGACATTGAAAACAGGAAGGGGTGCGAGGACCCTTAACAAAAAAGGATAAATAGGCGGGCAACCAGGGACATATCGTGAAAGAGGGAGAATTAAAACTAGTAGATGAGAGACCTCTAAAAGCGGTTTTGACAAGAGAGGGGAACGACAAAGCCTAAAACTAGAACTTGAGTAAGGGGAGATGAAACCGCAACTTCCCTCTCCCTATACACTTATCTCTGACCCCTGACGTTTGTATCTGCTTCTATGTTTATTCCTCCTATTTAATCGTTTAAGGTGTCTGCTTCTGCTGAGGTAGGCTCCTTTCAAGCCATTCCCGCATCGTTAACTTCGTCAATATCCAACTTGGTATCTGCGCCTAAACCCCCCTATTTGAGTAAAGCTGGACAAGTATGTAACAATTCGTTATCTGCTGAAGGACGTCAGGGAAGTCACTCCTAAGGAAGCAGTCCTTCCTTTAACGCTATCATGTCATAAAAATCATTTTAGAAAAATGTGAATATTCAAAGTCATGAAGATTACTACACCCAGCCTGGAGATTAGTTATTAGTATTTCAATCTCAACAAATTTGATAGAAAAGATTTTGTAACCAGCTTTGAGATAATGATGGAAAAAATTTCATGCTGTAAGAATGGAAGAATACCAGTTGGTTAAACTTGACTGTTTTGAAGTCCGACTGACCTTCTTTGACCTTGTAGTTTCTAGAAGTTAAATTATGGAAGAATTATAGTAATTTGACATCATTACTTGGGTCTTTGGGGCATGGGTTGTGACAGTTATAGCTGACTCTTATTGTTTATGGGAATGACGGGTACTGGACTCGTAGATAATAGTTGTTAGAGCATTATGAGATGCATAAAGACCATAGTAGTATTAGATTTTTACATTGATGAAGTTTCTCCATTTGTATTATAAAGGGTGCCTGTACCCTTTTATATATCTCATTATATTTACACACTTATATCAGTAAACAGTAGAGTCAGCTCTGAATAGTGTAATGACATTGTATATTTTGTATATTATTGATCGGCATTCATTGTACAATTGAACCTAATGAAAGTTAGTTTGAATTATCCCGTTACGGCACTTGAATAAGTACAATCATGGTAATGAAATGAATTCAATTAATAGTGGCTGTTCAAAAAAAAAAAAAATTGGCCTACATTTTAATACACTCAACTATGTTGATCTAGTGGCTTACCTTTCATTAAAGGGTCAAATGACCCTTTCATCGCGGTTCAAATTTCTGGTCGTGACATTTGCAAAGTGAAGCTTCTAATAGATTAAGACAAGTTATTTTGCCACCTTCTTTGGAAACCCTCTTTGAGTTATATATATGGATACATGTATACACACATGTAGTAATCACATATACACACATAGAAACATGCCCACATACACATTATTTACAATCCAGACTAAATAAAAGGTCTAAGAAGGTCCCTACCTCGAATATGTTATAGAGAGGGAAACTAGAGAGAAAGAGGTTGTCGTGTCCTTCACGGTGTCTTTTCTGCCTCTATTCTCCCCAATTTTGAATCCCAAGTCCACTCCAATGGAGTTTTTAAATCACCCATTCCATGGATAGCTACATTCGGCCTCCATGGTAGTTATCCTTGAGTTCTTTCCTTCATGACCGAAACACACACATCACTACTTCATGTTTTCTCACTCTTATCTACACACAAATTACTCACACACGCAATCACTAATTTACACAAACACCCCTACACAATCTTATATATACACACACGTTAGCATATATATTCTCTATGAGCGTAGTGCACCGGGAAAGAAAACCCCCGACTATTCGCTTTTTCGAGGTGGGAGTGAAATGCCCTCTTTTCAAATTAGGTGTGTGTGAATAAGAAAGGAGTTGCCAGCTTGTTTTATGCTAATAACAAGCAAAATTGATATAGCCTATGGAGAATATATGTAAAGGAAATCAAAAAGAAAATTAAGAATTACGATGCTTTGATTCTAGTTACATTCTAAACCCTTTAATATTGGTCAATAGAAATAAAGCACACTAGTCTACAATAAATTGAATAATTCTGAATCTGGGAGATAAGGTATAAGATAGGAAGGGGTTAGGCACCCATCTTGCCCAGTACAAATGGATTGGCCTCTAGTGTTCATTTACATGGTGTATATTGCATGACATAAAATAAAAGAGAGAAAGAGAGAATAATAATGATTAAATGAAAGAATAGAACAAAGAAAATAAATAAGATAAAGGAAAAGAGTAGACTCGGGCCTATGAGGTGTCCTATTTATCCCTTAAAATAATGGAATCAAAGCCAATGTACTTCTCCAATTCAATTGATTCTATCATGAGTGATATGATGAATTGAATTGCGAAAAGATAAAAAAGAAGGGTTTAGGGAGCATACCTGATTATTTACGGTTGATCAGAC
This sequence comes from Nyssa sinensis, assembly GCA_008638375.1. NCBI lineage: Eukaryota > Viridiplantae > Streptophyta > Magnoliopsida > Cornales > Nyssaceae > Nyssa > Nyssa sinensis. The sequence continues at coordinate 25,871,955 of CM018036.1, forward strand.
AATGCTTTGGCTTGATCTCCTTGATGTTTAATCTTCAATTGTACAAAACTTTGTCTTGAATGCAGTAGAACTCTTGCTTGTGTAGAACAAGGCTTAAAAAATTTGGAAAAGAGAAATATAGAGAGAAAGAGAGAAGAGAGAAAATTATTGCAAGAGCATTATGACTCCTAAATTTCTGTCTTTCATTATGGTGGCCAAGGGGCTTTATTTATAGGCAAAGTAAAGAGGTTTGATCCAAGGGTTCACAACGAATTCGTAAGATGGAGGGTCTAGATTAATGCTTAATGTGCAAGCAAACAAGATTAAGAAGGTTTTTTGGTGCACAAATAAAGGCAAATCTCTTAAAATAAGGAAGGTTGCTAGGGAAACTCCTTGGAACAAGGAAGGGAATGACAAAGGCAAATCCTTATGCACAAGGAAGACAATTTCCAAGTAATTGATAAAGGCAAGTAAATGCCACCCATATTTACTAAATTGCCCTTAATTCAGTGGAGAATTTTGTGACATAGAAATTAAAAAAATGCCACTAAGGCATAAAAAGTCAAAATTGTCCCTAGAGGCTAAAATTACCAAAATGATCTCATATGGGTAAAATGGCATGGAAATTACATGTATCCCCTTAAATGACCAAAATAACCTATAAAGGATAGGGTTATGCTAAAATTACCAAAGTTCCATCTAAATGGCAAAATGATGCTAATATTACAGAAATACCCTGTCACGCCCCGGATTTTCGCAAACCCGGGGAGCGACTGAACGAAAGAAAAGAAATAAATAAATGAGAATGAATTAAATTTAAATTAAATCTCCCGCATTATTTCCTCAAGTTTTCCCCAAGATTAAAATTTAACACTTGCTATTTTAACATGACTAAATGATCTCCGAAGGTTACTTAAATATCCCTCTCAATTAATATTTAAAACGATTTAAGTTATATAGGAAAATGACTTCCAAAATAGTTCAAAATCTCTCTAAACAAGCCTCAAAACGATGATCCAAAAGGGGCTCCAAAATGCCTTAAGGCATGGTCCAAAGATGGTCAAGAAATCCCACATGAAGTGGTCCAGGTAAATGGCCAAACATGCCTTGATTTATGACTAAAAAGTGTCCCATAAATTGCCCAACTTGGCTTTATATAATGGCCTAAAATGGCCTAAAAATGAATTCAAAAATTTGGGTCAAACATGTGATTTAATGGCTTCAAAATGGTCTTGGAGTCTAGGTCATAACATGGCCAAAACATGGCCAAACAGTGGCTGCCCATGGGCTGGACAGCAGGTGGCAGCAGACAAGGCAGGGCATGGCAGCACGCAGCCGGGCGCGCGAGGGGGCAGCAGGCAGGGCACGCGAGCGGGGTGCACGCAGGCGCGCACGCGCGCGCTAGCGTGGGCGCGGCTGCGGGCGGCTAGGGCTGTGGGCTGCTGTCTGATTTTTCTGGTTTTCTGCAAAAACACTATTCATGGCTGCAACCCAAATGTTCCATTTTTTGATTTTTTTTTCAAAGTTTTAAAGGCCACTTTTTCCCCATTTTCAACCCAATTTCCTAATGTTTCTAAACCTCCATAGTGAGTCCTTTTCTCCCCCATTTAAAGAGTGTTTTACACACTTAACTTCTCACTTTAATTTACCAAAATTAGGACATCGCTTCCCTTGTTTTCTAAGTGTTTTTCTCACCTAATTATCACAACATTCATGGGCAATAATTCATAAGCAACCCACCCTCACTCGGTGGCCACAAATCCATCAAATTAAATCTACATCCACTATTTCCAAGACATATACATGTAATACACATTTAACCCAAAAGCATCATACATTCATTTGGGTCTCAAACCCATACAATTTAAAATGGCCCAAGGCCTAAAGTTTACAACTTGTTCCAATACAAAACAAAATAAATTGGGCTTATGCCCATACATCCAAAAAGTGCCCTAGGGGCCAAATCTTCAATTTAGTCCATGTTTTCCCGTCCTTCAAGACTTGAAGAAGTCTCAAGTACCCGGGGTCTCATCTGAAATATATTGCCCACGAATAGGTCAGCTCAACTGCTGGTATAATGTAATACTAAGACTAGAAACAAATTTAAGGGCGTGGCATGTGCAAGTGTACATTCATTTCTACATGCCTCTCTAATCAATCCATACAATATACTGACAATATTCATAACGCATACATACAAACTCTATACCACATCCATGAATTCATTAATACGACGTAATGAAATTATGCGTGACACACCCACGCAACTCTATGAACAACCATGTCAACTCTCTGCCATTTCAACTCTACGCCACACCTATGTCTTAGTTTTATGGATTGCATCCGATGGTCCATCGAGTACCACACCTGTTTCACGGACCGCCCCCGTCGGGTCAATCAAGCACCAATACATGTCTCGCTTTACGGTCCGGACCCCGTTGGCATGCGAGTACCAAATGGCCAATTTTTAATTTTTCACCACAGGATCTACACCCTCATAATGCATAGCACTTCGTGCTCAACTCACACCATGTGTCCAAGGAATTTCACCATGTCAAAATGCCATGCTTTCATTATGCAAGTTCAATATGGCAATGCATCAAACACATGGTATCCCTTATCCCAAATCATATAACTCATTTCATGAAAGTTAAATTTAAATTTCAAGGCATCACCCTCACAACATGTATGCATCATAATTGAATATATCCCTACATATGTAAAGCACAAGTCTCACACTTTCAACAAATTCATAAGGGCATAGAATTCTATTAAATATAAAAGCATCAAATCATTACATGGCCCAACCAAAAGGTGTGTCAATAATTACATGGGTTGAAAATCTCATGGCACAACTCTATCTATCAAATACACACCAAACAAAGCAAGAAATCACCCAAAATCAACAAGAACAAAAATACTCCAAAACTACCAACTCTAGGCTTTTCAAAGGAGCTACTTCCTAGGTGATCTCCTAACATTAGATATACATTTACAACAGTTCAAATACATGTAAAAACACAAAGGAACTTAAATCTATTGCTAGCTTAGCACGATATCATACCTAAAATCAGTTTTTCTTAAACTGCGGTGGCTGTATTTTCTAGACTGCCAAACTGTTCAATGAGAATATAGTACTCGTGGAGACGAACAACTTATCAGAAGGAAGTTCGGCCAAAATCCCTCTCAAAATACGTGTTCCGGAAGCTTGAAAATATAAAATCCTAGGGTTTTCCTCTCTTTCTCTCTATATGGACGAGAATTCTGGAAATGCAGAATGTATATGTGTATATAATGGCCCCAAGTGGTCTATTTATAGTGGAGGACAAAGGGGCTAAGGGCAAATGACCATTTTGCCCTTAATGAGCCCGAAACCTCGTTACTCTACAACCCATTCCTAAACGCTTCAATTCGAAATTTTGTTTTAGCCAATGTTCATAAAATTATTTTAAATAAAAATTCTCAGAATCAAAAACATTTTCGTTTGAGGTCGGGATCATCACTTTCCACCCGGGCCACCCGGATGCCCTTTTTGTCCAATTTTGAAACGGTTTTCGTTTTAGCTGAAATTTGAATAGTAGCTACCTTATAACATTATAAGCACATTTGTATTCTATGACACACTCCAAATATGCCTCTAAACATGTCTTATGGTTAAATGATGCATGAAAATGCAAAACCGATAAAATCGACAAACAATGATATCCTACCGGCAAAAATGAAAAATTTTTCCTCATTTTTCGAATCTCTACATACCCCTAGAAGATGAGAAATCTCTAGAATTTACCAAACTACCTCTAAAGGGTAAGGAAGGGCTAGAAATTACCAAGGTCTCCTTGATGGTCAAAATTGGTGGAATGACCAAAATGCCCTTAGTGGGAATGACTGGATTGCCCCTAATGGAAAAAATAACCAAAATGCCCTTGGTAGGCATAATGATTGAAATGCCCCCAATGAGAAAAATGACCAAAATGCCCTTGGTGGGTATAACAAATGGAATGCCCCTAATGGGAAAAAATGCAAAATTACAAAAAATGCCCCAAGTGGGCAAAGTGTGAAATTACTAAAATACCCCTAGGTGGGACATTGTAGTAACTTCTAAAAAATGCCAAAACTACCTTTATACAATCAAGGGTCACAAAATGTGGTGTCTATAAAGAGCCCCTCATTGATAAAGTTTATGAACAAGTGAGCGTCAATGCAAGAAAATGATACCCATTTTGGCCTTGATTGTGGAATTGATATAGTTGGACCTATTCTATAAGAGATTCCTACGTATTGCCCTAAGGCGAATCAGACCATCCCTAGTTCATGAATAGCAGAAAAGGACCAAGAAGGAATGCTATCCTTCGAGAGGATTACCTAAGGGTACGTTTGGTACGCTGAAATGGAATAACATCAGGAATAGAGAATGAAGCAGGAATGGAATGGGAATAATTTTTTCATTCTTTTGTTTGCCTGAATACCCAGTAATGGAATGACAATTACATTCCTGTGTTTGGTTTGAACCATCAAATTGTTGGAATGAAGTTAATATTAAGTTAGATATTCAAAGTACTTGTATAAATTTCAAAGCTTTCATGTACGTTTAATGAAAAAAAATTCAACCTACATTTTTTTTATTGGCAAAAAAAAAAAAAAAAATTCAATCAACATTTTTTTATTGGAAAAAAAAAAAAAATTCAACCTGCATTTTTTTGATTAGCAAAAAAAAATTAAATAAAAATTTTGGTAAGGAATGGAATGAGCATTCCGTGACTTTTGGTAAGGAATGGTGATTCCAGCTTCTTTGAGAATAGTCATTCCATTTGGAATGACCATTCTGGCCTAAAAAGTCTAAACAAACACAGGAATGGAATAGCATCAAGAATGCGCATTCCATTCCTACCTCATGCTGGCCTACCAAACACGGCCTAAAAGAAAACTCTATCGTAATAAGTTTTGTGAAATTGCGTCCTTAGACGATTTACTTTAAAGGAATTATATCCTTAACAGGTTTTATAAGATTTACAAAGGACGAATTACCCAAAAGGAAACTATATCAAAATAATTTTTTCATGAGTTATGCTTCTCATGATTTGGGTTTACGTCCTTTGACATTTTTACCTAAAAGGAAATGCGATCCTAATAGGTTTTTTAAATTTGGTGATGATTTTGAATTTGGGGTATATCTCATTAGGGAGATGACTTTAGCTAGGTTTGTCAGAGGACCAGACTTTATGTGACTCTATAGGGAAGAGTTGACTTGGATGATATTTTCTAGTTTTGAAAAAAACAGATTTCATTTAACGAAAGTTTATGTAATTGATCCAAGAAAATGAAATGAGTTAGGTGACCTCCTTTGATTGGGCCATAACTTTTGTATATGTCTTGGAAAAAATAGGCCACATAACTACTTTAGTCCCGTGATTAGAACCAAATGATGATGAGTTTATGAACAAATTTTGGCAATCATAAATTGAAAATAGAAAAATGGGCCAAAAATAACAAAATGGACCAAAATTGTGAAATGGGCCGAAACCAGCCCAACAAAGTATTGTGTACCGATCAGCACACAGAGAGGGGGTTTTCCACCTACTGTGTGCCGATCAGTCCCTCGTGAGTACCAATCAGCACTCGGGGACCTGGGCACACTCAATGTTAAATGTTGCGACTTTTTTGTTTTTTCTTGAGTTTTTTCTGATTTTCTCTCTACCCACCCTTACTCAATTTTTACAAACTTGTGTAGGGATCTAGATTAAATTTTCCTATGTGGGGATAAGCTTACGAGAAGATCAAACAATGCATTTTTCGCACGGGAACTCAAGATAGAATAACAAAATTGCAAGTGAGAGCTATGATAACTTGAATGCCATGCTCAATCTTGATCGGGATTTCATAGCAACCAGGCCGGTGTTGGGGACTATCTTATGCTATAAACTTCCATGGGTCACTCAAAATGACATGAGCTTGGTCAGGGAGCCGACTCATCACTTGTTCTGATGGTACCGAAATGGAGAGGTATGGGTTTCTTTATGATTTCTTATGTTTATTTTGTGCATTTTCTTATTGGATTCATAATGTTGGTTGCGCAAAATGTTGTGAGAATGGTTTTGCGTATAAAAGGGGAGTTGTTCATGCATGAACGCTTCACTTATGTGCCTCTTAGGAGAGTGCACTCCATGCACCTCTTAGGAAAGTGCACTCCATGCCCCTGACAAAATGCCTCAATGACATTCCTTTGTCATTTTTTGGGTTTTCTTGCCTTTGGCATGCTTATTTTTAGCACATGAGATTTTAACACTATTCGACTCATTTCTTTGTAAGGGGAGCTATTGATCCATGCCTGCGGCTCAGTGGCTAACATTGAGGAGTGATGGGCCAACTTGCCTCCACAGTGAAAGGGCCACATCACATAGGCCAGTTTTGCACCCTTTATTGATTGCATTTTCCAAGCGAATAAAAATGAGAAGGTCCTTTATGTGTTGGCAGAGTAGTGGTGGGACACGAAAAATACGTTCCACCTAAGATTCAAGGAAGTGACGCTCACCTCTTTATACCCCTTTATGATCACTAACATTCCAGTGAGTGGTGATCGTGTGCGTTTGGACAACAACATCCACCGTCGGCCGATGGAGATTCAGAGGCTTTTTGGTTGGGTCCCTTTGTAGATACCTTATTTTGAGACCCTTGATTGTGTAGGGGTAGTTTTCTCATTTTGTGAGGTTACTACAATATGTCCCACCTATGGGTATTTTAGTAATTTTATGTTTTGCCTATCAAGGGCATTTCAGTTATTATGCCCACTGAGGGTATTTTGGTCATTCCACCTATTAAGGGCATTTCACTCATTATGTTCACTAAGGGATTTTTGGTCGTTATGCCCACTAGGGAAATTTTGGTCATTTCACCTATCAAGGGCATTTTTGTAACACCCACCTTCAGTATAATAAGCAATTGAAGACAATGAGTTGAAAATTTACATCAATGAAAAAAACCTGTTAATTTCTTTGAAAAGTAAATAGTAACAGGACCTAAACTAGTGTTAGGGACTAACCCAACTCAAAAGTTGGAGTAAGTAGTAACATGACCTAAAATAGGGTTAGAGACTAACCCAACCTAGCATTTGGTCATAACCCTACTTAGGTCATCACCAAAGTAAGGTCAAATCAAGCTTAACCTTGGGTCAACCTAACCTAACCTAAACTAGGTTAATGAGACAATTGGTTAAGTGATCAGCACATCGTGAACCTAAAATGGGGGAAATATTATATTAAAAATTATGAATTAATAAATATTTATTAATTATGGAAAAATAGAAGAAAATACAAAATAAATACATAAAATTATAGGAAAAATGAAAGAAAATATACAAAATATTTTATGTATCATGTGACCCACATATGATGTTAAGAGCCCAAATACACACACTCAAATGTGTATATAGGTGAAGATATATATAGGAATAATTATGAAAAATTAAGGAAAAATATAGGAAAAATTAAGTAAAATAATTAAAAATTATTTTAAATGTCATGTGCCTTGCACATGATGAGAAGAGGCTGAAACACACCCCAAGTGTGTATTGGTGTGTGTGTGTATATATGTGTGTGTGTGTGTGAGTGTGCGCATGTGTGTGTGATTCATGAGCATTGGACCTTGATCTAGGTAGAAAATGATTCACAAAATAGGAAAAATTAAGTGAAATAGTCCAACGACCAGCTAGAACCAACCATAAATTGAAACCAATCAATTTTGGAACATAAAAAAATTGAGCAGTAAGCTTGATTTCAAGAATGGGGAAAGAAAGCCTATGATCTAAGGATCCTGTAACATCAAACCTCACATAAAATGATCAAGAAGAAAGCTTGTACAGTGAAAATTCAGTGGACATTATCGAGCTTAAGAATGAACACTACAATAGGCTTTAAGTTTGGAAATCAATAGGAAAATCTAAGTCAAGAACCTAGAGGGGAATTAGGATTGAAAATAAATTAAGAAAGTCGCTTAAATCATGCGAAAAGAACTTTGAAATTTCTAGGGTTATGCAACTATAGTGACCCCTTGACGAAGAAGAATATGAACAGTAGACAGACAGGTTAGCGGGTTCGGGCTAAACTTTGGGTCAAGACCTGTCCAAATGATTAAACGGTTAATCGGAACAACATCGTTTGATGCTTAAGTTTTATTAAAACATGTGAAGAAAACACTATCGTTTTGATGGCGTCATGTCGATGCAAGCATGACGCAGAGAACTGGTATGGCCGAACAGTTTTTGGAATTGAAGGACTAGTTCACTTGAACCACTATTGAACCAGATGATTTTTAGAAGAATTTTTAAGAGTTTCAAAAATTGAACTATTGAACAAGTGGGTTCAACTTAAGCCACTGAGCCGGAACTTCTAATAATTGTACCATGATCCAAAAAATAATATTTAATTATATTAAGGCCCAAATAAAATAAAAATTAATTTTAAAAGACCCTTCTAAATTAGAAAAATAATTAAATTAATATAAAAAGTTATAGAAATTGTATAAAAGCCCCTAATATTCGGTAAAATACAAAAGTGCCTCTAAAAGTGTCAAAATGACCATTTTACCCCAAATAAATGCGAAAATAACATCTACGTCCTTAGAAATTGTATTTAACATAATTAATGCTACAAATGACCAAAATAAAATCCAGAAATGCATAACCGAAGTTTTTTTAGCACCCTAGACTTAATAACAAGATCCGTTTTAGCAAATGAACTTTTTAAATATATAAATGAAGATCGATAGGTACATTTAGTGCAACTTCCAGCTTTAGTTAAATATTCAAGCAAACATTAAATATTACGAAACTTCATACTTGAGCTTTTATGACCATTTTGGACTCAATGATGGAGTTTGTTTAACCAAATAAGGCTCATAAGGTATATTTCCTTAAGAAATATACCTATAAATTAGTGTTTAATACGTGCAAATCAATTCTATAGGAACCGAGGACTCAAGAGGCACTCAAAGGAAGGATAAATATCTAAGCTAAAAACTAAGATGAGTAACCCTGAACCTTGAAGTGAAGAATTTTTTCATGAAATACCGTGTAGAGATCTAAAAAATGAGGGTAAATTTTTTGTTTTTGCCGGTAGGGCATTATTCATGCACAGTTTTGTTGATATGACATTTACATGCATCATTTAAGCATAAGTCATATTTAGGAGTATAATTTGAATATAACATAGAAGAGAAACATACTTATAATATTAAAATACACCTACTGTAAAAATTTGAGCCTAAACGGAAATAGTTTAAAAAATTGGACCAAAAGGGTGTCTCGGGTGACCCAGGTGGAACCGGCCAAACCCGACCACAGGAAAAATTTTATTTTTTCTAAATTTTCATTTAAAATGATTTGAAGAAATTTGGCTAAAACAAAATATCGAATTGAAGCGTTTCGGGACAGTTTGTAGTATAACAGGGTCTCAGATTCATTAAGGGCAAAATGGTCATTTTGCACCTTTGCCCCTCCACTATAAATACAGTCCCTTAGTGTATTTTCATCACATTTTAGTCTGAGATTCAGAGCAGAACACGTTTATGGTGAAAAGGTGAAAAAAAGCCCTAGGTTCTCCAAGCTTTAAGCCACCAAAACACACCGTTAGGCCAAGATTCTTGCAAGGCTTCCTTCTAGGAAGTTGTTCCTCTCATCAAGACCTATATTATCACTAAAAATTTCGGCTGCACGATGAAAACAACTCCCTCAATTTGAGAAAAACCATTCTAGGTATGGTACCTTGCTAAGTTAGGAATAGATTTGAGTTTTCTTGCCTTTCTATATGTTGTTTGAGTGTTTAAGGTGTTTAATTGATGTTAGGAAATCAGTTAGGAGGTAGTTGCTTTGAAAACTTAGAGTTGGTAGTTTGGGTGTTTGTGTGTTCTTTGAGTTATTGGACGATTTGTTACTATAATAAAGATGTATGTTGCCTATGTGTAGGGATTATTATATTTTGGCTTATATTCATGTTGATATATCTTGTGTTTTGGAAGATGTGATGGTTTGATGCATTGGTGCTCTTCGAAATTATGTGTTCTTTGTGAATTAGTAAGATTGTGAAAATGTGGCTTGAGCATGTGTTGGAATGGATAGTTTATAGCATATGTTCATGTAAAGGAAGTTTAGGGATTTTGAAGTTATGATTTATGTTGGGCATAATGCATGACTTGAGAAGAACGCCATGTATTTGATGAAATTGACACATTGAAGTTGCATAATGAAATCATGGCATTTTGGCATATTGTGATTCCTTGGAAACATGGTATGGGTTGAGCACTTGGTGCTATGCATTATGAGGGTGTAGATCCTGTGGTGAAAAACCTAAAATTGGCCATTGGTACTCATGCTAATAGGGACAGACCGTGAAGTGAGACATACGATTGGTACTTGTGCTAACGGAGAAAGACCGTGAAGTGAGACATTGGTGTGGCAAAGAGTTTGCATGTGTGTGTCATGTATATTGACATTGCATGGAATTGAGGGATTATGGGATTATAGCTTTTAAAAATGTACACTTGCACATGCCACGCCTTAAATTTGTTCCTAGCATTAGCATTGTGTTATACCAGCAGTTGAGTTGACCTATTCGTGGGATATCATATTAGAGATGCCGCTCCCAGTACATGAGACTTGTTGAAGTCTTGGAGAAAGGAAGGAAAATGGACTATGAAGAAGATTTGGCCCTTGGGGCATTATATTTTGAGTTGTATAAGGGCATAAGCCTTGAGACTATGTGTGTTTATTTGTATACTCTTTGTATGTCATGAAAACAAGTGGGCAAAGCCTTATAATTGTAATAAAAGTGAGGGCATGATGTTTTAAATTCCAAAGTATATGTGTATATGTGGAGAATTGTATAATTAGATGATGTATGTTTAATTTAATGAATTTGTGGCCATTACGTAAGGATGGATTGTGACGTGGTTATATAAATGAAGTGTTGTGAAAATTAGGTGGGAAAAAGACTTAGAAAACAAAAGAGGTTATGTCAAAATTTTGAAAAAATTAAAGAATTGATTAAGTGTGTAAAACACCTTTTAATTAGGTGAGAAAAGTCTCAAAATGTAGGGTTAGAAACCTTGAAGAAATATGCTAAAAATAGGGGAAAAAGGCCTTCAAAACTTGGGAAAAAAAGTCACAAAATAGAGAAAGTTTAGTGTAGCAAACAGAGAAATTCAGTTGCAGTAATTACACTATTGCTACAGTGTTTCTGCAGAAAATCAAAAAACATCTCTTAGTTGGTACAGTAAAACCAGCCCAGAACAGCCCCTGCCGCACACCAGCCCGCAACCCCGCTCGCCCTGCGTGCGCGAGTCGCGCGGGCTGTCTACCCGCGCCCTACCTGCTGCTTTGCCTGCTGTTTTGCCTGCTGCCACCTGCCGCTACCTGCTGCCCAGCCCATGTGCACCAGCCTTGACAGCCACCTAACATCCATCTTTGGGTCACATTTTTGAGCTATATTTGGACACCATATTGGGCCATGTTTGGCCACCCTATTGGGCTATTTTTGGTAACCTTTTTGGACCATGTTTTGCCACTTACATGGGCCATGTTTGGCCCCCTCCCTTAAACAAATTTTGGTGGACTTCTTGACCAAGGGTATTTTGGGGCCCATTTGGGTCATTATCCCAAGGCATTTTTAGAAATGTCTTGAGACTATTTAGGGGCCATTTTTATTATGACTTAAACTATCTTAAATATTAATTGGGAGAGAGCCTTGACCAATGTTAGGGGACTATTTTGGTTGAGTTTAATGGCAAGTCTTCACTTATAATTTTGGGAAAACATGGGGGAAGGAATGCATAATTAATTAAATTCTCCTTAATGACCTTTACTTTACTTTTCCTATCTCATTTCACTTACTCCTCGGGTTTGTGAAAATTTGGGGCATGACAACGTGGTATCAGAGCATAGGTTCGAATACCTAGAGACTGTGGGGTGTTGTTGAACACCATGAGGCCATGACACATGACTTGAATTTATTTTTTGGTAAGCATTATGTTAAGTGTAAGAACTTGTTTGGTGTATGTTAAGACATGCTGTTATTGTTTCTTGTAAAGTGTGAGTTGTTGACATGTATATGCTTTATGTTCTTTTAAATGCCTATGTCTAAATGTGAAAGGAGGTATTGATTTTTTTTCTTGGACTTGTAGACTCATGCCACCAAGGAAAGCTCTTGCGAGAGCTGGACCACCTAGACGAGGTAGGCCTAGGGCTACTGCCTCACCTTGATGTGGCAGACCCAGAGTTGCTGCTCCTGTCTATAGCGCAGCTGAGGAGGTTGTTGCTCCTGCACCTGCCCCAGTAGAGGAGATGGAGCAGACCATTGGCGCCAGAGATATGGCATCCATTATACAGGAGTGTTTTCGAGCCATGCAGGAGACCTAGACTGCAGGTGGCTAGACTAGGGATACCTTCGTGATGAAGGTGTTCTAGAGGATGAGACCTCCTACATTTGCGGGGTAGCCAGGCCCTTTAGTTGCTGAAGAATGGTTGGATTAGGTCACCAGGATTTTAGACTCTTAGGGGATTGTCGAGCCACATCCGAGGATCAGGTGTGCTACCTTCCTGTTAACAGAGTTAGACAGCCAATGGTGGCGAGTAGCTGCTGATCGGTTGGACAGTTTTGGCGAGGGGTGGAATGCCTTTGTGGCCATGTTCAATGACCACTATTTTCTTGAGACTGCCAGGATAGGATTTATGGACGAGTTTGGGGCATTTCTCCAGAGGGATATGATAGTGACTCAGTATGAGTCTCGGTATACTGCATTGGGGAGATTTTCCCCATATATTATTAGAGATGAGCGACTAAGGGTCCTGTATTTTTTTAAGGGGTTGAAAACCTCCATTAGGGATAGATTGGCTGGGCATATTATTGACACCTATGACGAGGCAGTGACTAGGGCCACCAGAGTAGAGAGGGAATTGGTTGATATTAGAGGGATCAGGGAATCCCGGACCCAAGGTAGGACAACCATAACACAGATGTCTACGCCTGCCTAGCCTACTATGCTTGCCTTGACTTATACTGAGGGGAGACCATCGAAGAGGAGCCGAGCTATTACTTCTTCTATACAGACGCCACCGAGGCCCCTCTAGTCTTTGGCCTCTGACCTATTATGCCTGCTACTTCTAGAGGGGGAGGATCACAGAGGTCCCCTTCATGTTATTTGTGTGGGCAACCTAGCCACAGGATGGCCACTTGCCCTCAGAGGGACCCCAGCCTAAGATAGGGGGCTGGATCTAGCCAGGGGTCATTTCCACCACCGGTATAGGGTCAGGGGGGGAGCTCTACGACTTTGCTATACTTGCCACCAGACGGGCCATGTTTGGGCCAACTATCCTCAGGGACAGACTTCATAGAGGTCACAGAGACCACATTATTATCAGCATACTCAGGTGCCACTGCCACAACCACAGTTAGGCCATAGACTTCCAACACCATATTTCCAGCCTGCACCTTCTGCACAGAGTGTTAGAGCCCCCGGACAGAGGGGAGGAGGTCAGCAGGGACAGAAGGGGGAGTAGTCGGGGCCAGATTACTCAAGGTTATGTTTATGCAGTAGCCATACTAGAGGCATCTACTTCTGGACCTTTAGTGGTTCGAGGTACATTCTTTGTGTTTAGTTCATGGGCCAGTGTACGGATAGGCTCGGGTGCATCTCATTTATTCTTATCTACCATGCTTGCCATGACATTGGGGTTGGACATAGATCGGTTAGATCCACCATTGCATGTTGATACCCCAGTTGGGGGTAGTGTGACATTAACGAGGATCTGTAGAGATTTCTCGATAAAGATAGTTGATTGCATCCTTTATTTTGACTTTATTCTGCATGACATGTCTGGTTTTGATATTATTTTGGGGATGGATTGGTTGTTTGCCTTCCGGGCAAGTATAGATTGCTATAGGGGGAGAGTGACAGTGTATACTCTTGAGGGAGATAGCTTTTATTTCACGGGAGATCGTGAGCATTTCTTAGTTCCACCCTTGTATGACTCGAGGAGTTGGGAAGGTCATAGTTACATGTTGGCTAGCTTGATAGCAGGTGAGAGTGGGACTACAGGGAGGGTACCACCCGTAGCGGGTGAGTTCCCCGATGTCTTTCCGGATGACTTGACTAGTCTACCACCGAGACGAGAGATAGAGTTCACGATAGAGCTTATCCTAGGCACTACACCTATTTCCATTCCACCTTACCGTATGGCTCCAACTGAGTTGAGAGAGCTGAAGGAGCAGTTGACTGATTTGTAGTGTAAGGGTTTTATTTATCCTAGTACTTCTCCGTGGGGTGTTTCGGCACTATTTGCGAAGAAGAAGGATGGGACATTGTGTTTGTGTATAGACTATAGGAGGCTGAACCGAGTTACTATCAAGAACAAGTACCCGTTATTGAGGATAAATGACTTGTTTGATCATCTTAGGGGTTCAAGATGCTTCTCGAAGATTGATCTTCGATCTGGGATCATCAGTTGAGAGTACGGGTGTAACACCCCGACCTTGTATAATTAATAATTAATTTACTAATTATTAATTAGTTCCGATTTAAAGAATGATTAAGGGAATTAATCATAATCTCTCGGCGGTCGTGATAGACCAACAAAGTAATTAAATATGTCTGAGAAGAGGGTATGATGCCCGAACCTAATTATCAATTAATTAGGTGAAATAATGTCGTTTTAGCACTGACGGAACTCGGATTAGCTAACTACGGGAAACCCAAGAAAATAAAAACTGATACTAGACCTTGGATAGTAAAGATACTCTAAATAGGAAGTGACCGGAAGAAATCGTGCTGAAAAAAGAGCTACGGATTAAAAGTTAGAGCCAAAACAGTGAAACTGGAATTTCCGCGTCAACCAACAAGGCCTTAACCTAAAAAGTGGAAAAAATACTCACTTGTGAGGCCAAGGGGAATTGAACCCTTGACCTATGGAAGCAAAGAAATTTCATTCAAAAAGTTACCAACTAGGCTAGGAGCATCTTTGTATACAAATGTACAAAGATATATATATATATATATATATATATATATATATATATATATAAGTACAAATCTGATTTGGCCACCTCCCAAGTGACCAATCACCAAGCATGTAACACATCAGCATGCGTCACCCCTATGCCCCATAGACCATCATGCCTCTCTCACCCCATGATTTCATCTTCTCCCAACCAAAATTCAGGCAAATCAATTATAGGCTTGGGAGACGTATTGAACAAGAAATCTGATGTTTACAAGTCTCCATTTGGAAGGAAATCAGACCTGCAATAATCTTGTAAACTGACATAGAGAAAGAGAGGGTTAGAGAGAGAGAGAACCTTAGAGTGAGAAGACATACACAAAGAGTGTGCATTGGTGTGACCATTGAAGGATCAAGGAGGAGAAGACACTGACCTGAGGAGCACGACTAGTGCAAGACCACCACTGAGGTCTCATCTGAGCCAAACTCGAGAGGAGAACACTGTACCAGGGTAAGAACCTCCAAACTACGAATTTTTCATTTTTAGTCTTGAAGCTGTTTTGGTTGGATTAGTCCCATTGTTTGCATGCATGATGTTTGGAATGAAAATCTGGGTTGAATGTGAACATTTTGGACCATCAGAATAGCCCCAAACCACAGACCCGTAGCAAATCGCCATGGATAACTTGAACTGAGGTGGGTCTGGTTCGACCTGCACCAAACTCATTTTGGTTATTTGGGACTTAAAATAGACCTTCCTAGGATCACAAAAACCCTAGACCGCGACCTCAATGCTTAGGATTTGACCCTCAAATACACGGTTGCAGGTCACGGGTGATATTTTAAATTCTTAAGGGAGAACACTAAAACGGGATTTTTGAATGGGGACTGAATCCCCACCTCATAAGGGTCACGAGGAAACAAGAAGCGAGGAAAATGGTGGCACAATGAGGATTTAATGGCCAGTCGCAGGTTTCGGATTATCATCTTGAAACAGGGCCATCGAGCTTGATTTCTAAATCGATGCTAGATTGTCACTACGACTTCCAGAAGTCGATTGGAACAAAAATCAGTAAGCATAGATGGCCAAAATTCCACAAAATCAAAGAAAAATTTCTGCAAATTTTAGGGCAACAGTGACCAGAGGTGTTGGGGACGATGAACAGTGCCGGGTCGGGTCGGACTGGGTATCGGGTCGTGCCCCGACCTTCTAAAAACGGGTGGACGGTTTAAAATAAAACTGCGTCGTTTTTGAAACCGAATTAATTTAAATTAAATGTTAGGGCTGACGTCATCATGACATCAGCATTGTGACCAAACCGATCAGGACCGGACTGGTTCACTTACAAGAGAACTGAACCCTTTGGTTCAGTTTTAAACTTTTGAATAATTGCAAACTGACCCCCACTGTTTAACAGATTAGCACTATGGCCCAGATTTTGAAATTTTTATGCAATTATACCCCTGAAAAATTAATTAAAATAATAAAATAATTATTTAATTATTTTATTAAAAGGGAATAATTACCATATTGCCCCTAGACCTTAAAAAGGTCAAACGGAGTCTGAATTTAATAATTAAATAGTGTAATCTTACTATGTCGGGCATTCCAGACTCAATGGTGAAGTCCGATTTAGGAAATTAAGTCCCAAAAAATACAGACACACGAATGGTAAATGACTGAATTGCCCCTAGTGATACCTAGAGCCGATTAAACATAAAAGATAGTCCAATTTAACTATGTCGGACACTCCGGATCCAATGGTGAGGTCCATTTTATGAACTGAGGTCCCAAAAAGTTTGGTTACACAACATGTAAAATTACCAAATTACCCCTGGTACTGTATGAAGTCCAAATTGGGCAAGATTGATACCAATAGAAGCCCAATTACTTGTAGACTCATACATATGATTAAATTATGATTCAGGATCAGAACATCAAGAAATATAAAATTACCAAAATGACCCTGATGCTAAACGAAACCTAAATGAAGTCCGATTAGGACGAAACTGATACCGATAGAAGCCTAGACACTGGTGAAACTGTATACATGATTAAATGACGAATCGGGGTCAGAATCTTATGAAATGTAAAATGACCAAAATACCCCTGAGCATTATAAGTGCAAAGTAGAGGTCGAATAAAGGTCAATCTAATCTGATAAATTATCATAAGCGTAATTATGAACATTGAATGGCTAAATAAGACTCCGGAACTGTTAACGTGTAAAATAGAAAATGACTGATGTGTCCCGATGATCTAAAGCAGATACCAAATGAAGTCCGAAAGACTTAGAACTTTATATTTAAGATATAAAGACTATTCTGAGGACCACGATAAAGTCCGGGGCAAGAATGACAAAATTACCATTTTACCCTTATGGTTAAAATAAGAACCTAATTGATACCAATTGGAGTCCAAAGGACCTAAAACTTTATATTTAAGATATAAAGGCTATTCTGAGGACCATGACAAGGTCCAAGACAAGAATGGAAAAATTACCATTTTGCCCCTAAGGTTAAATAAGTACTTAACCGATAACGATTGAAGTCTAAATGACTTGGGTTATAATCCTGATAACTGCTAAGCCTAGTTAAAGAATGAAATAGCCCCGAATGAAACCCGATGAAAAGGCAATAGGCTACTAGGCTATCTTAGGTAATCCGATAGACGCCTAAGATGACGAATAAGATCTGAATGGATGAATTCTGATCTGTCTATGATTGATGATTATTATTCAGGATATACATGGAGATGCCTGATGTACTTGGAGGTTATCAAATTATTTGTGCAAGGAGATAAGCGAACAGTTAGTGAGTAACTTCTGACACTGTACTGTATTTTGATTCACTATCTGTCTTTTTGTGAGTAAATTGGAACTCTTGATTTGACATATAAGTTACACTGTATGGATGCTATATTTTGTCACACTGCACCGTTATAAATGCTACATTGTTTAAATACACGTACTTAATATATGTCCCTTTTGTACTACATTACACATGATATGATTTCGCCCTTGAATTAATGGATATAGGGTTTTCGTTCAGTACCGTTATGATCTACCCGTTAGCGATATGCCTTTGTCCTTGATCATAAGCCTGTGTCTTTGATTGATATTGTTTCATTCGATTCCGTTATGTTCTGTCCGTTAATGACATGTCTGTTTGATTGATATATGGTTCAATACCATTATGTTCTACCCGTTAGCGAAATGCCTCTGTCTTTGATCATAAGCCTGTGTCTTTGATTGATATTGTTCCGTTTGATTCCGTTATGTTCCGTCCGTTGATGATGTCTGTCTTGATTGATATATGGTCCAGTTCCGTTATGATCTGTCTGCTGATGATATGCCTTTGTTTTGATTTGATGTATTGTTCCGTTCGATTCCGTTATGTTTTGTTCCATTAATGATATGCTTGAGTTTGATTGATATATGGTTTCCACTCAGTTCCGTCAAGTTTCGTTTCGTAAATGGTGTGCCTGTGTCTCCGCTTGATAGAGAAAACATCGTTTATTGTGTTGATTTAACTTGGTGTATAAGTTACACTGTCTAGACATTGTCCTTTGATGCACTGTACCGTTTTGTATGTTATACTACCTAAATGCGTATATTTAAATGCTTACTTTTGTACTGCATTACACGTGGCATGATTTTGTCCCGTCCTACTCTATTGTTTTGTTCGGTCTGTCTTGTTCCGTTGTATGGTCTGTCTTGGCTTTGTTCTACTATGTCGAGTCTTATTCTTGGTACCATTCCAGTTATGAGCGATATGGCATAAGTAGGTTTGATTATGTGCCTAATTGACATCTTGTTTGTTATGCCCTGTTATGTTCCGCTCAGTGCTGATCTGTTCTATTGTTTGAATTAATTGCCTATACTCTTGTTGTCAGATTGGTATCATGCATTGTTCCGTCCGTCCTGATTTGTTGTTCCGTTTAGTTCAGTCCCATTTTATTCTACTTAAACTGTATTTAAGGTAGATTTGTAAAACTGCTATCCTAAAGTGATTGAACTATTCCTGTGATTCATAAACAAGAACGGGTTTGAAACCCATGACAGGGAACATGTGTTACTTATTGGGCTTATTTAAGCTCACCCCATTCCCTAACATTTTTCAAGAATTATCTCCATTGGACTAGAAGGCACTATGACATGATATGATAGGCCGAGTGGCATTCAAGTAAAGGATCTGACGACACTGAATTGGGGATACTTGGATTATTGTGGACTGAATCTGGTTATTCAGGTGAGTGATATGATACGACTGACTTGATTGATATGCACTAGATACAGACATGGCTCATGGAAATAAAGGGTACTCTAGAGCTATTAGATCTACTTTGTGTTATATGTCTGATTATAGATATGCTCTGAGGTTAGAATTATTAGCTGTTGGGTTTTTGACTTGCTCTGTGGTACATACCCTTACGGTGGATAAGTGAGTTGCATTCCCGTGATAAAAAAAAAAGTTTTAAATTTCGCTGCATCTGACCCTACAGTCGGAATGCAATTTGTCGATAAGTTCAGAATTTGCCTTTGGTTGGTCGCGTCGTCGGTCGGTAAACCGGCGAGGCGGCTGACTGGCATCACGTCCTCGACATCCGCGTAGGGTGGGGTTCGGGATGTGACAGTGGGAGGAGGATGTGGCGAAGACAGCTTTTCGCACTAGTTATGGCCATTATGAGTTCGTGGTTATGCCATTCGGTGTGACGAATGCCCCGGCAGCATTCATGGACTTGATGCATCACATTTTTAGTCCTTATTTAGATCAGTTTGTTGTGGTGTTGTTGATGATATCTTGGTTTATTCACCTTCTGAGGATGAGCATGCCTTTCACCTACGGACTATGTTATAGATTTTGAGGAAACACCGTTTATTTGCTAAGTTCTCAAAGTGTGAGTTTTGGCTTCAGGAGGTGCAGTTTCTAGGCCATGTTGTGTCAGGTAGTGGGGTATCTGTGGATCCTTCTATGATTGACTCTGTTATGAGTTGGGAGAGGCCGAAGAGTGTATTTGAGATTCGGAGTTTCTTGGGATTGGCAGGATACTACCGTCGATTTGTAAAGGGGTTTTCTCATCTTGCCGCACCGATGACTCGTTTGACATGCAAGGGCATTAGATTTGAGTGGATAGATGACTGTGTGCAGTCATTTCAAGAGCTGAAGAAGAGGTTGACTTCAGCACCTGTCCTGATTATACTTGAGAGAGGTATTGGCTATACTGTTTATTGTGATGCCTCACGAGGGGGATTAGGCTATGTATTAATGCAGGAGGGTAGAGTGGTAGCCTATGGTTCTCGTCAGTTGAAGAATCATGAGCAGAACTATCCCACAGATGATTTGGAGTTAGCTGCCGCCATCTTTACACTTAAGAGTTGGCGACACTACTTATATGGGGAGAGGTTCGAGCTGTTCTCAGATCACGGATACATTTTCATGCAAAAGGACTTGAACCTTCGGCAGAAGAGATGGATGGAGTATATGGAGGACTATGACTTTGACCTTCAGTATCATCCTAGGAAGGCCAATGTCGTAGCCGATGCACTTAGTAGGAGGCCAAGGAACACAGTTGCTAGCATTGCTATTAGGGAGTGGGAGATGATGGGAGACATTGGCGAGTTTGACTTGGACTTTGCCGAGTCTGAGGGACATGCCACACTATTCAGTTTATGTGCACAACCTACACTTTTGAGTAGAGTCATTGAGGCACAGTTACAGAACCCAGAGGTAGAGCAGATTAGAGCACGAGTTGCTAGTGCCGAGGGCTTTGACGGTTGGACAATTTATTCTGACCTTAGCCTAAGGGTATATGGGTAGAGTCTTGTTCCAGAGTCTCTTAGGGCTGATGTCCTTTAGGGATTTCCATTATTCACGTCTAGCAGCGTACTTAGGGGGCATTAAGATGTACCATGATTTATGCCGCTACTATTGGTGGACAGGGATGAAGGGAGATGTTGTGCAGCTCGTGTCGAGATGTCTCATGTGCCAGCAAGTTAAGGCTGAGCACCAGAGACCTGGAGGTTTATTACAGCCATTGCCAGTGGCCGAGTGGAAGTGGGAGTATGTTACCATGGATTTTGTGATGGGTCATTCAAAGTCACCTAGGGGTCACGATGTAGTTTGGGTTATTGTTGACAGGTTGACGAAGTTTGCACATTTCTTATCGATTAGAGTGACTGATTCAGTGGATGTTCTTAGTAGGTTGTATATCTGAGAGATAATACAACTACATGGGATTCCTGTTTCCATTGTTTCAGACAGAGACCCACGTTTCACTGCACGGTTTTGGAAGAGTCTCAGACAGCCTTGGGGACTCAGCTACTGTTTAGTACTACTTTTCATCCTCAGACTGGCGGTCCGTTAGAACGTACCATTCAGATCCTTGAGGATATGCTTAGAGCCCGTGTTATGGACTTCAAGAGTAGCTGGGAAGATCACCTTGCTTTAGTAGAGTTTGCCTACAACAATAGCTATCGATCTAGTATAGAGATGGCACTTTTTGAGGCGTTGTATGGTAGGCCATGTCGTTCACCGGTATGTTGGATTGATGGTAGGGAAGACAGCTGCTTTAGGGCCCGACATAGTCCGTGAGACCACAGAAAAGATACAGGTGATTAGATAGCGTCTGTTGATAGCACAAAGTCGCCAGAAGAGTTATGCAGACAAGAGGCGACGACCTCTGTCATTTGATGTTGGGGGACATGTGTTTCTCAAGGTAGCCCTATGGCAGAGATTGAGGAGACTTGGGCGTAGTAGGAAACTGTCGCTGCGGTTTATAGGCCCATTTGAGATCCTTGGGAAGGTTGGTGAGGTGGCTTATAAGCTGGCGTTACCACCACAGCTAT